>CAMZMU010000049.1:31011100-31480534 GCA_947311845.1 Poa pratensis | reverse complement strand
ACCACGCTAGCCTTGCGAGGGTGACCCAGCAACACAATGAGTATTCTTTCAACTATGTGTTTTAGGACATTGTCGGGGGGCTGCCCGGGTAGGGCAAAGATGTGGTGTTGAGAGCTCCTAAAGGCTGGGGATCATTAGTCAGCCGGATCCTGGGCCGAATCTTGTGATTCGGTTAGCTCTCTATCGAGCTAAAGTATGGGAAGAAACAAAGGGGATCCAGTAAAGCCAAACCGATCAGTTTAAAGAAGTATCGGCTAAGTTAGCCGGATTGGTCAGGAAGGACCCGGATAAGGTGATCCGGATATGGCACGGGGGCCAAGTAATGTCAGTAAGGTCACGGGTCCTGCAGTTCTAACTGACGGGTTCAGAGACAGCAGGTCGAGCACAGGTTTTCGGATCGCAAGGCCTAGGCGCTGACTCGGCAATTCGGGAAAGGGCTGTGGCCTAGCTCCTGTGGGCTACTCGCCTAAGCTGAAGAGGAAAGATAGGCCTGCTGGGACTTGACAGCCAGGTCAAGCCACGGGATTCCTGGGAGCGCAGCGACCTAGGAGCTGACTCGGCCAATTCGGGAAAGAGGATGTGACCTAGACCCGATGGGCTACAGCTGCCATTGCCCGAAAGGCAAGATAGGCCTGACAGTCCGGCCGTTGGATTGACAGGGGGCAGAGGCTTGTCCTGTTCCTCTTGTCCATGCCATTATCACTTCCAGCCAGGGGCAAAATGGTAATTCGGTTAGTGTATAAGTAAGCTACCACATCCTCCAGTACGAGGGACGGGCGAGACAGGTGGAGAACGAGCATCATTTCCCCCCAAGCTCCATCTTCTTCCTAGAGCTTTCACCATTGTTCTTCATACAGCTCAAGGAGCTCTGTACTTGTAAACACTTGAGATATAAAGAGAGTAGGCTAGTGCTGCAGTAGGGGTGTTACCTCCACAAGAGGGCCCCGAAGCAGGGTACATCGTGGTGTTCTTTGCTTCTTCTTGGTTCTGCTTGTTCTTGTTTGTTCTTGCGAGTTCTTGGTTGTTCTTCATGCGTGCTTCGTGAGCGCGCAAACCCTCCCCGGATCCCCCAACGTCCTAGCGAGCCCACAACTTAAGCCATCCTATGGCATCTGCCGTGACACCACCACGACAGTTGGCGCCCACCGTGGGGCAGCAGTGGCGTTGGCTGGGGTTTCCTTCCGGACGGGCTCCGTCACTGGCTCCGGCGAGCGGGTCCTCTCTGGGCTCGTTTGCAAGATCGGCAAGTTCAACTTCATCAGCGACAACGCGGGGTGCTTCGCCAACAAGCCCTTCCCCGCTGACGGCTTCCTCATGACGCTCGGCAGCTTCGTCACCTACGTCGCCACCGAGCCTGTCCGCGAGTACCCGGCGCAGGTGCTCGTGGCTGAGGATCCTCCCTCTTTCCGCGCAGCTCTCGGACGGCGTAGCGCTCGCCCCGGGAGTAGCGTGGAGGTAATGGTGGTTGGAACAAGTGCTGCGGCTGGCAAAGGAGATGCCAGCAAGAGCATGCCCGAGGAGCTGGCCACGCCAGTTGATCGGTTGACAAGCCGACTCGGACGGCCAAGTTCCCAAAGGAGAAACCGGATCCGGTTGGCCCGCTTGGCATGTCAAGTAGGGAGGCTCCCTTAGAGGATGTCCTGGAGAAGTTATCTCGGCCAGTGGCACCTGGGGCAAATGTAGAGCTTACTGTAGCTCAGCTAGAGGCAGAGCGCCTGAGGTTGCAAAAAGAAGCCCGGTTAGTGGTGGAGTCTAGGCAAGCCTTTGATAGAGATATGAGAGAGTACAATGCTGCCAATGGTATCACTGATGGCTTTACTCCTGTAGTGCATCGCTCGCGCAAGAAAGCCGAGTTGCGTAACCGGGGTAAGGACCTCAATGACGAGTTAGCTAGAGCTGCAGGATCGAGCTCAAGTAAGGCTACTAGTCATAGATCTGGCACAGGCAAGCCGGTGTATAGCTCCCCGGCTAAGAATCTTAGGGCTGCAGCGGCAGCGCGAGCCGAGTTGAGTACACTAACCGGGGACGCTTGGCGAAGGCAGGCAGAGAGAGTCAATGAGCTAGTAGATGTGTGTAACCGGCAGAATGAGGCTTACCGGAAAGCTAATCCGGATGCAGGTGTTTCTCGGGTAGTAGTGTCGGTTAAGGCTGTTAGCCAGAGATCCAAGGGGCAGGCGTCATCCCCGCACGTCGGAGTTGACCGGGCCCAGAGCGTGAACTCGGGTAAGAGCAAGCAGCTGCAGACCTATGATGCTGAATATGCCGGCAAGCAGCTAGCCGCTCAAGGAAGAGGTGGCCAAAGCAGAAACAGTGGTGGACAAGGCTACCCGGGAGCTGGAAGGGGCAATTCGGCTGGCCGAGGTCAACCACCTCGTCCTCCGGGGCAGCAAGTGATTGTGCGAGCGCAACAGCAAGATGGTGGCCAGGCGGGCTACCGCTATGATGACGGAAATTCGGCTATGGCGCGAGCCGGATACCAGACGTATGATAATGCACTTGCATCAAGACTGGGACCTCGGGCATTGGATCCGATGATCAGCGTCTCAAGTTGGATAGAATTTACCAGTCCGAGAAGCTAGAAGAGCAAGGCCCACCGGGTCCTCCATGTTTGGACCTCGGATCATGAACGAGCCGAGCGTGCCGTTGTTTCAGCTTGGCCGAAGCACAAAGCCGTATAATGGCAGCACAAAGCCACAGGATTGGCTGATAGACTATGTATCATCAGTGCACATTGCGGGGGGCAATCGCCGATGGGCGGTCCGGTATCTCCCGCACATGTTGGAAGGGCCAGCCCGGATTTGGCTGAATAACTTACCGCCGGGTAGTATCAACTCTTGGGTGGACTTGGAGGAGGCATTTTACAGTAATTTCTCCAGCACTACAAGAGGCCTAACCGACCTCAGCTCCTGGCTGCGTGCAAGCAGGAAGAACGGGAAACAGACCGAGAATTCTTGACTCGGTGGAGCAACATTCGCAACTCTTGCGAAGGTGTCGTGGAGGAGCAGGCAATTTCTTGGTTCGCGCAGGGTTGCCGACATGGCACCCCGCTCTGGCAGAAGCTCCAGAGGGATATGCCCAAGACACTGGCGGAAACGATCCGGATAGCAGATACGTATGCTCTTGGTGATCCGACACAGCCAGCATTGGATGCAGTGGGAACAAGCAGGAGGCAACCGGTTAACAACCGAGTAGGACCATTGAGGCCCAGTGACCGACATGAATTCGGTTACAAAAGAAGAGATCCGGATTATAGATACGGTTCAGATCAGGTTGCTGCAGTGAATATGGACCATCCTGGAGCAGGAGATGGTCAGAGACAAAAGACAGAGGGTCCAGCTTGGAGGCCGAATCAAGGTGCTTGGCCGAAGAAAGTATGGGAGGATCAAGTCCTCCTCTAACTTTTGAGTCAAGATTAGACGGGCCTTGCTGTTATCACAACAGACCCACGCAAGCCGGCCAATCATTCAACTCGGAATTGTAGCTGGCATCATCGCATTCAGGCGGAGGGTCAGAGAGGACCACCTCAGAGAGGTGCTCCTAGACCGAATTTCAGGCCGAATATGCCTTTAACCGGAGCCAATACAATCCCGGTGAACGCAGGAGCTCCAAGACCGGCAGCCACAAAGCCGGTTAACCTGGTAAACATGGGAGGCAACGACAACGGTGCTGGTCCGAGTCGGCAAGGTGGATACCCCGGTAATGAGTACAAGGAGGCTCATCAAAGTTATGTGGTTTTTGTGACCGAGCCAACTGACAAGAAAAGTCAGCTGCGAAGGGCGAAGGAGGTGAATGCAGTCATGCCAGCAGTCCCAAAATACCTGAATTGGTCCGAGCAGGAGATCACTTGGAGCAGGGCTGATAACCCCAGAATTATGCCAAGTCCAGGAAACTATGCACTGGTGGTGGATCCGACTTTGGTTGGACCCAAGCTTAACGTGAGGTTTAGCCGAGTCTTGATTGACAATGGCAGTGCCATAAACATCATGTATCGGGACACAATGGTCAAGTTGGGTATTTCGCCGAATCAGTTGCAGCAGAGCAGTTGTACCTTCCATGGTATAGTACCCGGGGTGTCTTGTTCCCCAATGGGTAAGATCTGGGTAGATGTGCTGTTTGGTACCAAGGACAATCACCGGCTTGAGAGTCTCGAGTTCGAGGTGGTAGATTTGGAGAGCCCATACCATGCTCTGCTTGGCCGGCCTGCGTTAGCCAAGTTCATGATATCCACTCATGTGGCCTACCTCAAGATAAAGATGCCTGGCCCGAATGGTATTATCACTGTTGCGGGAGATTACAAAAAAGCCATACAGTGTGCCACGATCGGTTCCACCTTAGCCGAATCATTGGTGATCCAAGCTGAGAAGAGCAAGATGCATGAGGTGGTGGCAATGGCGAAGTCAGCTCAGCTCGGTGTGCTGGCTATGACCAATCCGGATGGAGGTGCAACATTTGAGATGCCCAAGGAGACAAAGAAGATCCCATTGACCCGGAGAACCCGGAGCGCATGGCCATCATTGGTGCCGGTTGGATGAGAAATAGGAAAGCGCGCTCTGTCACTTCCTCCGTGAGAATCGGGATATCTTTGCATGGTCGGCTAAGGACCTGCCTGGTGTTCCGAGGGAGTTGGCAGAGCACTCTTTATTTGTCAGGCCGGATGTAAAACCGGTGAGGCAACCGACTCGGCGTCTCTCAGATGATCGAAGAAAAGTGGTGCTGGATGAGCTGGCTAAGTTGCTTGCAGCCGGATTCATTATGGAGGTGTTGCATCCAGACTGGATATCCAATCCGGTTCTGGTAGAGAAGAAGAAGGACGAACCAGCGGTGGTCAAGGTGTGGCGCATGTGCATCGATTTCACCAACCTAAACAAGGCGTGCCCGAAGGATCCATTTCCTTTACCTCGGATTGATCAAGTGATCGATTCTACTGCTGGGTGTGAGTTGTTGTCTTTTATTGATGCGTACTCTGGTTTTCACCAGATACCACTGAACCCTAAAGATCAAATAAAGACTGCTTTTATTACCCCGTACGGGGCGTATTGCTATCGTGTCATGTGTTTCGGTTTGAGAAATGCCGGTGCAACTTATCAGAGATGTATGCAGAAATGCTTACACTCCCAAATGGGCAAGAATGTGCAGGTGTATGTCGATGATATCGTCATCAAAACTAAAGAAAAACACACTCTCCTCGAGGATCTCGAGGAAACATTTGTGAACTTGAGAAAATATCGGTTGAAATTGAATCCGGATAAATGCACCTTTGGTGTCCCGGCTGGAAAGTTGCTCGGTTTCCTTGTATCGAGCCGAGGTATTGAGGTGAATCCGGCTAAATCCGAGCCATAGAAAGAATGAAATTGCCTAAATGTCTAAAAGATGTACAAAAATTCCGGGTGTTTAGCCTCGTTGAGTCGGTTTGTGAGTCGGCTAGGAGAAAAAGCCTTGCCCTTGTATCAGTTGATGAAAAAGAGCACCGGGTTCACGTGGACCCCGCAGGCAGATTCGGCTTTCAACGAATTAAAAAAGATGTTGTCCACTGCACCAATTCTGGCGTCACCTTTGCCGAATGAGCCAATGCTACTTTACATTGCGGCCACTAACCGGGTCGTAAGTGTGGTCATAGTGGTAGAGCGAGAAGAGGAGGGTAAATCCGTGCAGAGACCGGTGTACTATTTAAGTGAGGTGATCTCAACCTCAAAGCAAAATTATCCTCACTACCAGAAGATGACATACGGTGTATACCTGGCGGCCAAAAGTTGAAACATTATTTCCAAGAACACCCGATTACCGTGGTATGTGAAGCTCCAATCGCGGAGATCATTGGGTGCAAAGATGCGACTGGCCGGGTTGCCAAGTGGGCAATAGAAGTATCTCCTTACACCCCGCATTATGAGAGAAGGGATGCTATCAAGTCTCAGGCTTTACCAGATTTCCTTTGTGACTGGGCCGAGATGCAGTATGAGCCACCCAAGCCGGATTACAATTACTGGAAGTTGCACTTTGATGGCTCCAAAACCAAAATCGGATTAGGTGCTGGGGTGGTACTCACGTCACCAAAGCAAGATCAGTTGCGATATGTGTTGCAGATTCATTTCTCAGCCTCAAACAATGTGGCCGAATATGAGGCACTGATCCATGGGCTTAATGTGGCTAGGGATATCGGCATCCGCCGAATAGAATGTTTTGGTGATTCGGATTTAGTGGTGCAGCATCTTCTGGAAATTGGGATGCTCTTGATGCCAATATGGCACTGTATCGGTTTCATGTCCAGAAAATTTCAGGATTTTTTGAAGGCTGCGAGTACAAGCACATACCTCGGTTGGAGAACGAAGCTGCTGATGTCCTGTCAAAACTCGGGTCGTCTAGGGATGCAATTCCACCCGGAATATCCTTGAATCACCTAAGGGTCCCTTCAATCAAACCTTCGCCTGATTCCGAGTCAATTTTTATCCCAAAGCAAGAATCTGAGGCTGTCCCTATGAATGTTGATGTCGGTACATTGGGGAAGACCCGGGGACTGCTAACCGGATCTTAGGAAAGAGGAGCAGAGAAGAAGGTGGTGCTAACCGAATCTTAGGGAATGGGCAGAAGCTGATAGAAGAAATAATGGCGGCCGAACCAGTGGAGATAGATGAGCACTTATTCCCTTTGCATCCAGTACCGGAATGGGCTGAAGAAATCATGAAGTTCATGTCGGAGGGGAGTTTGCCAAATGATGAAACCGAAGCTAGGCGAGTGCAGAGGAGGTCCAAGGCTTACACCATCATCAACAAGGAGTTATACAAGAGGAGTGCAACCGAGGTGCTACAGCGTTGTGTGGAGCCAGCCGAGGGCAAGGAGATGCTCCTGGAGATACATCAAGGAGAATGTGGACATCATTGCAGCACGAGAGCCCTGGTGGCTAAGGTGTTCCGGCATGGATTTTACTGGCCCACTGCTCACGCGGATGCAGAGGACATAGTCCGAAAATGTGAAGGATGCCAAAGGTTTGCCAAGCAGACACACTTACCCGCATCGGCGCTCAAAACAATTCCTATCACTTGGCCGTTTGCTGTGTGGTGTTTAGATATGGTGGGAGATTTCAAGCCGGCTAGGGGTAACATGACACATATGCTGGTGATGGTGGATAAGTTCACCAAGTGGATAGAGGTGAAACCAATCCGGAAGGTAGATGGTCGTTCGGCTGTGACTTTCCTGAAAGAAATTATTTTGAGATACGGATACCCTCATAGCATCATCTCGGATAACGGCACAAACTTTGCTGTCGGAGAGTTTGCTCGGTTTTGCATGGATAAGGGAATCCGGCTAGATATAGCCTCGGTGGCACATCCGGAGTCTAATGGGCAAGTGGAAAGATCAAATGCCCTGGTGTTGGCCGGCATCAAGGCTCGTCTCATTGAACCATTGCTGAAAACTCCGGGATGCTGGATAGACGAGATACCATCAGTACTGTGGGGTCTAAGGACCACGCCGAATCGGTCAACTGGCTATACGCCATTTTTTCTGGTTTATGGGGCAGAAGCTGTGCTACCCACTGACATAGAACATGATGCACCAAGGGTGGCAATGTATACTGAAACCGAGGCAAAAGAGGCCCGGGAAGATGCAGTGGATCTGCTAGAGGAAGCAAGAGAATTGGCTCTATCTCGGACAGCAATATACCAGCAGAATCTCCGACGATATCATAGTCGAAAGATCAGCCCTCGAGTGTTTCATGAGGGAGATCTTGTACTAAGGCTGGTGCAGCGCAGCAAAGGCCGACACAAGTTGTCACCTCCATGGGAGGGACCATTCATTGTGAGCAGGGCTATGCACAATGACTCGTACTACCTTGTAGATGCACAGGAACCAAGGGAGGATGGCCTGGATAGACCCGGACAAGAAACTAAGAGACCCTGGAATGTAGCTCTGCTTCGACCCTTTTACTCCTAAGGGGCGCAATGTATGTATTTCAGTTTATCATAAATGAAATTGCAGCAATCCGAGTCTGGACTCGGGGACTGCTTCGTCCTATGCATGTGTTTTTATTACTGTTTTGTCCATACCGTTCATGTGTCGAATTGCTTTGAACCTCGTCCCAAAATTCAAGTAATGTATGCTGTGTTGTTGATCTCGTGACTCGACTGACAAACACCAAAATGGTAGTCAAGAGCAGAGATGAGGAATATGGGAAACATGAAAATGGACTCGGGGACTCGGTCCAAAACCGATTCGGCAGATGTCGTTTACTAACCCCTGTTATTTATTTTTTGTTTATGTTAGATGATTCTAAACCATAACTCGCATGTTTCAAGTATTGTATGCTATGATTCCTATCTTGTGACTCGACTGTCAAACACCTAAAAGGTAGACAAGAGCAAAGATTCGGCAAAAATAGTAAACAAGAAAACAGACTCGGGGACTCGGTTTAAAATGATCCAACATAAACCTCGTCCGGATCACATTAAGCTAAATAAGAGTAGTCTCGGAAGAACTTAAAATTGTTTATTACATCTGCTCCCGGCATACCGGGGATTTAACGTTTTTTCACTAAGTCACTTCAGGAAGCAGCAGACTTGGTTGTAGCGGGTTCGGTTACATCAGCTTCGGTTGCAGGAGCCTCGGGCGCGCGAGCTTCGGTTACAGGAGTTTCGGTTGGAGTAGATTCGGTTGCAGGGGGTTCCGTCGCTGGAATGGACTCAGAAGATGGAGGAACTTCAGGAGTAACCTTGCGTGGAGAGCTTGAAGGCTGGGCAGATTCGGAAGTATCCGGATCAGCTGAAGCTTGTTTGGTAATCTCTGCCAAATCAGTTGCTGGTATCTCCGAAGTCTGGGCCAGAGTTGCTTCGGTATTCTTAGCCGAGTCAGAGGCTGGGATCTGATGGACTTGATAGGAGCAGTTCGGCAGAGTTAGCCGAATCATCAGACTCGCCCTCAGAATCGGCATATTCTTCAGCGGAGGCATCGTCCGATTCCTCTTCTTCAGTCTCTTCCCCGTCAGTGTAGACCGGAGCCTCCAGATCAAGATGTTTGGTGTTTGCAAATTCCGCCATAAAGTTGGCAGCCTCCTCGCGGATCTTGATCCGGTCAGGATCTGTAGCCCATGAAGAACCCTCGCGAAGGGAGCGCACTCTGGCGAGATCGATTAGTTCATACCAAGACATGATGAGGATCAAGGCGGCATCAGCACCGGCACGGGCAGATGAAGATCTCCATTGCTGTAACCGGCTCTTCGTTTGATCCAGATCTTTGATTAGCTCCTCCGCAGACCGGACTTGCCGAGATTCAGGAAATAAGATTCGGTGAGCCTTGAGGCTTGCATTGAGCAGATCAATGTGGGAATCCTTCAAAGGGGCAATCCGAGCCTTGAGTGCAGTAATGTGATCTTCAATGTCCCATGTCTCTGGTAAGGGAGCACCGGTTAATTTGGCTCTCTCAGCTCGGGCATCTCGCACAGCTTTGGCGGCTTGAAGCCGGATGCTGGTAAATTCTCCTACAGACAAATAAGCTAATACCGAGTTAAGCGAGAAGGAACACAAAAATATATGTCGGATAAGAGCAGAAGGAAAAGAAGAGATTCGGCAAAACTTACGTCCATGTCATCATTGAGGCTTGCAAGTCCGGACAGCCATTTCGCACTGGCTGCTTTGTGAGCACTCAATTCTTCTTTCGCCGCTTTGACTTCGGCTTCAGATTCGGCAATGGACGTTTGAATTTGCTTGTCCAGTTTGGCCCGCTCCGCAAGTCCGGCTTTGCAAACATCTCGCTCCTTCTGGATAGTGTCTTTTTCAGTCCGCAGCGCATCCCGCTCTCCTTTGACCTTCTCCTTCACTTTCAACCCGGTTAAGCTCTCGCTGAAGCCGAGCCACCTCTGACTTTTGCTCCTCTAAAGCGCGCTTCTGCTCTTCTTCTTTATTGTCCATTTCAAGACAGAGCCCATCAAAGGAAGTTTGGAGCTTCTGGTGCTGATGGGCGAGCTGCTTAAAGAGCTTGCTGCGAGCGGTCATGGTTTCCTGAAAGAAAACATGCAAATGGCGTCAAAAGAATCTCGGGGACTGGCCCGAGATTAACCGAATCAGTTGGAAAAGAGACTCGGGGACTGGAAGTCCCACGATTTCCTTGGTTAAGACAACATTCATGATCAAGTTTTATAGATTCAAGCCGAATGACTTTCTTACTCGGAGGAGTATCAGTCGTTCGACCCGAATCTCGGGGACTGGGAATAGTGCAGATTGATTAAGTAAAAGCAAGATTCGGTAAAGTTACCTCAAAGACCCGGTTAGCTTCAGTAACCGAGGTCTGCACGGAGTGTAGAGATTGAAACATCCGACTAGGCCCAGCCGGATGTGGCGCTGAAGTAGAAAAGTCTTTGGCGAGGTCAGCATCATTCCAAGCTTCAATGAATTGCTTGGCGGACTCGAGCTTATCGTTGCCGGAGGGCGGGGATTCGACAGGGCCTGGCCGAATCGAATCGCTGATGGGGCGGCAGGAATTTTCTTGCTACCAGCCACCTGCTTATCCGAGGTGGTTGGAGTTGTGCCAGAGGCACCTTGAGTCGGCTTGGGTTGAGGTGACGCACCCGGGTCTGCTTCGGATGTTGCTCCTTGTGCTGCTTCTCGGAAATTTGTTGTTGCTGTTGCTGCTTCTGCTTTTTCTTCTTCTGCTGCTCTTGATTCAGCAGGGCTTGAGCTACGGTGTAGGGCGAGAATCCGGCTTAGGCAAGGGCTTAGCCGGTGTCTTAGCCTTTTCCTTCTCCAGCTCCTTCAAAGGGCGTGGCCAAGTTGAATCTCGGACAGGAACCAGGGTTTCCTCACTCTCCAAGTCAATAACCGGCTCTGATGTAGAAGTCGGTTGGGGAATATTGGCAGTTGTAGTACGTGCTGGAGAAGTAATAACCCTTTCAGGAGACTGGTTCTCCGTAGCCGAATCCAGTGGAGGAATGGGAGAAGAAATGGATGAGTGAGTTTGCTCGGTGACGATGACGTCACTACATAAAACAAAGTAAACAGTTAATCCGGATGAAGATGACTCGGTTAGTAAAGGAAGAAAGCAAATGAAGCTAAGTACGCATTACCCCTTCGTGGTAGGCATGGGCTTGAGCCGATTCGGCTTGGAGCCAGCTTCTTGATTCTTTTGGCTTTAGGGGCATCAGATCCGGGCGCATCAGCGCGTTTCCGAGATGTCCCTTCAGCATCTGGTTTGGCTGGAACACAAGGTGGTGACCATGAAATCGGAATAGCGTCGATGGGATCTAAGATCTGGCAATCATCATCTTCCTCGTCGGAAAGGTCGTAAATAGTTGGTTGCTTACCCTTGCGGATTGGCTTGGCGCGCGGAATCGGCAGATAGTCATCCGTATCCGCATCCTCTTCGCCATCGCGCAACGGGCTGCGATCCGCTCCCCATACTTTGGTGGAGAGATCTCCATCTTCAGTAGCTTGGCGGTCAAACAGCTACATAAGAGTCAAGGTAAATCCGGGTTAGTCCGATGGCATTCTGATGAAGTATGGATGAATTCGGAAGGTGGTGAACGAACCTGTGGTGGAAGTGCATTCCGGTGAAACGGCTTTACGCCCCACCGCCACTTATCCGACATCTCCGTATAGGCAATCGCATTTACTCGTCTCCTGATGGAAGCTCGGTTAAGGTCATGCTTGCTGATCCGGGTAGGATCTAGCAGACCACTCATGTGGCATATCTTGTGTTCACGTCTTTGAAGAGGATTGACCCGGCGGGAGATAAAGGTCCGGAGGAGATCGTCCGAATCCAGGCCCTTCTTCAGAAAGCCTCCAGAGTTTCATGTATTGTCTGGAGCTCTGCAATAGTTTCAGCCGGATTATATCCGAAGTTTAATTCGGCTGTGGGTGGCTCGATCTGGAACTCGGGCAGATTGAGGGCATCATGGCCTTCAGCACTCTTCACATAAAGGAAAGTCCTTTGCCACTTCCTGACAGTGTCTAGGCCAGTGATACGGGGAAAGATGGATCCCGTCCTCGGCGTAATGCTAACCGAACCACAAGCAGTCATCAGCTTCGGCTTGGTGCCTGGAATAGTCTGCTTGCGGAGGTGAAAATACTTTGCCCATATATCGACAGTCGGCAGACACCGAGATAGCCCTCGCAAAAGGAAGTAAAGGCCGATAGAGAAACGAAGGCATTAGCCGGGAGGTGATGAGGCTGTAAGCCAAAGAAATCTAGGAAAGCCCGGAAGAAATCACTCGCCGGCAATCCGAATCCGCGCTCAAAGTGCGCTAGAAACACCACACGTTCACCAGGTTCGGTGACCGGTGCGAGTTCCTTCCCCGGTTTGCGGCATATGACTTGAGAGGTTATACGCCGGGTGCTTAATAGCCATTCCAGATCGTCGTTGTCACATCAGAACCCTCCCATCTGCCGGGAGGAAGCTTCGCCATATCCGGATCATCCTGCAAGAGTCGGATAGGGCCGAGTCAAAATGAATCGGATAATGGTATAATCGAACCAGATCTAAAGTGATTCGGCTAAGATTATCCCGGATGAAACTAGCCGGGTTCGGCAGAGAAGGTGATTCGGAGGGCAATCACAAACACCTTCCGCAAAAGTCTAGGGTTACACAAGATCTACCAGCGGTAAAAAAGAAAAAGAATTCAAGTGAAAAGGCCAGTAGAACTGTTCAAACGATGACAAGCTAATCTAAGGCAATCTAGTAGGAAACCTAGAAAAGGGATCTACGGAATGTGCTAAGGCATAACCATGGATTTATATGGGAATGAATCTACAGAAAGAAACAGGCGTAAGTTCCTCGTGGGTATGAACTTGGTCGCGGTGGCCATGGCCGGAGGAAGAAGAACTTACGGGTATGGCGCGGCGAGGAAGGAGCCCAGTGGAGAAACGGCGGTGCAGGGCGCAGTGTGCGGCTCCGGCGAGTCTTCTCAGGCGTTGAGGACGTCTCCGGCGCGGCAAGGTTGCGAGGGCGAGATTGCGGCGGCGGCAGTGGCGCAGATGGAGGTTTTCGGAGTGGGGAACGAGCGGAGAAGAAGAGAAACCCCCGCCCTATTTATAGCTGCTCACCAGTAACTGGCGCACTACTGCGCAGTTTTCGGGGCGTCGCAGGATAACTGCGCCCTGGAACTTTGTGGTCTCCGCTGTGAGCGTGTATTCCAAGCACATGTTGGGCCACAGAATTGGAAGCGGTCGTGCGGATCGGGTGTGCAGGTCAACGAAGAAATCGAGGAGACGCGGTCGTTTGGTCAAACTCACTTGAGTACCCGGTGGATCCGGATAAAGTGCTGACAGTGACATGTCAAATCAGAGACCCGGATTACGCGGCTTTGCGCAGAGATTTCCTGCCAAGCGTTCCGGGAAATTCGGAGATGAGTTAATGCAATTCGGTTAATGTGTTGGTTTTGAACCTGCTACGGCCCTTCAGCCGAGGCTGTAGGACCGCACCAGCTTCGGGGACTACTGTCGGGGGGCTGCCCCCGGGTAGGGCAAAGATGTGGTGTTGAGAGCTCTAAAAGGCTGGCCGGATCAATATTCAGCCGGATCACCTGGGCCGAATCTCTTGTGAATTCGGTTAGCTCTCTATCGAGCTAAAGTATGGGAAGAAACAAAGGGGATCCAGTAAAGCCAAACCGGATCAGTTTAAGAAGTATCGGCTAAGTTAGCCGGATTGGTCAGTAAGGACCCGGATAAGGTGATCCGGATATGGCACGGGGGCCAAGTAATGTCAGTAAGGTCACGGGTCCTGCAGTTCTAATGACCGGGCTCAGAAGACAGAAGGTCGAGCCACAGGTTTTCCGGATCGCAAGGCCCTAGGCGCTGACTCGGCTAATTCGGGAAAGGGCAGTGGCCTAGGCTCCTGTGGGCTACTCTGCCTTAAGCTCAAAGAGGAAAAGATAGGCCTGCTGGGACTTGACAGCCAGGTCAAGCCACGGGATTCCTGGGAGCGCAGCGACCTAGGAGCTGACTCGGCCAATTCGGGAAAGAGGATGTGACCTAGACCCGATGGGCTACAACTGCCATTGCCCGAAAGGGCAAGATAGGCCTGACAGTCCGGCCGTTGGATTGACAGGGGGCAGAGGCTTGTCCTGTTCCTCTTGTCCATGCCATTATCACTTCCAGCCAGGGGCAAAATGGTAATTCGGTTAGTGTATAAGTAAGCTACCACATCCTCCAGTACGAGGGACGGGCGAGACGAGGGTGGAGACTACGAGCATCATTTCCCCCCAAGCTCCATCTTCTTCCTTGAGTTTTTACCATTGTTCTTCATACAGCTCAAGGAGCGCTCTGTACTTGTAAACACTTGAGATATAAAGAGAGTAGGCTAGTGCTGCAGTAGGGGTGTTACCTCCACAAGAGGGCCCCGAAGCAGGGTACATCGTGGTGTTCTTTGCTTCTTCTTGGTTCTGCTTGTTCTTGTTTGTTCTGGCGAGTTCTTGGTTGTTCTTCATGCGTGCTTCGTGAGCGCGCAAACCCTCCCCGGATCCCCCAACGTCCTAGCGAGCCCACAACTTAAGCCATCCTATGGCATCTGCCGTGACACCACCACGACAGACATATAGCCGTCATAAAAGCTACCATTAAAACATGACAATTGTGTGTACTTTATCTATAACATGATAATCACCATAGATGAGAGAGAGAGAGGATTAAGTGAACCCATGTCCATTGTTCCTATAAGAGAAAACCTTTGTCTTGTCCTCTTGCATTGAAGAGGATTGGGACACTTTTACATTCTTGTTTTGTTACATTAAACTTCCATCCATTAAATCAACCATCTTGTTCCTTAAACTTGTTTAGTGCATAATCAACTAAAACTTGTGACACTTTAGTTGTAGGGAATAGATAACTTTTCCTTCTTGCTCCTGCGGATCGATACCTTACTTCCACATTGAGAGGTGCTACAGTGATCCCCTGCTCTTGGGGGTTATCAAGCACTTTTCTGGCGCCGTTGCCGGGGAGCGTAGCTCTTAAGTTTCTATTCTTGTGTGCACTAGACTTTAGATTTATTTTATCTTGTTTTATATCTTGCAATCATCTAAGCTTGGGGAGGTTCCTTTAAACTTGTTTGGTTGTGAGTTTCTCATTAGTTTTACTTTCAGTTTTATATATCAAAAACCCAAAAAAAAAAAAATGGAGAAACTTTCTGGAATGTCTATTGGTAATGATTATTTTAAAAGGTATGACGCCTACTCTGAATATCAATCAACCAAAGAGGGAAATAGAGTGGGTAAATTGCTTAAAGCTCTTCACAAAATAGCTAATCAGTTTTGTGAGTTACATGGTATAACTTGTTGCAACAGAAGAGTTGTTAAACATTCCCACTATCAATGCAAGTATAATAGTGATCCTATAATTGCTTGTTATCGTGAAGATGCATGTTTATGCCCTGATATAGAACAAGTTGAGAAATATATTGCTTATGTTGGAGCCCATGAGATAGACTCTCTTCTTGATAGATTTCTTGCAACTAGTCATGTTGCTCGTGAAATGAAAGGGCAAGTTTCTATTATTCTCCAAATTTGCAAAAAAGAATTTAGTGATAATGTTTATGTTAAAGAAAGAATTCTTGCTACCACGGAAAGCACTAACATTTTGCAGGAAGAGGAGGATAAGAACCTAAGCTTGGGATGCCCGTGCAACCCCAAGAGGATGATGAAAACATAAGCTTGGAAGAGGAAGTATGTGAAGAGGAGATTGAAATGGATGTGCTCCAACCTAAGCTTGGGGAAGAGTTGGATCTCCCAGCTTCACCATCAACAAATGATAGTAACACTCAAACTCAAAAATCTTTTGTTATTTATGAGAATCCATGTTATGATGAGTGTGAAACTGAAAATGCTATGGTCCTATATGATAACCCATGCTATTATGATGAAACTAAAATGCTCCTTTACTTTCTATTAATGCAACTAGTGAACTTATTGATGATAATGAGGAGTATTGCTTAAATATGCTATATGATAATGCTTTAGATGATGGTCCTATGCTTATTGATAAACCTCCATGTTTAGTTGTTGCTAAATTATGTGAGGATAAAAATGATATACTTGCTGTTTGTGATAGTGCTCTTACTCATGAGAGTCCCACTTTGTTTTTGAACTCTCCTAATCACACCACAGAGGAGAAATTTGCTTATGTTGAGAAATACTTATATGATTTGCAACTATCTTTAGTTCCAAATCTTTGTTGCAATCATGATAGTAAACTTGATATTGATCTTATTAACTATTTTGAAAGAGGGAAGCATGCTAATGAATTCCATAATAAATTTAATAATTCTCTTTATGTGCCTAAATTATCTAAGTTGAAAGATTCTTGTGGTTATATGGTTGAATTTATTTCTACAACTTGCAACTATTATGAAAGAGGAGGTGATAAGAACCTTCTTTATGCTAATAATTATATGCCGCAAGTAAATATTTATGCATTGGGAAACTTCTATTTATGGTGATTCATTCATATACAAAATGCCAATGCATAGAAAGAAAGTTAGACTTCGTTGTTATTACTTTTGTGTTTTGTTTTTCTCTCAACTAGGGTTCAACTTGACTATTATTTTGATTGGTCTGAGAACACCATGGGATCCTGGTATTAGGCATGAACACTTTCCAAGGAAGAGGGACACATCAAAGTATAAGTTCCCTCATGAGCTTCAACCTTCATGAACATCAAGTAAGAAGCCTAGCTATATGGCTATAAAGAAAGCGCTTTACGGGAGGCAACCCGGTTGTTTTTATTTTTGATTTTGTTTGTATCCTCTTGCTGTAACAAGAGACTTAGTGTTTAGTTTAGTTTCTGGAATTTTTAATAAAGTGCCAAGTTTTACTCATTTTGGTGTGAAAAAGTTGCTTATAGCGTTCGGAGATATTATTCCTACACGAATCTGTGCATGGTATGATTTTTAATTCTTATTCTGTAACTCCGAATGAGCTCATATTTAAACTGTAGTGGCAAATTTTCATCCTCTGTATGCATGAATGTTTTCGGAATTTTCCGACAAAGTTAAGTAGGGTAGAAAAATACGTTTATCTGATGTTGTTTTTCTGGACAGATTTTGTCCCATTTTGTTTGATGCATGCTTAGAATCTTTAACTTGAATCATTTTTTATCCAATTAAGTTTATGAGCAGGCATACAACATTATACATGTTCTGGACATCCATATGAATTTTTGTCTAAGGATTATATGCAACAAGAAATCTATTTGTTTATCACTACTAATGCACCCCACAGAAAAAGAAATGGGAGAAACGGTGTTTTAATTTTTTTCACAGGGAGTAGAGGAGATGCACCAAGAGCTATCCAAGGATGGTGAAGACCATAAGCTTGGGGATGTGAAGACAACCCCACTGGACCTACACACTCTCGGTTTGCACACGTCTAACTTCTGTTTTTCGATCGAAACACTTTATCGCATAAACTTGGAGCGTCTTTTGTTTGTTTAGGTTTGATTTTTATTTTGTGAGACCACCACACTATCATTTATATATGAGAGAGCTACTGGAAATTTGGGTTGAATTATGTTGGATGCTATTATAAGATTGGGAAAAGGGATGTTGGAGTTAATTTTAAAAGATACATATAGTTGCATAATTCATGAGCTTGTTAATGAGTAATAATTTGCAAGTATTTTATCAAGAGCTATCTTTTATTCATGTTTTGATGCTAAATGTTATTTTACCTTGTTTTAACATGGATTAGTTAGTTCTATGGACACTCATGCATGCATTTAGATGGTCAACTTTCTCCCTCTTGCTAGCCCAAAAATTCCAACAAGCAAAAACTTGTTTCCAACACCTTCAACCAAAGTTTTTTCCAGTGAGTCCACCATATCTACCTATTAGCTTTATGCTATTCCGGGTATGTTTATGATGATATTTGTGTTATCTATACCTCTGAATGAAAATGCTTATGTTGTTGATTGTTGTGGAAAAAGTTGGTTATAGAGCTCTCTCGAACTTGATGCACAATTTACTTTCATTGCATAAATAAAATATGGCCCATTGTGATTAAAATTATGATGTTGTGGGCTTGACAAATGTCTTTGGTTGAGAGTTAGCTCATATGTGCTGTCATATGGCAAGCTTTCAACATGCACTTCATCTCATTTAGTTGATATCATGTACTTTTGTTTATGGATGCTTACCATGGGTGAAATAAATGAGGAAATGAAGTGAGTTTAAATGAGTTTGTATAAATGGTTAGAGAGACGCCTGGGCCACTAATCTAAGCCATGCATCATTCATGGTGGAAATTTACTTGCATGCTATGGTGAACCTTCTGTGATACACCTTACAATAAAAAGCTATCTAATGGTAAATAAAAAGGTTGTTGAGATTGTTCATTGTGTTTGTTTGTCTTGTCATTTTGATATGGTCTTGTTCCATATCCTGGGACAAGAGGTACCCCAGTTGATGCTCTTAATGATACTATTATTACTTACAATGATATTTAACTTGAACTTGCTTTGTTTTCCAAGTTGAGTAACACATGGAGTAGGTACTTGTATTCAAGGGGCATGAGACTTTCAACCTGTACTTTGTCAAGCACACTACTCGTATTTGGTTTCACTTTAAACTTAATCATTCAAGATGCTATGATAGGGGAATGAGAGCTTGACACCAAGGATTACCATATTACAATCATTGACTTAAGTAGAGAAGTTCAGAAGTTAGATAAAATTCATTCATGCTTTACCTCTACTCATATATATATCTTTCCAAAGTGTCCACCTTTTATATTCAGATTTTCATCAAATACTCTATGACCATTGTAGGATGTTCTTACTTATCATTATGCATACTTGTGGTCCGTAGTACTTCTGCTCTTATGTTAAACTTTGTGAATTATCATTGAACATCGTTGCATCGAATACTTGATATCACTTCATAATCTATCTTGCATATTGCTACTCCTTTTAAGAATGAACCATTTGACTCTATGTAGCAATAGTAATAATCTTTGATATCCATTGATAGTATTAAATTGCAAAGTCCATGTTAGTTTTATCACCTTCATACTCGAGGACGAGTATAGGTTAAGCTTGGGGATGTTGATGCATGTAAAATGCATACATGAACTTTGCATTATTTTACTTATATTCCAGTCATATTTGCATCATATAAGGGTTATATCACTGTTTTATAATGATTTTGGGAATATTTGGTATGTTTCCTATTTTAATGGAATTAACCCGCACAGGCAGAAAACCCCTTTTTCCATGTTTTTGACTTTCAGGGACCAAACGACGTCCAAATGACCTAATATTTTACGGGGCCCAATATTTGGAAATAAGAAGACGTACCATCCAAGAATCCGCGAAAAAGGAAGTCGATGAAGAAATTGGATGGTCCCACGCGGCCAGGTACATAGGCCGTTGATGACTCCCGAGTGCAGGAGATCAATTGTAGTACCTTTCGAATAGAAAAGGTTGTCGAACCCACGAGGAGCTGAAGGTATTGGTTAGTAAGAATGATAAATTGACAATAAAAGATGCAAGTGTTTTTGGTGTTTTCGGTTGTATAATTGCAAGACAGTAAAAATGCAGCAGACAAATAGTAGCAGGTGACAGCTCTCAAAGAGAAAAAGCCCAATCCTCTATGCAGCAAGAGGACAAGCTCAAGTGTGTATTTCTTATAAGTGGAGAACGTTCCCAAGGGCTACCTAGACTTCATGGCATAAATATTTCTAGAACAACAAAGTAGCATTTTGTCAAGTTTTAATCTTCTTAGGACGGAGCCATTATTAGGTATAGCTAAATAAATATACTAAATCTCTTATGATGGATCTTGTGGCCAAGTAAATGACTGCACAAGAGTTATTAAGATATAAAATCCCACCATAGCATTACACTCTAAGGTCCCCGATATTAATCCCCTCATAAAGTAACTTCATAATTCGGTCTCAGGTTTACATGTCCTCCCAAGTCTCCCTCACTCCATTACACTACGGTGTTCTCCTATGAGCCCATCTAGGTGAAGTGATGTGCAGTCGACGTTCGCACAACACCATCATAGAATTACATAAAAAGATAAACACTAGACAAAATACCAACACATGTTATATATAGATCATTGCCAATCCATCCTATGCCCCCAGGAACATGAGAGAACTACTCACAACGTGAAGACATGATGTGATTCAGTGGTATAAATGATACAACACAATCTGAAAATATAGTCTCACCACAAAACAATGACAAGTAGCTAATCATACACAGGTAGAATAGCACTTAAACAATAGCTAGGGTTCAACAATCTCAAACTATGAGGGGGATGAAGTGGATCACGAAGATGGTGATGGAGATGGTGCTGGTCTTGACGTTGGTGTTGATGGAGACTCCGGAGGGGGGATGGAGGAGCCTTCCGGAGGTGATTCCGGCAGCGTTTCCCCCCTCCGATCTTCTCCGGCGGCAGCCTTCTGTCTTCTGTTTGTGTGTTTCGTGTTTCTCCGCCGCCTCCTCGCGAAACTCCTCGGGGGACTCTTTTTATAGTTGGTTTTAGGTCAAGACGAAGCCACGGAGACGAAAACGGACGGCATCGGAGCCACGAGGGGGAAAAGAGGTGGTCCCACGCGGCCAGGGAATCTGACCGCGTGGGACCCTCTAGTTTCCAGCTGGCTGGGCTGCTGGTCTTCATTTTAGGCCCATTGCGTTCGTCTCGAAAATTCTGAACCGTGCTCTTTGGCCTTGCCCTTTTTGGAGTCCCGAAGCTCCCGGAAAGTCCGAAACCCTAAAAAAGACGTTTTCTGGAAAACAGAGTTAGAACCAAAAGAGGGGGGATTGTTTAGAAAATCCCCGAAATCATTATAAAACATGAATATAACATCATATAAGTTGCAAATAAGTTGGAATATCAAGTAATAAAATGTAAAGTTCATGTATGCATTTTACATGCATCAACATCCCCAAGCTTAACCAATACTCGTCCTCGAGTATGAAGGTGATAAAACTAACATGGACTTTGCATTTTAATACTATCAATGGATATCAAAGATGATTATTATTGCTACATAGAGTCAAATGATTCATTCTTCAAAGGAGTAGCAATATACAAGATAGATTATGAAGTGATATCAAATATTCAATGTAAGGATGTTCAATGATAATTCACAAAGTGTAACATAGAAGAAAGTACTATGGTCCAAATGTATGCATAATGAAAAGTAAAAACATCCTATAATGGTCATAGAGTATTCTTGCAAATCTGAATATAAAAGGTGGACACATTGGAAAGATATATAAATAAGTAGAGGTAAAGCATGAATAAGTTTCATCTAACTTCCAAACACTTCTACTTAAGTTAATGCTTGCAATGTGGTAGTCATTGGTGTGGAGCTCTCATTACCCCTATCATAGCATCTTGAATGATTAATGTTTAAAGTGAAAGCAAATATGAGTGGTGTGCTTGACAATGTATTGGTTGAATGTCTCATGTCCCTTGAATACAAGTACCTACACCATGTGTTACTCACTTTGGTCCACAAAGTAAATTCAAATAAAGGTCATTGCAAGTAATAATAGTATCATCAAGAACTGCACTGGGGTACCTCTTGCCCCTTGACATGAACAAGCCCATGTCAAAACAACAAGACAAACAGACAATGAACAATCTCAGCACTCTTTTATTTACTATGGGTATAGCTTTTTATTATGAGGTGCATCACTGAATGAACATTATGGTTATGCTGTAAATTTCCACCATGAATGATGCATGGCTTAGATTAGCGGCCCAGCATTTCTCTAACCATTTATACAAACTCTTTGAACTTACTAAGTATCCACATTCATTTCACCCATGATAGGCATCCATAAACAAAAGTACATGACATCAACTAAATATAAATAAGTGCAATGTTGAAAGCTTGCCATGTGACAGCACATATGGGCTAACTCCCAACCAAAACTATTGTCAAGCCCACAACTTCATAATTTTAATCACAATGGTTCATGCTTATTAAGTGCAATAAAAGTAAAGTGTGCATCAAGTTCGTGAGAGCTTTTTAACCAACTTTTCCCATAACAATCAATAACATAAGCATTTTAATTCAGAAGTATAGATAATACAATATAACATGATAAACATACTCGGAATAGCATAAAGCTAATAGGTAGATATGGTGGACTCACTAGAAAAACTTTGGTTGAAGGTGTTGGAAAACAAGTTTTTACTTGTTGGAATTTTTGGGCTAGCAAGAGGGAGAAAGTTGACCGTCTAAATGCATGCATAAGTGTCCATAGAACTAATCAATCCATGTTAAACAAAGTAAAGTAACATTCAGCATCGAAACATGAATAAAAGATAGCTCTTGATAAAACACTTGCAAATTAATACTCATTAAAAAGCACATGAATCATGCAACTATATGTATCTTTTTGAATCAACTCAAACATCCCTATCCCAATATTTTTAATAGCATCCAACTTAATTCAACCCAATTTTCCAGTAGCACTCTCATAACATAAATAAAAAGTGGTGGTCTCAAGAAAATAAAAAAAATCAAACCGAAATAAAAAGCAAATAAAAGACGCTCCAAGTTTATGCGATAAAGTGCATTGATCGAAAAACAGAAGTTAGACGTGTGCAAACCGAGAGTGTGTTGGTCCAGTGGGGTTGTCTTCACATCCCCAAGCTTATGGTCTTCACCATCCTTGGATAGCTCTTGGTGCATCTCCTCTAATCCCTGTGAAAAAACTTCAAAACACCGTTTCTCCCATTTCTTTTCTGTGGGGTGACATTAGTAGTGATAGACAAATGAATTGCTTGCTGCATAAAATCCTTAAACAAAAATTCATATGAATGTCCAGAAAGTGTATAATGTTGTATGCCTACTTATAAACTCAATTGGATCAAAAAGATTCAAGTTAAAAGTTCAAAGAATGCATCAAACAAAATGGGACAGAATCTGTCCAGAAAAACAGCAGCAGCAAAACGCATTTTTCTACCCTACTTAAATATGTCGAAAAATTCTGAAAAAATTCATGATTACAGAGGATGAAAAGTTGCAACTACAGTTAAAATATCAGCTCATTCGGAGTTACAGAATAGAAATGAAAAATCATACCGTGCACAGATTCGTGCTGGAATAAAATCTCCGAATACAAATAGCAACTTTTTCAAACCAAAACGGGTAAAACTTGGCACTTTATTAAAAATTCCAGAAACAAAACTAAAAACTAAGTCTCTTGTTACAGCAAGAGGACACAAAGAAAATCAAAAATAAAACAACCGGGTTGCCTCCCGTAAAGCGCTTTCTTTATAGCCATATAGCTAGGCTTACTTACTTGGTATCAAGATGGTTGGAGTGAGGTGGCTTGGCATCCCCAAGCTTGAGTTCTTGTACTTATTTGATACATGTAGGGTGAGCCTAGGGGTAACATCCCCAAGCTTGAGTGTTTGTCCCTCTTGATCTTTGTTCATCACCCTCAACTCTTCCACTTGACAATTCTCTTCACACAAAACTCATCATAAAACTTGATTAGAGGGGTTAGTGTCTCCATAAATTAAATCCACATAGGTACAGCAAAGACATATCATGATTTGATTCTAAACATTAACTATTGTTACTATGGTTGTGTATTGTTCATTGATCAAAAGAACCACACAAAACACAAGTAATGAGGCTAATGCAAAATAAAGACAGAATCTGTCAAAAACTGGACAGCCCGTAAAGAGTGAATTTTCAGAGTCACTTACGTTGCTCAAATCAGAAAACTTTTAACTAATGAAATGCGTAATAATAACTGAAGATTGCTGTCGTAAAATTTCAGGTCAAAATTCCTTTTCTGTGATTTTTAACATTTTCCGCAGTGAAGCTAAGGAATCTGTTTTCTGGACAGCAAATCACTATTGTCTGATCCCACCTCTCAAAAGAGGTTATTCTTGCCATAAAGATGAAAAATAAGATACAAAGGTGATGTTACAGTAGTAAACAAGCACCTTGACTCAAAAACCAAAACTGAAACTGAAGATAAAAATCAAAAAGAAGCAAAAAGAACCAAGAAAGAATTCAAGAGAAACAAACAAGGAAGAAAGAAAATATTTTTGTTGTTTTTGATTTAGCACAAAGGCAAAAGAAGAAGCAAATATATACAACATAAACACTCTTTTTATTTGGTTTTAGCTTTGGGAAAAGTTTTAATGATAGAGACTTTGCAATGGTTCCATTGGCATGAACAACACATGTTCAAGGTCGACCCCAACATCTCCATTACTCATCCTTCTCATTTACTTTCCCAAATTTTATATAAAGTGAAAATCTTAAACTAGCAATTAGATAACAGTAGGTAAAGTTGTTTCACATGTTTTCATGATATAAAGGTGTGCCCAAACTGAATAGGAAATGAAAGCATAAGGAGCACACCACAAAACATTAAACCATTAACTTTTAAGTCTAACCCACTTCCTATGCATTGGCATTTTATATATGAATAAATAGCAGCAATTTTGTGGTAACCAATGCATGTGGTGATCAGTAGGTTGCATTTTAAATAACATAGAAACATAAAGACAAGTCTTTCTTCCTCTCTCATAATAGTTACAAGTAGTGGAAGCAAATTTGATAAAAGAACTATTAGATTGGTGCAACTTTGCAAACTTAGGAACATATAGAGGATTATTAAAACTATTATGTGAGCTATTAGTGTGTTTTCCTCTCTCAAAATAATTGCAAGAAGCACTATCAACATGATGGTTATGGGTGAAATGGTCATTGGTGTAAGATAATTTCAGCCCACATAAGTACTTTTCAACATATAAAAGCTTCTCCTCCACGGTGTGAATAGGAGAGTTCAAAAATAAAGTAGGACTCTCATAAGTAAGAGTATTTTTACCAACAGCAAGTATATCATTTTTATCCTCACATGAAGTAGTAACAAGTTCTAAACATGGAGAATTATCAATAGGCATAGGACCATCATCTAAAGCATTATCATATAGCATGTCTAAACCATACTCCTCATCATTTTTAAAATTATTATCAATAATGTTCTCATTAGGCATAGGTTGATAGTCCTCCTCATCATCAGAATCATAAAAGCAAAGTTTATCATCAACAAGATTTTGAGTGTTACCCTCATCCATAGGTGGTGAAGGTGGATGTTTCTTCTCTTCATTCTCTAGTTGTTCATCATTTTCATCATCTCCTTGGGGTTGCACGGGCATCCCCAAGCTTAGGTTTTTATCCTCCTCTTCCTGCAAAATATTAGTACTTTTCGTGGCAGCAATAATTCTTTCTTTAGGAGTAAAATATTTAAGAAAAACCTTCCTCAAACTACTCCATACAATAGTAACTTCTTCATCCAAAGACTTGAACCAAATACGAGCATTACCAGATAAAGACAAATATAATAGCTTCCTTTTTATCTGATCATCAGAAATACCAGGAAACCTAAATAAACCACATATGTCTTCAATTGTCTCCACGTGTTCACGTGCAGACTTAGTTCCATCTCCTGTAAATAGATTTTTCATAACTCTTTTAACATGATCAACGGGAATTTTAATTCCCACTTTAGGTACCTCAGACACAGTAGTTTCAACCACTTTAGGAGCATTAGCATAAGCACTTTCATATAAAGCAAGATGCAGCGAAGCACGATTCATAAATGCCATAGTAGCGATGAGACAAAACAGTAAATAAAATTCACCTTTCAAGTTTCCTTACCAAACTTCTTACCAATAGCGCTACGCTCCCCGGCAACGGCGCCAGAAAAGTACTTGATAACCCCCAAGAGCAAGGGATCACTGTAGCACCTCTCAATGTGGAAGTAATGTATCGATCCGCAGGAGCAAGAAGGAAAAGTTATCTATTCCCTACAACTAAAGTGTCACAAGTTTTAGTTGATTATGCACTAAACAAGTTTAGAGAAAAAGATGGTTGGTTTGATGGATGTAAAAGTGTCCCAATCCTCTTCTTTGCAAGAGGACAAGACAAAGGTAGTAGCAAGTGAAAGCTCTCAAAGAGAGAAAGCCCAATCCTCTATGTAGCAAGAGGACAAGCTCAAGTGTGTGTTTCTTATAGGAACAATGGACATGGTTCATGGGTTCACTTAATCCTCTCTCTCTCTCATCTACGGTGATCATCATGTTATAGATAAAGTACACACAATTGTCATGTTTTAATGGTAGCTTTTTATGACGGCTATATGTCCTAAAACACATAGTTGAAATAAATACTCATTTGTGTTGCTAGGTCACCCCTCGTAAGGCTAGCGTGGTTTCTCTCACTCCCACATCATACTCTTTCTTTTTACCCCCAGATAAAGGACGTTGGGCGCTACTGTGTCACTCAATACCTATGCCGTGTCACATCGGCCATCCCGTACCCACATACATCATACTTCAAAGTATGACAAATCACAAAAGCTCCAACACAACGGTAAATGCATAACAAATCATCTCACACCACAATATTCACCACAAAGGTATTACATAGATGACCGTAATCATGTTTGGCAGCTCATACCGTACTAATTAGTGAAGCTCAAGAGAGAGGAGAGATACAAAAGTTACCACCACAAACCCTAGTCCAGGGGGTGGACTACTCCCCCTTCATCATAGTGATGACGGTGAAGAAGTTCTTGCTGTAGATGTTTATGATGAACACGCCGGAGGAGGGTGGAGCACTCCGGAGGTGACTCCGGCGGCGTTTCCCCCTCCGATCTTCTCCGGCGGCAGCCTTCTGACTCTCTGTTTCGTGGTTCTGTGTTTCTCCGTCGCCTCTTTCCAGAGAACGTCGGGGGACCTTTTTTATAGGCGTTTTTAGGTCAAGACTATGTCGGTGGAGCAAAGATCGACGGCAACGAAGCCACGAGGGCCAAACGAGTGGGCCCCACGCGGCCACAGTACCTGGCCGCGTGGGCCACCCCTGTTTGGGCCTCAGGCCTCCGCTTGCTAGCTTCCTTCGCCCACAGGTCTTCTTCCTTCCAAATATTGACGCCCGTAAATTTCCAGGTGATTTCGTTGACGTTTGGGTCCCTGAAACATTAAAATAAGAAAACGGGGTTTTCTGCCTGTGCAGGGTTAATTCCATAAAAATAGGAAATAAATGAATATTCCCAAAAATCATTATAAAACACTGATATAACCCTTATATGATGCAAATATGATTGGAATATAAGCAATTAAAGTGCAAAGTTCATGTATGCATTTTACATGCATCAGCCGTGTGGGACCACCTCTTTTAATCCTCGTGGCTCCGATGCAGTCCGTTTTCGTCTCCGTGGCTTCGTCTTGACCTAAAAACGTCTATAAAAATAGCCCCACGACGTTCTCTGGAAGGAGCGCCGCCGAAACACAGAAACCACGAAACAGAGACCTGGAGCTGCAGATTGCAGGGGGGAAACTCCGGCGGGGCGCTGCCGGGGTGGTCTCCATCTTCTCCAACGACTTCTCCACCGTATCCATGATGAAGGGGAGTAGTCCACCCCCTAGACCTTGGGTTTGTGGTGGTAACTTGATCTAATCTCTCTATGTATGATCATTGTTGGAGTCCATATGATGTGCCTTGCATAAGTATGGATCTATCTATGTAATTCTTATGGTGGATATTGTGGTATGAGATGATTTTTTATACATTTACCGTTGTGTTGGAGCTTTTATGATTTGTCATACTTTGGAGATATTCTATGATGCATGTGATGGTTTGATTTATGCATGATGCCTTGTTTATCCTTGTCATGAGGTGATTGACACCACCAAGTGTGGATAGATGAGAGAGATGTGGTCATGCACACGAATTATGAATCATTGCACTAGTGTTTAGAATATTGTCCATTATGAAGTATGATGTATGTAGGTACGGGATGGCCGATGTGACACGGCATATGTATTGAGTGACATGTGAAATACAGCCCAACATCCTTTATCTGGGGGTAAAAAGGAAGAGTATGATGTGGGAGTGACAGCAACCACGCTAGCCTTGCGAGGGTGACCTAGCAACACAAATGAGTACTTCTTTCAACTATGTGTTTTAGGACATATAGCCGTCATAAAAGCTACCATTAAAACATGACAATTGTGTGTACTTTATCTATAACATGATAATCACAATAGATGAGAGAGAGAGGATTAAGTGAACCCATGTCCATTGTTCCTATAAGAGAAAACCTTTGTCTTGTCCTCTTGCATTGAAGAGGATTGGGACACTTTTACATTCTTGTTTTGTTACAATAAACTTCCATCCATTAAATCAACCATCTTGTTCCTTAAACTTGTTTAGTGCATAATCAACTAAAACTTGTGACACTTTAGTTGTAGGGAATAGATAACTTTTCCTTCTTGCTCCTGCGGATCGATACCTTACTTCCACATTGAGAGGTGCTACAGTGATCCCCTGCTCTTGGGGTTATCAGTCACCCCTCGTGGGGAAAACACGTCTTCCACTTACTACACACTCTGCACTTGGAGTCTCAACCTAACCCATATTCTTTTCACGCAGGTAATTACGTGAAGGGCCATCAAGAGTGCTTTCTGGCGTCGTTGTAGGGGAAGATACGAAGCTTCCTGCAGAATATTTTGCCCGTCAACTACACGCCATCAAGACTGTTTTCTGGCGCCGTTGCCGAGGAATAGAAGCAACACCGCAATATATTCCCTCGTCAACTTAGCGCTCAGCAAGTGTTTTCTGGCGCCGTTGCCGGGGAACCATTGCTGAAAGGTTTATCCAAGGGTTCCCTGCACTAGCTCTGTTTTCTGGTGTCGGATTTATCCAAGGATATCTCACCAAGTCAACTTCATCACCAACTTGTGCTAACACCTAAGCTTGGGGAGGTTGCACCTACATGAGCATCATCTTATCCATCTTTACCTTCAAAGCAATTTATCTTGTTTTGTCATTGTCTTGCATATTTATTTTCAATTTTGCATAAAAAATTAAAAAAACACATAAAAACTTGCTAAAATGGGAGAAAGAACTAAGTTGTGTGATTACACAAACACTCCAAATGATCAATTTATTGCTAGGCCCATTGCCACACCTAAGATAAATGCTGAGAGTTATGAAGTAAGTCCTAGTTTGTTGAACTTGATAACTAGGGAACAATTTGGCGGTAGTGCTATGGAGAATGCCTCTATGCATCTTCATGATTTTGTTGAAATATGTGACATGCAGAAATTTAAAAATGTGGAAAGTGATATTCTAAAACTGAAGTTATTTCCTTTCTCACTTAGAGGAAAAGCTAAAGAGTGGCTGCATTCATTACCTATTGATAGCATTAAAACTTGGAATGATTTAAAAGAAGCTTTCATTAAGAAATACTATCCCCCTGTTAAAAATTTGCAAAATAGAAACAACATTCTTTCGTTTAGGCAAAATGAAAATGAACATGTTGCTATGGCTTGGGATAGGATTAAACTTGTGCTTAGAACTTGTCCATCACATGGGGTCAACGAATGGACCATATTACACTCTTTTTACAATGGTCTAAATTACATGTCTAGAAATATTCTTGATTCTGCTGCTGGAGGTGCTTTTATGGAAAAAACTATAGTAGAAGCTAAGAACATATTGGAAAGTATTTTGCAAAACTATAGTCAATGGCATACTGATAGAGCACCTAATCCTTCTAAGAAAGTGAACTCCATAGAAGAAACAAATGATTTGTCATCTAAAATGGATACTATTCTTGCTTTCATTAATAAACAAAATATTGAAAATGTGCCTTTGCAAGAACTAGTTGGTAATAATCCTGAAAATATTGATGTCAACTTCATTAGGAACTATGGTAATAATGGGTATGGTAACAACAATTATAACTCTTATAATAAACCCCCATATGTTCCCAACAACCGTCCTTCTATTCCATATCCTAATGCTAGTGATAATTGGAAGCCTATGCCACCACGTAATGATAATTTTGAGGCTAATAAAATTCTTATGGAACAAATTGCTAGTCATAATACCATGATACAAGAGTTGAATAAGTCTGTTGCTTCTATTAGTTCTGATATTAAAGGCTTACAACTCCAAACTGCAGGACTAGACAAAGCCTTGTCAAAACTAGCTGACAACCAAGCCACTTTATTGAGTATGTCTGCAGGGAAACCACAAGCACCACCTGTGGTTGGAATGAATTCTATTAATATTGCTGAAAATGTTCCTCTTACTTTAGAGGAAACTCTTGATGAATTATTGAACAATCCTGAATATTTGTTGCCATTTATGTCTCAACTTGTTGGATTAAAAGAAGAAGTTAACAAAACTGAACATGATGAATCTCTTATTTTGATTGAGTTAGAAAAGAAAGTTGAAGAAGTTAAAATGCTTAGTGAAGTAAAGGACCATTGCTTGACTTAGAGAATTGTAGCTTGCATGAACTAATATCTATCTTACAAAAATTTGCAAGTGATCCTTCCATCAACTATAACCAAGCAGGTTTTGGTTCTTATATTGCTAATCATGTGTTAAAAGAAAAGATTGCTAGGTACAACCAAGAGGCTATGATACCACCTAAGCTTGGGGATATATGGATTCCCAAAGTCCTAGTAACCATTGGAAAAGAGACACACCATGCTATACTTGATCTAGGATCTAGTGTCTCTGTTTTATCTAAAGAACTATATGAAGTACTTGAATTGAAAATCTTGAAAAATGCCCTATTGAACTTGCACTTGCTGATGATTCCATTAAACATGCTTTAGGAAAAGTAAGTGATGTTATGGTAGAGTTACATATGACATTTGTACCTGTTGATTTTCTAATCATGGATATGGGGAATAAAACCTCTAGTCCAATTATTCTTGAAAGACCTTTTCTTCGTACTACAGGTGCTATCATTGATTCAAAAGAAGGGAATGTGAAGTTTCAGTTTCCACACAAGAAATGTATGGAACACTTCCCAAGGAAGAGGGACACACCATCGTTCAAGCTCCCTCATGAGCTTCGTCCTCAATAAACATCAAGTAAGAAGTCTAGCTATATGGCTATAAAGAAAGCGCTTTATGGGAGGCAACCCGGTTGTTTTTATTTATGATTTTCTTTATGTCCTCTTGCTGTAACAAGAGACTTAGTGTTTAGTTTAGTTTCTAGAATTTTTAATAAAGTGCCAAGTTTTGCTCATTTTGGTGTGAAGAAGTTGCTTATAGCGTTCGGAGATATTATTCCTGCACGAATCTGTACATGGTATGATTTTTAATTCTTATTCTGTAACTCCAAATGAGCTCATATTTAAACTGTAGTGGCAACTTTTCATCCTCTGTATGCATGAATTGTTTCGGAATTTTCCGACAAAGTTAAGTAGGGTAGAAAAATACGTTTAGCTGCTGCTGTTTTTCTGGACAGATTCTGTCCCATCTTGTTTGATACGTGCTTAGAACTTTTAACATGAATCTTTATGATCCAATTGAGTTTATGAGTAGGCATACAACATTATACATGTCCTGGACATTCATATGAATTTTTGTCTAAGGATTATATGCATCAAGAAATCTATTTGTTTATCACTACTAATGTGCCCCACAGAAAAAGAAATGGGAGAAACGGTGTTTTAAAGTTTTTTCACAGGGATTAGAGGAGATGCACCAAGAGCTAAGTTTGGGGATGTGAAGACAACCCCACTGGACCTACACACTCTCGGTTTGCACACGTCTAACTTCTGTTTTTCGATCGAAACACTTTATCGCATAAACTTGGAGCGTCTTTTTGTTTGTTTAGGTTAGATTTTTATTTTGTGAGACCACACACTATCATTTATATATGACAGAGCTACTGGAAATTTGGGTTGAATTATGTTGGATGCTATTATAAGATTGGGAAAAGGGATGTTGGAGTTAATTTAAAAGATACATATAATTGCACGATTCATGAGCTTGTTAATGAGTAATAATTTGCAAATATTTTATTCATGTTTTGATGCTAAATGTTATTCTACCTTGTTTTAACATGGATTAGTTAGTTCTATGGACACTCTTACTAGCCCAAAAATTCCAACAAGCAAAAACTTGTTTCCAACACCTTCAACCAAAGTTTTTCCAGTGAGTACACCATATCTACCTATTAGCTTTATGCTATTCCGAGTATGTTTATCATGATATTTGTGTTATCTATACCTCTGAATGAAAATGCTTATGTTGTTAATTGTTGTGGGAAAAGTTGGTTATATAGCTCTCTCGAACTTGATGCACACTTTACTTTCATTGCATAAATAAAATATGACCCATTGTGATTAAAATTATGATGTTGTGGACTTGACAAATGTCTTTGGTTGAGAGTTAGCTCATATGTGCTGTCACATGGCAAGCTTTCAACATTGCACTTCATCTCATTCAGTTGATATCATGTACTTTTGTTTATGGATGCTTACCATGGGTGAAATAAATGAGAAAATGAAGTGAGTTTAAATGAGTTTGTATAAATGGTTAGAGAGACGCCTGGGCCGCTAATCTAAGCCATGCATCATTCATGGTGGAAATTTACTTACATGCTATGGTGAACCTTCTGTGATACACCTTACAATAAAAAGCTATCTAATGGTAAATAAAAAGGGTGTTGAGATTGTTCATTATGTTTGTTTGTCTTGTCATTTTGATATGGGTTTGTTCCATATCCTGGGACAAGAGGTACCCCAGTTGACGCTCTTAATGATACTATTATTACTTGTAATGATATTTAACTTGAACTTGCTTTGTTTTCCAAGTTGAGTAGCACATGGAGTAGGTATTTGTATTCAAGGGGCATGAGACTTTCAACCTGTACTTTGTCAAGCACACTACTCGTATTGCTTTCACTTTAAACTTAATCATTCAAGATGCTATGAGGGGAATGAGAGCTTGACACCAAGGATTGCCATATTACAATCATTGACTTAAGTAGAGAAGTTCAGAAATTAGATGAAATTTATTCATGCTTTACCACTACTCATATATATCTTTCCAAAGTGTCCACCTTTTATATTCAGATTTTCATCAAATACTCTATGACCATTATAGGATGCTCTTACTTATCATTATGCATACATGTGGTCCATAGTACTTCTTCTCTTATGTTACACTTTGTGAATTATCATTGAACATCCTTGCATTGAATACTTGATATCACTTCATAAACTATCTTGCATATTGCTACTCCTTTTAAGAATGAACCATTTGACTCTATGTAGCAATAGTAATCATCTTTGATATCCATTGATAGTATTAAATTGCAAAGTCCATGTTAGTTTTATCACCTTCATACTCGAGGACGAGTATAGGTTAAGCTTGGGGATGTTGATGCATGTAAAATGCATACATGAACTTTGCATTATTTTTACTTATATTCCAGTCATATTTGCATCATATAAGGGTTATATCACTGTTTTATAATGATTTTGGGAATATTTGACATGTTTCCTATTTTTTATGGAATTAACCCTGCGCAGGCAGAAAACCCTATTTCTATATTTTAATGTTTCAGGGACCCAAACGACGTCTAAATGACCCGGAATTTACGAGCATCATTTTTTAGAAGGAACAAAGCGTGGGAGCGAAGGAAGCAAACAAGAGGAGGCCCGAGGGCCAAATAGGTGGGCCCACGCGGCCCCTGTACCTGGCCACGTGGGCCCCCTCCTTTTGGGCCTCGGAGCTCCGCTGCCGTCGATCTTTCCTCCACCGACTCCGTTTTGACCTAAAAACGCCTATAAAAATAGTCCCCCGACGTTCTCTGGAAGGAGCGCCGCAGAAACACAGAAACACCGAAACAGAGACCTGGAGCTGCAGATTGGAGGGGGAAAACTCCGGCGGGGCGCTGCCGGCGTGGTCTCCATCTTCTCCAACGACTTCTCCACCGTCTCCATGATGAAGAGGGGGTAGTCCACCTCTGGACTATGGGTTTGTGGAAGTAACTTATGTATCTCTCTCTCTCGAGCTTCACTAATTAGTACCGTATGAGCTGCTGAACATGATTACGGTCATCTATGGAATATCTATGTGGTGGATCTTTTTATGAGTTAATATATGTTTGAGATTGCAATGGTTTTATTTCAGTTATGAAAGTAGATGCATATTATGTACCCCGTTCTTATTTACTTGTTATCATCAAGCATGTTTATGAGAGCGCGTGAGGGGGAACGTGTGCATTAGTTGGAGTAACGGGGGGTGGCTAGTGCAGTGAACGTGAGAGAAAGTTCTGCGATCCACTTGGGTGTTTTACCTTACTTTGTTGCCTCACTAGGGATAAAAAGAAATATCATGCTACCGGAGATGTGGGTGTGACCATTGCCACTACTCCATGACTAGATCTAGCATGTTCTTATTTTAACTTCATGTCATGATACTTATTGCTATACTCTGAGTTATCTTAATTACTGAGGTGTTATGATTTAGTTCGCATCTTGGTGGAGTATAAGAGAGACTAATAACCAAAAGGTCTCTATGTTAGGACGTGATGCCCATATAATTATAACTTGTCATTAAACTGTTGTGTTGCAATCTCATATGTCAACTCTAGTGTTCCATTGTCTACCACTTTATTAAAGAGAGAGTGCATTTGTGAAACCATGAACCCCGGTCCATTTTTAATCATAAGAAACACCTTTCCAACCACTTTTACCACTTTTCCATTTTCTGCCATTTAAAAATCCGAAAATACAAAAACACTTTTACATCTTGCATTCATCGTATAAACCCAAAAATATCATTTATCATTGCTACCACCATCCTTGCATATTTATTTACCACCATTGCATATTTATTTCTTGTTTGCATTGCATATTATCTTGATATCATTCTCACACCTTGTGCTTGACAACCACTAGGTGAGGTTAAGGACCAAAACATTTACTTTGTTTTGTAGGTAACCAAAAGAAGGATAGGAAAGATAAATCTTCACTACTGATTCCCTGAGAGTTCTATATTAAACCCTCGAGTCACCCCTCGTGGGGAAAACATGTCTTCCACTTACTACACACTCTGCACTTGGAGTCTCAACCTAACCCATATTCTTTTCACGCAGGTAATTACGTGAAGGGCCATCAAGAGCGCTTTCTGGCGTCGTTGTAGGGGAAGATACGAAGCTTCCTGCAGAATATTTTGCCCGTCAACTACACGCCATCAACGAGCAGCTGGGTGCGCTTGCCTTCCACATGCAGCACTACCCCGGGCACCGACAGAACACGTACGTGGCGCCCCTGAGGATTATACCGTGTATTACACCGGTGCATCCTCGAGCTCATACCAGAATGAGGAACCTTCTTCGTCATACACTGGAGGCGCCCCTGCTTGGCCCACATGGGATGATTGATCTCCACTTAGGCCAAAAGCCTAAGCTTTGGGGGGGGGGGGTGGGGGTACACCGACATCTCACTCACTTTTATATCCATATTCTGTCGGTACTTTGTATATCCATGTTTCGGTTTCTTTCTTTTTCATTGTTGTATCTTGTTTTTTTTTACCTTCCAAAACCCAAAAAAGACCAAAAATATTTCTGTTATTTCTCTTTGTTTTCCTCTTTTGTACTTTTTAGTGCTGGTTTGCTTTATCTTTTAGTTTCGGTTTAGTATTTAAAAAAATCCAAGAAGATTTTGCTTCATTTGTTTGCTCCTTTCTTTGCTTGTTTCAAATCGAAAACCCAAAAATATTTGTTGTTCTTCTTTGGTTTTGTATAGTTGATGCAGAGTTCAACAGTCTTCCGTGACTCCATTGGAGCTTGGTTATCATTTCATATCATTCAAGCCACACAAGTGAAAAGCAATAATGACGATTTATGACAACTCGAGTTGTGGTGAGAGGCTAGTATGAACTCTATTTGTTTTCATTTTTGTACATATACTCGCCTATATGGACATGCTTAGCTGGTTTGTGTGAGGACTATGTTATTTAATGGATGCTTAGTAGTTCATGTTTTCTTATGATCAGTTCCAATTTACTAATAGTAGATAACATGCCATATAGATATTTGCTTGCATTGTTCTATTCATAAAAGGGTATGACATGGTGGTATCCTCCTCTGGATGATTCATTTGAATTGACTTGGCACATGCTCACGCATGCTCATGACTGAAAAACAAAACGTCAATTAAGCCTTGATGATTTATTTTGCCTCAGAGTTCTAGTATCACTTTTATGCCTCTGTTAATTTTATTCTGTCGCAAGTATGATTATGATGGTTAATGCTCTCTTGATTGTCGCTTCCCAGTCTATTGCTAGCCTTCACTCGTGCTGAGCGGGAATGCTGCTCGTGCTTCCAAAATCCTTAAAAACCAAGTTATCCCAAAGAGTCCACCAAAAATTCCTATGCATGGTATTTCGAACCATTCCAAGTAAATTTTCATGTGCTACCTTTAAAACCTTCAAAATACTTCTCATTTTGTGACACTGTTTTTAGCTCATGAGGAAGTAGTAGTTGGGTTTGTTATCTTCCATACTAAATTAAGTTTACCGACTTGCATGCTTCATCTAAAAAGTAAAATAAAAATAGGCACTCCTCCATGGTATGTGATTGTTGGCAGGCACCCGAGGATTCGGTTAGCCATGGTTTGTGAAAAGCAAAGGTTGGGAGGAGTGTCATACTATATAAAAGTGCATGCTATAAATGCCTAATATCAATAACTCGGAACCGCACTCAACTTGTTTAGTATGGAAGATAACAAAAACTCTATTGCCATTCGTTGACAGGAACAACCACCTCCCAAAACATATTTTTACCTCTGTTTTATAAATAAAAAGCTCTAGCACATGTTAATCCCTGCTTCCCTCTGCGAAGGGTCAATCTTTTTATTTTTATGTTGAGTCACCATCCTTTCTTTGAGCACCTTCTCGAGAGCATAACTGTCATTCTTAGTGTAATGTGCTTGTCTCAGAATGCGGTTAACTGCGGCATAACTTTGATGCTTTTATCTTTGATATTTTTACTTCTAGTCTTCACTTGAACTTCAGAGGTGCCTTGGCATTTATGTTTTGCTCTACAAATAAAGGCAAGCGAGATACCACTTTATCATATCTTATTATGAACATTGCAATCCTGCAGATAGATTTATTTCATGTTATTTATTCTTAGTGTGTTGGTGTCTTTTCATAGTTTACATAGCTACTAGGTGGCATTATCTGCATTTTTCTTATTATGAATTGCCTAAGTACTTGATCATATAGTGAGAATGTATACATCGTATGAAGCAAATGTGTTCGTAAAAGTTTCTTTTATCGCACTCAGTTGTTAACTGAATTGCTTGAGGACAAGCAATAAGCTAAGCTTGGGGGAGTTGATACGTCCAAAACGTATCTACTTTCACGAACACTTTTGCTGTTTTTACCTCTAATTTGTGTGTTTTGAATGCAACTAACACGGACTAACGCTGTTTTCAGCAGAATTGCCCTGGTGTCTTGTTTTTGTGCAGAAAGTCAAGTTTCGGGAAAATTCCCGAAAAATATTCCAGAGCTCCTATTTTTCCAGAAGACGCACGGAGCCAGAAGACGAGACGGAGGCGTACCACACGGGCCCCACGCCATGCCCCGGCGCGGGCAGAGGTGGGCTGCGCCTGGGGGTGGCGTGGCCGCCTCGGACACCACCTCGCGACGCCCTTTTGACTACTTAATCCCCTTGACCTAAAAACACGAGGAGGATCGACGCTTTTCCCCGAAACACTCCAGAGCTCCGCCGCCACCGAAAACCCTAATTCGGGGACTAGAAACTCCGTTCTGGCACCCTGCCGGGACGGGGAATTGGAGGAGATCATCACCATCATCATCACCGACGCCTCTCCATCAACCATCCATGATTCCCCCATCCATGTGTGAGTAATCCCCGCTGTAGGCTGAAGGGGATGGTAGGGATTGGATAAGATCATTCATGTAATAGATATCAGATTGTTAGGGCATGGTGCCTAGTATCCGTTGTTAGTACTTTATGTCATTGTTGCAACTTGTTATGCTTAATGCTTGTCACTAGGGCCCGAGTGTCATGATTTCAGATCTGAACATGTTATCGTATCATGAGGATAATTATTGCTTTAGATCATATCTGCAAGTTGTATACACATATAATTGTCCGGAACTCGAGGCCCCAAAGTGACAGCAATTGGGATAACCGGAGGGGATGGCTGTGATGTGAGGATCACGTGTGTTCACGGAGTGTTAATGCTTTGCTCCGGTGCTTTATTAAAAGGAGCACCTTAATTACCAGTAGTTTCCCTTGAGCCCCGCTGCAAACGGGCTGGTAGGACAATAGATGTTGTGCAAGTTTCTCACTGCGAGCACGTACGACTAAATACAGAACACATGCCTATGATTACTTAGTACCTGGATGCTTTATTATTATTATCTACCTGCAATTGCCCATGTCTTGACTATTATATGAATTATCTTATCCATGCAACGCCCGTTCATCCATCGCTATGCCTACAGTATTTTAATCCTGCTGTCTACTACAATTACTGCTGCTGTCTTTATTTCATTACTGCTATTGTTTCACTACTGCTATAAAACTGTTGCTACTGATAAACTGTGTCGAGCAAGTCTATTTCCAGGTGCAGCTGAACTGACAATTCATCTGTTAAGGCTTATAAATATTATTTGGCTCCCCTTGTGTCGAATCAATAAATTTGGGTTTTACTTCCCTCGAAGACTGTTGCGATCCCCTATACTTGTGGGTCATCATCTGGTTATGTCGTTGCCCGACGGTTGAGCTCGACGTGATCACTTTGCAGTTTTGCGGCGATGTCCTATTAGAGAACAAAGAGAAATGTAATATAATTTTTGGCACGGGACTTCATCCATTCATGGCTCCACCGCCATCTATGTAACCACTTAGTTCTACATTGTCTTATCTAACCGTGTGGGAATGTGTCGTGTAACTAGTATTCCAACGAATAGTAACCTTGTCGTGTCTCATCTTCATCTTGAAATAGGAGTAACTCGTATGTTTGTGGTGCGTAATAATGATAATGTAATGCAAACTAAGACAATTTACAACAATTCCATATGTTGATATTTATATTTAGGTATTTGCCTGGAGACTAAATCTCATAATTCGTGCGGGGCAATAGCAAAAAAAGGGAGTTATCGTGTAAAATATAGCAACAAAAGAGGAGATTTATTTTTGTCTTGAGTCGTTGCATTCTAATAGCACGGTACCCTTTTTTTTGAAGCCAAAACAGTAGGGAAAACCCCCTACTGCTTATGATGGGGACATCCCTACTATTGACGCAACCACAACTACTACAACGCCTCAATTACAAGGACCGTTGACTAGGGCTCGTGCACGTCAACTACAACGACAGGTACTTTCGTTTCTACAAGCTACTCCTAATGTACATGAGAATATGATGCTGCCTAAAGTAGATGTGTTTGTTTCTCTTAGGAATGATGGACCAAGCATGGACGAGAGGGACAAGCTATGGAGCATGTACGTGGATGGAGATAGCCGCAGGCGTGGAAACAAGGGAGAGGATGATGCCACCAATGGAGACTACAACAACTTGAAGCCACCATGATGACATTTGAAGACTTGGACGAATTCATCAAGTCTACACTTCATAATCTCGTCCATAGTCACATATGGTGCTGCGTCACCTTTTATTCATGGGACATGGGCCATGTAATTCGAACCAGGAGTTTTAGTGCGTTTTTAGAGTCCGTATTAAGGAAGGAAAGTCCTCCAAGGGTTGGATTCGGCCTTTCCCCAAGGCTGGCCGAAACCCCTCCTTTCCTCCTTATATACCTCGACTAGGGTTTCGTTTAGACTCGGATTTTGTTTAGCTAAAAGACTGCCTAGCGTTTCGCTGCATCTTCGTGATCTCGATTTGTGTCCAATGACCAGATTAAGACCGCTTACGGAATCCCACCTTTTCAATAAAGTTCATCTTATATCCGCAATTCTTGATTGCAATATTGGTTCTTACTTGTTCCTCGGTCGCAGGTAGAACTAGACCTATTGGTCAGGCCGATCGTGCTTCTGCAGGATTCGGTAACCTCGGGAGATTGGTTTAGCGATTGCATTGGCGCTGCGTACGTGTGCATAGTAGTCGGATCGCCAAGGTCGACCTCCATCAGAATCGACGTATCTTCATCTCATCGAAAGATCGGACACCTTTGCCCTATCAAGTGGTATCAGATTTCAGGTTGCTCGGTGAGATTTTACTGTTTACTAGTGTAGATTGCATCTTCATACCTACAGTCCACGAAAAAGCCAAAAATACAATTAAGGTTAGTTCATCCCGTCCTACAACCAGTCCGGGCCTCTCGCATTTTCTTTTCAGTGCATTGCTTTGTTGAATTTTCGTCTGCATCGTCGTGTCGAGTTGCTGGTCTTAGCGTCTAGTTCCTTTAGAGTTTCGAGTTCTTCGCATAATTGTCTTGCCGCCGCCGCACAACTCGCCTCTCGCCACCACCCACCAGCCTTCCGCCGCCATCCATCTACCCACCAACACCGCCGCCCATATACTCGCCGCCACCCTCCCTTCACCACCGCCGCCAGTTTAGGGTTAGGGTTTGTTCTGTCTTACTTTCCATCCGTGGTTCCGTTATTTCCGTTTCCTTCCTTCCGTGATCCGTTGTTGATACTTTCCATCCGTGGTTTCTTTCTTTGTGTCGGTTTAGACTTGTAAAAAAAAAAAAGAGCAAAAAAAAAAAAGTCAAATCCGCATCCAAGTCGGGTTGACCACAATTTCCACTAGTCAGCTCCGAAATAGTCCGAATTGGGGCAAGTTTTCTCAGTTTTGGTTGTCCGGACTTTGAAAAATCATAACTAATTCATACGAACTCCGTTTTCGACGTTCGACCACTCAAAATCGTCGTGAGAAAAATCCGCATCCAGCCCAAACAACGACGTCAGTTTGCGGCCTCGGGAACCCTCAGAATTCCCAAAAGAGTGCAGGAAGGTGGAGTTTTTGCCACTTTTCTGAAAAAGTTCGGAAATTTTCTGTGATCTTCAATTCTATCTTGCTTTTGAGCTATTCCTTTGTGCTTGTTGTTGCCGCGCCTTGACTTTGTTGGTGCTATAGGCTCGCGTCTCTAGTACGGTTTAGCCTAGGACCAGCACGGTACCGTCTTTGAGCGTTTATTCAACTTGCATTCCTGATTTGATTACTGCTAATTCTAGCTACCATAAAGCCTCCTACAGCTCCACATATTTCTACTACGTGCATTGTGCCTCTCCTGGTAATCGCTTTGCCAATTTCTGAGGTGCTGATCTTCGCGGTTGCCGTGACGCTATCCTGCGTGGTAAGGAATTTGTAAGGGCCTTGTATATTGCTTGACGGATTCCGTGACTACCACCATATTAGTAGCTCATAGGAACATATACTTGTGATTTGTTTCTTGCTTTCTACTAATCATGGCAGACGACCTAGACAACAAGACGAACAAGGAGATTTATGAGGACTTCAAGAAGATGGTGTCCAACCACACTCAGGACATCGAGACTCGACTTGGCACTGCCATGGACCGACTCGACGGCTTAGAGGGCACTTTCAACACCAAATTTGACGGTGTCAACACCGCCGTGACTGATCTGACTGGCAAGTTTGATCAGTTGCTGGATAAGCTACAGACACGCATACTGAGCTGTTTCATGTGCCAGGCAACACTTCACGTGCGTCTGCAGCCGCCCCTGGCATCGACGCTCACTTGGACGGTTATGAAACAGAGGTAGACAATTTTCAGCAACCGCGGGGGCGTCCACATCAACACCCTCGCAACAACCTGCAGCAGCAACCTCAGGTGCGTGACCAAAACCCTCGCAACAACCTGCAGCAACAACCTCAGGTGCGTAATGACGAACATGTCGACCATGTTGCTAAGCTAAAATTGGTAATTCCTCCTTTTGAGGGTAGATATAATCCTGATGCTTATCTTACATGGGAATTAGAGGTAGAACAACGCTTTGCATGTTTACAATACCCTGAGGATAGGCGTGTGTGTGCTGCCACTTGTGAGTTTACTGGTTTTGCTTCAGTTTGGTGGTCTGAACATTGTCGCTTGTATCATGATAATATTCCTACTACTTGGGTTGCTTTAAAAGCTGCTATGCGCACTCGTTTTGTACCGCCCTATTATCAGCGTGAAATGCTTCAAAAACTGACACGTTTGCAACAAGGAAAAAATCAGTAGAAGAATATTATCAAGAATTGCAAACTGGTTTAATTCGTTGTGGTATAGTTGAGGAAAATGAAGCTATGTTTGCACGATTTTTGGGGGGGCTGAATAAACCAATTCAAACAATTTTAGAATATAAGGAGTACAATTCTATCACTCGTTTGTTTCATCTTGCTTGCAAAGCTGAACGTGAAGTGCAGGATAGGGAGCCACGGCCAAGACCTAACTTTTCTGCAGGGCGTACATCGTCATGGACATCACGCCAGCCAGATGCCGCTTCCCGGAGTGCTGCACCACCTCCTTCGGCCAGCAAGTCCACCACGCCGTTCACACGTGCTCCTGCACCGACACCGCCTTCGCCATCAGCTGCTCCTGCCAGGAGTTCGGCGTCTTCTGCGGGCTCCACGGGCCGCACACGGGACATTCAGTGTCGCAAATGCTGGGGTTATGGTCATATCGAGCGAGAGTGCAAGACACAGCGCGTCATGATCGTGCGTGAAGATGGTGAGTATGATTCTGCTAGTGATTATGATGAGGAAACACTTGCTCTTATTTCTGCGCAGGAAGGGAACGATGGACAGCCGGAGGAAGACGTCGAGTTTATGGCCGCCGAAGCTGCGGATTCCTACAAGAGCTTCGTCGCACAGCGTGCTTTGAGTGTGCAATTGAGTCAAGCTGAGCATGATCAACGCCATAATTTGTTCCAGACTCGTGGGGTTGTCAAGGAGCGTGCTATTCGGATCATCATTGATGGTGGGAGTTGTAACAATTTGGTAAGCATGGAGATGGTGGAGAAGCTCTCTATATCCACGCGGCAACATCACCATCCATACCATATTCAATGGTTCGACTCCACAGGTAGACTCAAGGTAACGCGTACGGCGCGAGTGCATTTTTCCATTGGCACATATTCTGATTTTGTTGATTGTGATGTTGTGCCCATGCAAGCTTGTTCGTTGTTACTTGGTAGACCATGGCAATTTGATAAAGAATCTGTTCATAATGGTAAAACTAATCATTACACTCTTATGCACAATGGAAAGAAAATTGGTCTTAAACCCATGACTCCTGAACAAATTTTAAAAGATGATCTTGCTAGAGCTAGTAGAGCTAAAACTGAGAAGAAACAACAAAGTGAGAATCAGATTGTTGCTAATGAAGTGATGCCACTTTCTAAAGATAATAAATCTAGTGCAGCACTTCCAAATGAAATTCGTTTGAAAAAGCCATGTTTCTTTGCTAGCAAATCTGATCTTATTGCTTTGGATGTTTCTACATCTGTTTGTTATGCCATTGTTTGCAAAGAGGTACTGTTTTCATTTGAGGATCTGCCTCCCTCTTTGCCCCCTGCCATTGCTAACCTTTTGCAGGAATATGTGGATGTTTTTCCACAAGAGTTGCCGCCGGGGCTGCCACCAATTCGCGGAATAGAACATCAAATTGATTTGATTCCAGGAGCTTCACTTCCTAATCGCGCAGCCTACCGTACCAATCCAGAGGAGACTAAAGAGATTGAACGACAGGTTCAGGAACTACTCGATAGAGGGTATATTCGCGAATCTCTTAGTCCTTGTGCTGTTCCGATTTTATTGGTACCTAAGAAAGATGGTTCATCACGCATGTGTACTGATTGTAGGGCTATAAATCACATTACAATTCGTTATAGACACCCTATACCACGTTTGGATGATATGCTTGATGAATTAAGTGGTTCTGCCATATTTTCCAAGGTTGATTTGCGTAGTGGTTACCACCAAATTCGTATGAAATTGGGAGATGAATGGAAAACAGCATTTAAAACTAAATTTGGTCTCTATGAGTGGTTAGTTATGCCTTTTGGGTTAACAAATGCTCCTAGTACTTTCATGAGATTAATGCATGAAGTTTTACGTGCTTTCATTGGACGTTTTGTGGTGGTTTACTTTGATGATATTTTGATATACAGCAAGTCGTTAGAGGAGCATCTCACTCATTTGCGTGCTGTTTTTGATGCGTTGCGTGCTGCACAATTGTTTGGTAATCTTGAGAAGTGCACCTTTTGCACCGATCGAGTTGCGTTTCTTGGCTATGTTGTTACAGCGCAGGGCATTGAAGTGGATCCCGCAAAAATTGAAGCAATTTCGAGTTGGCCTTCACCTTTGACGTTAACCCAATTGAGGAGTTTTCTTGGTCTTGCTGGGTTTACCGGCGTTTGTCAAGGATTTTGGGTCTATTGCAGCACCGCTGAATGAGCTTACAAAGAAGGATGTGCCCTTTGTTTGGGGTGTTGCACAACAGGATGCTTTTATGACATTGAAAGATAAGTTAACACATGCTCCATTACTCCAACTTCCTGATTTTAATAAGACTTTTGAGCTAGAATGTGATGCTAGTGGAATTGGGTTGGGAGGTGTGTTATTACAAGAGGGCAAACCTGTTGCATATTTTAGTGAAAAATTGAGTGGGGCTAGTCTGAACTATTCTACTTATGATAAGGAATTATATGCTCTTGTTCGGACTTTAGAAACTTGGCAACATTATTTATGGGCGAAAGAATTTGTTATCCATTCTGATCATGAATCTTTGAAGCATATTTGTAGTCAAGCAAAACTGAATCGTCGACACGCTAAGTGGGTTGAATTTATTGAGTCTTTTCCTTATGTTATTAAATACAAAAAGGGTAAAGATAATGTAATTGCTGATGCGCTGTCACGTCGCTATACCATGTTATCTCAACTTGACTTCAAAATTTTCGGTTTGGAAACATCAAAGAACAATATGTGCATGATGCTGATTTAAAGATGTATTGCAGCATTGTAAAAAGGTAGAACATGGAACAAATTCGTCCTCAATGATGGATTTGTGTTCCGTGCTAACAAGCTATGCATCCCAGATAGTTCCGTTCGTCTTTTGTTGTTGCAGGAGGCTCACGGAGGCGGATTGATGGGACACTTTGGAGTCAAGAAGACGGAGGACGTGCTTGCTGCACACTTCTTTTGGCCACGCTTGCGTCGAGACGTTGAGAGGTTCATTGCTCGCTGCACTACATGTCAAAAAGCTAAGTCTCGCCTTAATCCACATGGTTTATATATGCCTCTACCGTTCCTAGTGTTCCTTGGGAGGATATTTCTATGGACTTTGTTTTGGGATTGCCTCGCACTCAGAAGGGGAGGGATAGCATTTTTGTTGTTGTGGATAGATTTTCTAAGATGGCACACTTTATTCCTTGTCACAAGACTGATGATGCTACACATGTTGCTGATTTGTTCTTTAGAGAAATTGTGCGTTTACATGGTGTGCCGAATACTATTGTTTCTGATCGTGATACTAAGTTTCTTAGCCATTTTTGGAGATGTTTATGGGCTAAGTTGGGGACGAAATTATTGTTTAGTACTACATGTCATCCCCAAACTGATGGACAAACTGAAGTAGTGAATCGCACTTTATCTACTATGCTTAGGGCTGTGTTAAAACAGAATTTAAAAAAGTGGGAAGAATGCTTGCCTCATGTTGAATTTGCTTATAATCGTTCGTTGCATTCTACTACTAAATTGTGCCCATTTGAGATTGTGTATGGTTTTGTTCCTCGTGCACCTATTGATTTATTGCCTCTTCCAACTACGGTGCAACATAATTTTGATGCTACACAACGTGCTGAAATGATTGTTAAGTTGCATGAATCAACTAAAGAGAACATTGAACGAATGAATGCTAAGTACAAAATGTATGGGGATAAGGGAAGAAAGCATATTGTGTTTGCCCCAGGAGATCTTGTTTGGTTGCATTTGCGCAAGGATCGTTTTCCTGATTTGCGCAAGTCCAAACTAATGCCGCGAGCTGATGGTCCTTTTAAAGTTTTAGAGAAAATAAATGATAATGCATATAAACTTGAGTTGCCTGCAGAGTTTGGGGTTAGTCCCGCATTTAACATTGCAGATTTAAAGCCATACTTGGGAGAAAATGATGAGATAGCGTCGAGGACGACTTCAATTCAAGAAGGGGAGCATGATGGGACATCCCTACTATTGACGCAACCACAACTACTACAACGCCTCAATTACAAGGACCGTTGACTAGGGCTCGTGCACGTCAACTACAACGACAGGTACTTTCGTTTCTACAAGCTACTCCTAATGTACATGAGAATATGATGCTGCCTAAAGTAGATGTGTTTGTTTCTCTTAGGAATGATGGACCAAGCATGGACGAGAGGGACAAGCTATGGAGCATGTACGTGGATGGAGATAGCCGCAGGCGTGGAAACAAGGGAGAGGATGATGCCACCAATGGAGACTACAACAACTTGAAGCCACCATGATGACATTTGAAGACTTGGACGAATTCATCAAGTCTACACTTCATAATCTCGTCCATAGTCACATATGGTGCTGCGTCACCTTTTATTCATGGGCCATGGGCCATGTAATTCGAACCAGGAGTTTTAGTGCGTTTTTAGAGTCCGTATTAAGGAAGGAAAGTCCTCCAAGGGTTGGATTCGGCCTTTCCCCAAGGCTGGCCGAAACCCCCTCCTTTCCTCCTTATATACCTCGACTAGGGTTTCGTTTAGACTCGGATTTTGTTTAGCTAAAAGACTGCCTAGCGTTTCGCTGCATCTTCGTGATCTCGATTTGTGTCCAACGACCAGATTAAGACCGCTTACGGAATCCCACCTTTTCAATAAAGTTCATCTTATATCCGCAATTCTTGATTGCAATATTGGTTCTTACTTGTTCCTCGGTCGCAGGTAGAACTAGACCTATTGGTCAGGCCGATCGTGCTTCTGCAGGATTCGGTAACCTCGGGAGATTGGTTTAGCGATTGCATTGGCGCTGCGTACATGTGCGTAGTAGTCGGATCGCCAAGGTCGACCTCCACCAGAATCGACGTATCTTTATCTCATCGAAAGATCGGACACCTTTGCCCTATCAGCTTAATTTTCTATTTTCTCATCAAAGTAAATATTTACAAACAAGGTTCAGTTCAAAGTAAAATAAATTAGAAGGTATCAATCCATTGGGTCATGCCCTCCTTCGGACTTGGTTTAGCTCTGTGCATAGCTAGCATGAAATTTTCTTTAAAAAATCTAATGCAATCCGGCTGATGAGCAATATCCCCTTCAAAAATGATTTTATTTCTGTGATTCCAGATGGTCCAGCAGCCAATGATTAGGATTTCCTAAAAACATTGTGTTCTGTATCTGACTAGACCATCAACAAGAAGATCATAAAGATCCAGATCATTATTCCACTCAATATTAAGAGACCAACAGAAAACCTGACTGAAGTCACATCTGAAGAAAAGATGTGTTAAATCTTCGATAGGACAGTCATCTTCAACATGGAAGTTTTTCCTGGAAAGTAGGTCTCTGGTATTTAATCTATCTTGCAGCAATAACCAGAAGAAGAACTTGTGTTTTGGTAGAGCACAAGATTTCCAAATCCATTTGAAAGGAGTGGGAGCAGTTTCGGCTGGAGACAGTTCCTTATATATTCTTCTGCTTGAGTAGAAAGGTTTATTACCAGGAGGCATCCATTTATCTTTAGTAGGGCTGTCTTCTCTGTCCAGTAGGAGAGTGTTGAGCGAATCACATTCTTGGGCGGCGACAATGGATAGAGGAAGGTGAAACATGTCATAGATTTCTGTGTCATTACAAGTCTCCATTGCCTGCTGAAGTGATATATTTTTTTGAAACTTTTCTACTGCAGGGGAGCCCCCCACAACCTCATTTTCTCCCTTTATTAATAAAAAGTTAGTACATACTTACAAAATATTTACAACCAACGAAAACTCAAAACGAAAACCAACGAAGTGATATATTTTGATTCTGGGCATAAGAGCAAAGATGTGGGAACTGTTGTAGCATGGTAGGTGAAGTCCAATTATAATGCCACAGTCTAAGAGTGTCTCCAGGTCCAGCAGAGCATGTAAATAAAGATAGGAATTTGTCCATAAGAGATAGACAATCTTTCCACCCGAAAGAACCGCATGGGTTGGAGGTTTGTGGCAGGTTGCCCTGAGTGTAATGTGCCTGCCAAACAAGAGTGACCCATGGTATGTCTTTTTTGTTCATGAATTTGAACAGATATTTCATCAACAAGGCTTGGTTTTGTGTTCTTAGATTTAGCACACCAAGTCCTCCAGCCTTTTTAGATTTGCAACGTTTTCCCATTTCACCAGGCAATTTCCTTTTTCTCAATATCTTTGCCTCTCCATAAAAACCCTCTTGATGATCCTTCCACATGATCCAGGAAACCAATTAGCTTCTTGATAGTACATAGAGAAAAATTTGGGATAGCTGTTATTACAGATTTGACAACCGTCAGTCTACCATCATATGATAAAGTATCAGCAATACCCACTAGTCGTCTGTCTATTCTTTCAAGTATTCCAATGAAATCATCAATTCGTGGTTTTGTGGTACCCATAGGTAGTCCCAAATAGGTAAAAGGTAGTGTTTCAGCTTTACATCCACTAGAGGCAGTCAATTCCTCACATCGTTCCACCGAAATATTGATTGGGGCAATTGAGGTTTTTGAAAAGTTGACCTTGAGTCCTGTTGATGCCGAGAATTTCTCCAGGATGCTTTTCAAAATATTTAATTGAGTTGGACATGCCGGCATGATGAAAAGTGTGTCGTCTGCATATTGAATAACAGGATAGGTAGTCCCATGAAACCATCAATTCGCGGTTTTGTGGTACCCATAGGTAGTCCCAAATAGGTAAAAGGTAGTGTTTCAGCTTTACATCCAATAGGGCAGCCAATTCCTCACATCGTTCCACCGAAATATTGATTGGGGCAATTGAGGTTTTTGAAAAGTTGACCTTGAGTCCTGTTGATGCCGAGAATTTCTCCAGGATGCTTTTCAAAATATTCAATTGAGTTGGACATGCCGGCATGATGACAAGTGTGTCGTCTGCATATTGAATAAGAGGATAATCCAGTCCAAATGAGTGATCTAGAGGTAGTTGCAAGTTGCCATCTCTCCATGCCGAGTTAATAGCATACTGCAATAATTCCGAAGCAGATACAAACAAGAGGGGTGAGAGTGGATCTCCTTGTCGAACACCTCTTTTGCATTTAATGATTTTTCCTGGAACACCATTTAACAGAACAGAGGTGGATGTATTGCTGACACCATTTAATAGCATGGTACCCTTAAAATAACTTGTCTTGCTGTTGTGTTGTCTTTTGTGATTGTAAGTTTTTCTATATAGTGTCATATGCACGGCATGGTTTTAATATCTAGGATATTTTTGGAAGTTTTTTTTTTGACCCATAACTGTTAAAATCAAAAGTTTAAAACAGGTGACTTTCTACATAATTGATCATTTTAAGTCTACATCAAAGCAAATTGGACGATAAGTTGGTTCATGTTATTGTTTATGGGTATGGAACCGTGCATCATCGGTGGGCGGTGACTTCTTCACCCTCTTACTGTGAGCTTATGTAACCAAAGTTGTTGTCCTCATCTGGTGATGATGGCACATTTGCCTACCCTCGATGGTGGCGGTGCCCCGCTAACATGTTTATTGTGTTTGGCAATCTCTGTCCTATGCAATGATGTACTATTGCAGTGATTTAATGAGATGATTTGGTCCTTTGCGGGACCTTTGCACGTATACCACAGTTGAGAGCTGCATAGCGCAACGGTGATGAGCTTCGATTGTGACTCCAAGGAGAAATCTAGTAATTTATGCTATATCAAGGATCTTCTCTAGTTTTGTTGGCTTAGTTAGTACCATTTTATCTTGTTGTATACGCCATTCCCTTTATCTAATATATAAGTCGTATTCAAATTGAAACAAGACTTTATGTGTGAACTAAGCATGACTATCTTGGTCAATACATGATAAACAGACATGTGAAAAAAATGTAGGATGTCAATGTTCAAAACAAACGAAGATAGATGGTTGAAACTAGAGAAGTTTTAAGAGCTAAGCCAAAAGCAAGTTTTTTTACAAGAGCCAAAAGATTTTTTTTTACAAGAGCGAAAAGCCATTTTAGCGAAGAAATACCTGCAAGTAGACGCCGCCAACCGACCCAGCGGCAGCGGACCAGCCCAACCCGCCCGCCGCGATATAAACCAAACCAAAACCCTAAAACCTTCTTCCTCTCTCTCGTTCCTCCCCGTCCTCCGCCCAAGGACCCAACCCTGCCGCCGCCGCCGACGCCATGCCGAAGCACTACCGGCCCGCGGTAACCCTCCCGTCCCCATCCCTTTCCTCCAAGCCCCCTCCCCTCCGTCGTCCGCGGAGTCTCTCAGCTGTTCCTTCCGGTGTCTGCTGCAGGGCAAGAAGAAGGAGGGGAACGCCGCCAAGTACATCACCAGGACCAAGGCGGTCAGCTACCTGCAGATTCCTCTCGCCATCTTCAGGTCCCCTTTTCGACCTCCCTGCTTCTGCTCACCGCGGATTACGCGAGTAATTTTGAACAAATTTTCTTTATCGTCGATTTTATCCAGCTGCGTGGAAATTTGTTAATACTCTTCATTCAGCTAATTAGTGCGATTTACCGTGCTCTCTAGAGAAGCCTTTGTGCTGCGAGAAGCTTAGGACATCAGATTTTATTCGCAAAATTACTGAGAAGAGCCGTGTTTAACTTCTTTGTTCACGATTCTGCTGCAGGAAACTATGCATACTCAAGGGCGTGTTTCCCCGGGAGCCGAAGAAGAAGGTGGAAGGGAACCACAAGACCTACTACCACATGAAGGACATAGCCTTCCTGCTTCACGAGCCTTTGATTAAGGTGTTCAGGTACTTTAGCTTCCTGTCCAAATTTCTGCCGCATGACTATTTATCTGTTTTAACTGCACAATGCTCTGTGGCATGTGGAGGTAATTTAGCGTTTCAGGATTTTAGCTGCAATTGTATGTTCAATTTTAAAGAGGCGCCATTTACTTTGTGTTTGTCGATTCCATGTTCCAAGGTCACACAGCAATAGTTGATCTGGTCTGATTATTGCTGCTGGTAGAGGACTGTGGACCTGTTTATTTTGATGTTTGGTGGCTGGGTGTTTATGATCTGTTTCGATTATGCTTTCTAAATGAGTTTCTACACATAGTATCTGGTTTCTTAACTAGTTTCTGCTCTTGCGTGGAAAGCTGTATTTTCACAAGGTGCTTCACCAACAATACTTCTGTAATTGTGATCCTGACTAACAATCAGTAGTTACTTGATCATTGATAGTGAATTTGTTTTGTACATTTGCTTTATGCACTGCGAATGCTAACTTATGGTGTCAGAGAAGAGAAGGCTGTTTTATGGTTACATGAAATAATTTCAGTACATGAGTACATTAGACCACACTATTGCTGAGTTATACTTTCTAATGCTACTCCTTCATTTCAGGGAAATCAAGGTTCACAGGAAGAAAGTTAAAAAGGCCTTTGCTAAGAAAAACAAGGAGCTTGCAGACAGATTGTTGAATAATCCACCAAAGTACAAACTCGATAGGCTTGTCAAGGAAAGGTACTGAGTGACTTTAAGATGATTCTTTGTGGGGTTATCCAAACTGTGTTATCTTTATAAATCATGATCCACCTTTTTTCTTCTTATTGTTGTTGTGCAGATATCCAACTTTTATTGATGCCCTTAGAGACCTGGATGATTGCCTAACGATGGTGCATTTGTTTGCGGCGTTACCTGCTGTTGAAGGTGAACGCGTGCATGTGCATCAAATTCATAACTGCCTCAGGTATGTTCATTTCTGGAATGACGAATTCCCCTCCCTCAACCTTGAGAAGTATAACACCCAAACAGGATTCGAGTTCCACTCATAACATCCAGTCACCATGTATTGGCCTTCCCAACCTTTATAGCAACTATTGTCCGTCCCGTATCATTGTTTTTGTAAGCAAGAATTTAAGGTTACGAAAGTATAAATTTACCAGCAGCCAGGAAATTCTTAGAAGAAGTCCTTGTAAATGTAAAGGAAATTGGTGTTTGCATCTTTCAAAGACTTTTTGCTCTCTATATACAGTGTTTCCCATCATTTTTTGTTCATTTGGAGGGATTTTGTATATTGTAGGTTAAGCCATGAATGGCAAGCGTTTATTTCTCGAACTAATTCCCTGCGGAAGACTTTTATATCTGTCAAGGGCATATACTACCAGGTAAATTTTGTGAAGTTATTGTCAATTGCATACCCTCTGCATTCTTATTCAGTGCATTACCGCATGTCTAAGAGTCAATATTTATAATTTGACTATATTCCATAGGCTGAAGTTCAAGGGCAAACGATCACCTGGCTAACTCCACATGCTCTTCAGCAAGTTTTAACTGATGATGTTGACTTCAATGTGATGCTTACCTTCTTGGAATTCTATGAGGTAAGCTTGTGGATACTCTTCAGTTCTTCAGCATTCCTGCTTCACTCAGCACATATAACATCATTCATCTCTATAAGAAAATCAGACGCACATCCATTTAGAGTAAACTATAGTCAGATGGTGGCAGGGCAGATATGGGATTTCCTGTATGAGTCGGAATGAGGGTACCGTATCTTATACTCTCTCTGCCTGATTGTGGCGGTAAAAGCTTGAAGCACTACTGTTACAAAAATCCTAGCCCGAATTGCTAGGCTTTATTATTGACATGTCCCCATTTTTCCTGAAAACGTTGCATATTTTTGAAGTTATCTTGTTTTTTATTTTTAGTTACTCTATAATTTGCATTATCTCTGCTGTTGTGCCTTCTATGTTTGTTAGTCTGGCACATGGTGCTTTGTTTTTGTTCTCCAAAAACCGTAGTTGTAATTGTTATTCTAAACCACACTATTCTACTTTGCAACTAAAAGTCAAACAGAACGAGTTGCCTTTGGGTACATGTATGCACATTTCTTGGACTATTGCGAAACAAATCACTTCCTGCAGTTTCCAAATGTTGATGCTATCTATGTAATGGTCCTCTCCTGATTATGTTGTTTTGCCTGCAGACTCTTCTAGGATCTATAAACTGCAAGCTTTACCATTCAATAAATGTAAACTACCCTCCTATTCTGGATAAACGGCTTGAAGCTTTATCCCTTGGTAAGTGATGGTGCTTATAGCAGTCACGTCAGCTAACATCCTTTTTTGTACGCGCTTACTCATTTATATTGCTTTCCTTCGTTTTAATTCAGTTTGTGGCATTTTATAGTTTTTTTTCTCTATTTGACATCTCATGTAATGTTTGTACCAGAACTCTATGATCTGACCCGATATATGTCTACTGGAAGGCTGCCTGAAAATCCCGACTCTAATGGATTAATTAAGGACACACAGACTGAAAGTAACAAAGAGAGCTCAAAAATTGATGAGCCTGAACTCAGATTGGCACAGCTTCAACATCAACTCCCAGCTAATGAACCTGGTGCACTAATGCATCTTGTAGAAGAATCAACTGCTGATGATGCAGATGATAGTATTGCTAAAGATTGCAGGAGTTTGTTCAGAAACTTGAAATTTTATTTAACTCGCGAGGTTGATAACCAGGATTAAGCTTTCTGCAGACTATCATTTTTCAACTATCTGCCTCAGCATCGATATTTATCTTCTCTTTTCTTTCTTCGTCTCCACAGGTGCCTAGGGAGTCCCTTTTATTTATTATTCCAGCATTTGGAGGAACTGTTTCATGGGAAGGAGAAGGAGCTCCATTTGATGAAACAGATGAAGACATCACCCATCAGGTAAATTTTGCTAGCCCTTCAGCTTTTACCAGCAGTCCAGCAGTATCCAAATTGGCCTTGATTTTCTTTACACTGCTGTCCTCACTCCCCACTGCGTGTGTATGTGTATCCAAAATTCCAAATTGGCCTAGATTTTCTTTGTTTGCTGGTTATGAAGACATGTGCTATTTTGCAGATTGTTGACAGACCAACTCAGAGCCATCTTTTCCTATCTAGGGAGTATGTTCAACCACAATGGATTTTTGATTGTGTAAATGCTCGCATAATACTGCCCACAGAAAAGTATATTGTCGGAAGGTAATCTCACTACGCAGATACACGCCACTCAGATATACGCACATTCCAGTTCCTGACATGGGTCTACTATAAATGGCAACGTTGGTAATCAGCTCACTGTTAATTTTTGTTCATCTTAGGGTCCCTCCGCCACATTTATCTCCTTTTGTGGACAATGATGAAGAGGGTTATGTTCCTGAGTATGCAGAGACCATTAAGCGGCTGCAAGCTGCTGCTCAAAACAAGGTGTTGCCTCTGCCTGGTATAGGCGAAGAAGCTCCGGAGAATTCAGTGGCAGAGGCAAGATCAGAGTATAACGAAGTGGCTGAAAAGAAGAGGGAGGTGAGCTCTTTCCCATTTCAGTAAAGTCTCTTGCACAGCTGTACAGCTGTGTTGCGTATTTTTGCAGTGCATTTTGCTTTTCTGTGATGCCGTTCCTCTTCTCTTTCAAAGTTGGAGATGCTAGAGAAGCAATATCATGAGGAGTTGAAGATGGAAATTGAGGGGAACACTTTCTCTAAATTGTCAAATAAGGTGGATGATGTGGACGAAGATGAATCTAAGGAAGCTAATAACCACGTGGATGATCCTGTTAAACAAGCTGTGGATGATGCTGATGAAGCATCCAAGTCTCTCATGTCCAACAGGAAGAGAGGCCTTTACGAAGCAATGCAGGTACATGTGCTTGTACTATATACATCCATCCATAAAATATATATTCGTCCGACAGCTAATTCACTCTTTCTGCTTGGTATTTCTCGACCTGCGCATTATTATAGATTCATTGTTGGATAAGTATCACAGATATACTAACCATACTTCCAGTTACTTGTATATATCTTAATTGTGCAACTTGGTTATATCTGCCAATATTTGGACACATTGTGTTACTTGAATAGCTTTTTTCGAACCATCTGTATACGGTATTACCGTGTAACCACTCCCGTTAGTGATTTGGATATCTGTACCATACCAAAAGCCTGAAAAATTCTTACATATGAACGGCATCCTATATTACTGAAATCTGTGGCCAATCCTACAATGTCACATCCATGTTTTTTAAGGATTTTTTCGGATGTAATTCTGATGCCACAAACCATTTTTTAGCTGTGGGCCACAACTGTATCCAGCGAACTGCTTTCTCTGTACACGAAACCATGTCGGCGTTTTGTGACGGAACTAATCCATCACTCTTTTCCGATCGCAGATGGGCAAGGAAAAGAAAAGGAACAAGGTCGAGCTCCTGAAGCAAAGGAAAAAGAAGGCCGAATCCAGTGCTTCTGCTAAAAAACGCACATGATACGAATCCGCAAGGGGGGCCCATGTTGTGTCTGTTTTTACACCCTCTTTTACCAGTTCTGGTGCACTTCTAGAGTCGCTGCCGTGATCAGCCCATCTGCATGCGTGATGAGTAGCCAGTTTGGGTCAGTATTATGGATGTTTGTATCGACTAAATGTACGGAAAAACTTGAATGGAAAATTTTGATCTATTTTAAGCGACAATTAGTGTTGATTAGCAGCAAATATGAATTTGGTTATCGGTTCACATTCTTCAGCGCGATGGACTGAACAACCTTTCCTTTCTGGGCTCAGTGTCTCCGCATAGCACCAAATATGAATTTGTTCAAATTCTTTTTTTTTCATGTCTAAACATACGCTAAAGCGGGTAGGAGTTCACGGATTTATTGTGGCCATGTTAAAGTTAAATTGCACTCGTAGATGTCTGCTTATGGTTTGCGATTTCCTTTTAACCAGGACAATCATTTTCAGACAGGACTGTTGAAAATGGTAAGGAAACTTTCAGAGTTGTTTGAAATGAAGAGCAAAAAATGAATAAAAAACAAATTTTTACAGAAACGAAACGGAAAAGAAATATTCGAAAGTGAAAAAAGACAAAGGAAACGATATAGGGTGTAGCACATTTAGAAGAAAATTGAAACGAAACAGAATTTCTGGGAAACCGAAACGAAACAGAATTTCCAAAAAAACAAATACGGGAATTTCTGGGAAACCCAAACGAAACAGAATTTCCGAAAAAACAAATATGGGAAGTTTCCGCATACACACTGTAGGGGAGAAGTACTCTGATGAAGACGACACGGAATTAAATTGATAATTTGCCAAACCCTATGTGGTGTTTTATTGTTGTTGTAGGATATTTTTTTTTGTTTAAGCATAATGATTGTCTAGTGTCCACGTGAACAATTTTTGTGAACTTTCGTACTTGTCAAAGTGTTAAACTATGTGTGTGTCACTTTATGTTCAACCGCAGCCGCCCGAGGTTGTGCACAATTCTTTATCTTGTTAGCTACCCATTATGTGTGGCTTTTGGGGTACACATTAACACATTCACATGTTCGCTTTCGTATCGTATCAGTCCTTATTCGTTTCCGGGGTTTCTGATTTTTCGATTCCTGTGAGACAAACGGAAATGATAACCCATGTTTTTGCCCGTTTCCGTTCCGTTTTCAACCCATTGTCAACTTTAAAAAGAAAACTATAGGATGGAAATATTGTTTGTTCTACTTTTCATTTGTTTTGCAACTTTCAGTTTCTATGTTAGACAGTTCCTTTTTGTATTTGAAACGTTAGACAATTCAGAGATTTGCCATCCTCGTGATTGAGCAGAGGGGATAACGGCGCTTCCACAACCATCGCATTCAAGCCTGATCGTCTCGCCTTGCCGCCATGCTACTGTCCCTGGACCCCACCGCCTACCTCTTCCCCGCCGCCGGCCGTGTCGCGCCGGCGCCGCGCTTGCGCCGCGTGGTGCTGAGGGCTGCGTCCGTCTCAGCCGTCGCGGAGGACTCCTCTTCGGCCGCGGCCGCGCGGGGGCGGCTGGAGTCGCTGAGCCAGGTGGCCGGGGTGCTTGGCACGCAGTGGGGGGACGAGGGCAAGGGCAAGCTCGTCGACATCCTCGCGCAGCGCTTCGACGTCGTCGCCCGGTGCCAGGTCTCTCTCCCTCTCACGCGCGCTCTTTGCCGCTTAATGCCCCCCTTCCTCTAGTCCGGATGGTGTTCGGTGAATTGCTCCCGCCTCCGGGGACGACAGTTAGTTCGGCTCTTGGTTTGTTTCCGATGAAATCTTTTCCCATCAAGCATGTCCTTCATTCTTTGTCCCTAGTTTTCCTGAATTGTGTGAAACCCTTCTCAGCCCATCACTGAGAGAAGCACATGACCTGAAAAACACCATCATGGCTCAATGCAGCTTTCCTGTTTTCTCATTCGTCATTGTATCATTGCTTCTTTCTGTTGCCCATGCCAAACATGTATATGCTTGTTTGGTCATCTTAATGCTTTCAAAACTTTTTTTTTTTTTTTGACACATCCAACCATCCGTATATTCAACGATCAAACCACATACACCGTACATAGATTGAAAAGCAGAAGAAGAACCAACATACGGGGAGGATCCAGAGCCACCACAGAGAGTCGCAGCTTCCCGGCGACGGAGACGAAGGCCGGCAACCACCTTGCCACTGCCTGGGCACTTTTAAACCCTTAAGAGACGCCGCCTTGACTGCCCGCCGCGCCGCGACGGAGCACTTGTCGATGAACACGTAGGGCGGCGCCCCCCTGGCACCGCTTCCCCGCCAAGCCCCGGCCGCCAACAGATCCGTCGCAGGAGAAGCTCCAGCCTCCCGTCCAGCCCTGGATGAACACCACATCTCCAGCGCCGCCGCACCGCAGCAGAAGGAGAAGAAGACCGCGCACGGCGGATCCGCGGATCCGCGAGCACGGCAAGGTCGACGACCACGCGACGGAGCCCCGCCGGAGCTCCACCACCGGAGAGGAAGGACGCCGACTCCAAAAACCCACCAGCCGCACCACCGCCTCCTCAGCGCCGCCGGCGGGAACCTCCACACTCCTACCCTATGTACACGAAGGGATCCGGGGATCCCCCACCCACCCGCCGCCGGAGCGGACGGGGGAGAGAGATCCCGCGGATCCGCGACGGCGAGAGCGGCGTGCGCAGGCGATTCCAAGAAATCGCCTCCTCTGCACTGTAGCGAGGAGGAGGGGAAAGTGCGCCCTTTAATGCTTTCAAAACTTGTGGACTGATTTTCCTCGCCTCTGTAGTGCTTGAATACATTTTGCGTGCATTGATTTAGTTCCATATCTCCCTCTCCTAATAAGAAAAAGTTGTGGGTAGTTGAATTATTCTAAGCATCGATTTAGTATCCGTGGAAGGCATAGTTTAGTCGAAAACCTCTTTTAGAGCCCGAGCTACATGGAGCTCGTTTTAAAAAAAAATCGAAATCGACATTTTTAAGTTTCCATAAATCATGAAAAAAATTCCCGGATGTAGATAATATGCAGATCTACAATCGTACCAAGTTTCAACTCCAAATTCGAAGTATTCTGGCCTAGATCTAAAAGACAAATTTCTGGATCTAAATACCCGGATTCAAAATTTTGAAATCTGTCAGAATTTGTCTTTTTTGCACAGCCCAAAATACAACGAATTTGAAGTCAAAACAATTCACGCTTGTGTGTCTCGAGACTACCTACACCTGTGATTTTTTGCGTGATTTTTGGAAACTCAAAAATATGAATTTCGATTTTTTCAAAATAACGAGCTCCATGTAGCTTTAGTGTGCTTCTCATCTGTTCTACCTTGATGTAGTATCTTGCTAATGGAACTGGGACCATACAACTTGTTCCTCTCACAGTTATCTAATTAAGCTCTATAAATAGCAACAACTTCCAATTTAAATTTTGTTTCTCTTACAACAGTCTTGCTGACATTGCAACCTGTTGATGGTTAAAAGATGCTCATACTTCTTTCAAGAACTTTGTTATATACGGCATATAGTTGATTTAACTGACTGTTTTTTCTTCATAAGTGTATGAAGTCAGCTAGCTTAATTTGGTTATCTTGCCCGGACCTACTTTGTGCAATAAGACTTGATTATACCTGTTTTACCTTTTTAACCTGTAGGATGTTTTGTACTACTTCGTAGGGCGGGGCTAATGCTGGACATACCATATATAATTCTGAGGGGAAGAAGTTCTCACTGCATCTTGTTCCATCGGGATCCTTAATGAGAACACACAGTGCGTGATTGGTAATGGAGCAGTAGTTCACCTTCCTGGGTTCTTTAAAGAAATTGATGGACTGGAGTCCAATGGAGTTTCCTGCGAAGGAAGAATTCTGGTATCAGATCGTTCCCATCTTTTGTTTGATTTTCATCAAGTTGTTGATGGACTTAGAGAGGTGGAGCTTGGAAACTCCTTTATAGGAACAACAAAGAGGGGAATTGGACCATGCTATTCCAACAAAGTTATCAGAAATGGACTCAGGGTTAGCGATCTGCGACATATGGACACCTTTGGTGCTAAACTCAACACACTACTGAAAGATGCAGCGATGCGCTTCAAAGGATTTGAATACAGTAGCAAGACCCTCAAAGAGGAGGTCGAGAAGTACGAAAAGTTTGCTGAACGTCTTGGACCTTATATTACTGATACCGTGCATTTCATGAACGAGTCGATTTTGCAAAAGAAGAAAATATTGGTCGAAGGTGGTCAAGCTACCATGTTAGACATTGACTTCGGTACATATCCGTTTGTCACTTCTTCAAGTCCCTCGGCCGGGGAATTTGCACTGGCCTTGGTATTGCACCAAGAAGCTTAGGCGATCTCATTGGAGTGGTGGGTTTAATCATCTTTGAACTACTTAACATTTGTATAATCCATGCCCACATCATAACCTAACACTCTATGTGCAGGTAAAAGCTTATACAACTAGGGTTGGTTCTGGTCCATTCCCAACAGAGCTGTTGGGCAAGACTGGAGATTTGCTCCGCGCATCTGGAATGGAATTCGGGACTACAACAGGTCGGCCCAGGCGTTGTGGCTGGCTTGATATAGTTGCACTCAAGTACTGCTGCCAGATCAACGGTTTCTCATCTCTAAATCTCACGAAACTCGACGTGCTGACCGGACTCAAGGAAATCAAGCTGGGCACCTCATATTGTACTGAAGATGGTAAAACACTCGAATCGTTCCCGTCAGACCTTGATCTGTTGGAGCAAACAAAGGTAAATAAAAACTCTGTGTCGTGCTCCATCGAGTCGTATTTCATCGATACTGTAGTTTCGACGCGGTCCTTCATCTGGTTTGACGACAACTCTTGTGGTCTCCGCTGGTGCAGGTCAAGTATGAGGTCCTGCCGGGGTGGGAGGAAGACATAGCCTCCGTACGAGACTACAATGATCTACCGGAGACTGCTCGTTTATATGTGGAGAGGATAGAGGAGCTGGTCGGTATTCCAGTCCACTACATCGGTGTTGGACCTGGACGCGATGCTCTCATATACAAATAGGGGGCTTCATGAAGCATGTTTTGCATTTCTATGAGCGTGTAAAAATTGAAATGGGAGTAGATGACTGGAGGGTACAGGCATTTCAACATCCTGTATGAGGGTAACAAAGTATAGCTCCATCGGTGCTTTGTTCTGTTCGAAGTGATTTTGATTTGATTTAGCCTTTTGCTTTGCAGTTGCCAAGCTACCTTGTTGGGAACGTGGACCCATACACTGAATTGATCTTTAAACGCAAAGTATAATTTCGAACACTTTAAGCACGGAGAGAAAAATATGAAAATCTGAAGCCTAAATGCCAACATTATTCATCTGTTACTAAGACGTGATTATATGCAAATTCTGAAGGAAAGAGAACATCAAATAACTCCGAGGTTCGCAGAGAAGTCTTATGCAGCAGCAACATCAGGACTTCAGAGTGTGACATGTTTTGAAAGGGCAGTCTGCTCAACATGATCGTGTTCACGGTTCACTAAAAGAAAACGACCATCACCAAATGCAGGGATCTTTATTCTCGAGTCTTCCTTCCATCTAGCCAAGGTCATAATGCAGCCATCGTTCATAGAGTTGAGAGTTGAGACTGTATACACCGGCAATGTTGCTGCCAGTACTCAACCAGACAACCAAACTTGCATGGTTAAAACTAAGATTTGAGCTAGCCGATAGCCCAATACCATAAATGCAACACCAGAACATAAAAACAGCACGGTAAGAAAAGCATTCCACTCCAAACAACAGTGCTCACCTTCGAAACTATGTTGAGCATTACAGGAATGTGCAAACAAAACATCACAATCACTTGTTAAACGACATTAGAGACAACAAGTGAAACAGGTACACAAGCCGTCGAGATTAAAGAGAACACAACACCGAGGTGATCAGAAAATCAGCATCAGTCATATTCAAGTTCATCGGGTGTAATTGGTCTCTTCAGCGGTATGATGGACTTCTTGTCGACATCTTGTGATAATGCCTTTCTCATATCTAAGAAATAAAAAACAATAAAAAGTGTGAGCAATAGCATCATAGCAAAAGATTTTTAGTATAATATGACACAAAAATGTGGCAATCAAACCACTTACCAAGGCCATCTTCTTCGCCTGAGTAGTAGCGAAGAACCCTTCGATAAACCACATAACCAAGCTATGGGAACAAGGAGCATAATTAGATAAATTCTACATGATATTTTTCTTCTTGTATTAAAACATAAACCTTGTGCTGCAAGCTATAGACAAGGTTCTTGGTTTCATTGGCAAAAGATTATACTAGTTTTTGTTTAGGGGAAATAGAAGAAATGACTAGTTTGAAAAACTGGTAATTTGGTATTTATAATTGGTATTGACATGAACAGCAGCAGTAAGTTAGTAAACATGAAGTTTGTAGAAGGTGTACCTTTTCATACATCCTTATCGCCGGCATGTTAGATGCCCTTACAAACAGATCCACAAAGTACGCCTTATCCCTGAAGAGGAAAGTTACGTTTTAGTGGGCTATGGAGTAATGGCAGTGAGATAATATCTAGTATAAGATACAACATGATAAGACCAGTCATGGAGCCAAAACAATTGATATTAAATGTTACATTACGGCATCACGAGGGCAGATATGTTTAATTCAATCATCCAATTTTATGATTTAAGACAGCTGGTGGTGCCTAGTATGAGGAAATGTACCTTGGAGAAACTCTTGCTTATCTAACTAACCAAAAGTTTTGCAGAAGAGCTAGCAAGAAAAGTAGGGAATACCACTTCCCCATGAGCACTCTTGGTCAGGCATCTTGCCCCGCAGTACACAAAAAAGACCTTTCAAACTTGAAGTAAGCTTATAGTGTATAGGTATTTGGTCTAGTTAGTGAATGCTGGAACCAGCATTGATATTTGGCAGATAAAAACGTGGAGGGTGACGGATTCTCCCAGTGGTTTGGATTGAATATTGCTCGGAATTTAGATGGAAAAATAACATCTTAAGAGCATAATAGATTGTATGAACTATCATAAATGCTACCAGCACAACATACACCAGAAAACATTACATTTTATGAGACCATGTAATTGCGGAAATTCATTCACAAGGGAACTAGGCTACTTACATCTTGTCACTGATTTCTTCCAGCAAGTGCATAAGCGTCTTGGCTAACTTCTGTCTCCGAAATTCTGAGGCAACGGACACTGCTGTAACATGTCCATGCCAAGATTCACCTTGTCCTTCAACCTTACCCATGACTGCATCAAATATCAAACTCAATAATATGATCCTAAAGTCAGGGAAGGTGGGCAGGGAAGAAATGAAGCAAGCATAACAATTAAAGGTTGCGTTTGACATCACAAAAAATATACAATCTCTTCAACACCAAGATGCTCAATCCCCACCTACAATTATACACTTATACTGTCACCCTTCAAGTTCCAATCCATCAGCTAACTACAGTTATACACTTATACTGTCATTTGGCATATCCTTCCCTGAGAGGAGTACATAACATATTTCATACGCTTTACCACGATTTCACCTGATTCTACCCGCACCTCCACAAATCATCACATATTTGCACACATCACACACAAGCAGGTAAATAGTAAACTATGCCTACAGATACCAAATGTCTGAGCATTCGAGAGCAAAATCCAGGGTTCCCATCTACAGTTTCAGCTAAGCTGACAAACAAAGAGGCATAATCAAAAGAAAGCAGCAAGAGACCACGGTCAGGATAGATGGAGACATACTGTATCCCATGACGCGGTCTCCGGGGTTGACGGCGGTGTGGAAGTAGTCGGGCCAGCGAGCCATGTACGTCATGTAGAAGGACATGTTGAACTGCGGCGAGCAAATCGACAGATCAGGCCCGGGAATAGGACGGCCGGACGGACGGACGCCGAATGCCATCCTCGAATCACGAAGTAGTAGTAAGAGAGCGACAAGGAATTTGGGGACGGCTTACGGTCTCGGTGAGGTGGTCGAGGTTGACGGAGGCGAAGCGGAGCAGGTCGTCGCAGCAGAACCGGCGGATGGTCGTCATGGTATCTCTCTCCTCGGCTTCTCGGATTCTGGCGGCGGCGGCGGCGGAACGGAATCTGGTCGCGGGCGGGGCGGCGCTCTATCCGGATTTCCGATTCTTGTTTCCTGGTCGGGTTGGAAGAATAGGGGGTTTGCGCTGATCTGAGCCGTCTATTTCTAAGATCAGACGACTCGGGCACGTTCGAGAAATTGTCCACTACCACCAGGATTGTATCAAATCGGGTAGACGTTAGGATGACTCCAACGGGCCGACGCAAACGGACGCGTGTTTGGTCCGCGTTTGGTCCGTTTGCGTCGGCAAACGGACAGGCCCAGTCCGCCCCTGTCCGCCGTTGGTGGCAATGTGCCCAACGGCCCGACGCATTGAGTCCGCCCGGGATTTTTTTTTAGCTAAACAGGCCATATATGGGCCTTTTGTAGTCATATATAGGGGGTGGGCCACAAACGGCTTTTTTACATAATATTTTAAAAACAAAAATATATAAAAACTAGAAAATTTGCCCTTCGCGGGCTTCTACTCCTCTTTGTCATCCCATCGAGGATGACATACTCCGGCTGCTTCCAGAGGTGCGCCGGTGGTGGGGCGACGGCCGGCGGCATGGGCGGCTGCTCCTGCACCTGCTCCTGCGCCTGCTCTGGGACCTCCCAGTCGCCGCCATTGAAGACCCAGCGCTGCCCTAGCAGGCCTTCTGGTAGCGGAGGCGCCGGTGGCAGGTCCACATCCATGGCCTGCCACCATGGATGTGGTTCCTCCAGGACCGCCGCCTGCTGCGCCTGCAGGGCCGCCTCCTGCTCACGGGCGACGTCGGCGAGGACAATGGCCCAGCGCTTGGCCTCGTTCTCGGCCATCTGCTTGCGCGAGGCCTCCTTCGTGGCCTCGAGCGCCTCGTCGTCGTCCATGTCGACCTCCGTCTTCACGTGTTGTGGCGGCGACCCAATCCGCAGCGCTCCTCCGCCGCGTGTGCCTCTTGGCACTGGTGGGGCGTCCCTCCGCCGCGTGTGCGGCGGCGGTGACCAACGGCCAGCTGGCGGCGTCGGTGGCCGCGTGTACAGGGCCTGCCGCCGCAGGCTGTGCTCGCCGCTGAACCAGGCATCCCAGTTCTGGGACCTAGCCGCATAGGCGGGGTCGTTGAGGAGGGAGGCCGGGAGGCGCGAGCGGCGGCGCTCAACCTCCAGATCCCGTGCCCGCTTGCTCGTCGGCATCGGGGGCACCGGGATGCGCTGCGGGTTCAGATGCCAATGCTCGGGGAGCTTGACATCTGGCCACGGCAACGGGACTGCGTGGTCCCAGTACCACTGACAGTCCTCCTTGCGCACGTAGACGCGGTCGCGCCGCGCAATCTCGGCGCCCGGCGGCGCGAGCTCGAAGACGGCGGGTAGCGGCTCCGGCTCCGGGGAAGACGATGGCGTCGGGGAGGGAGCGCGGTAGCGGCGGCGGCGGCCAGATGACGACCCGGCCTCGCCGTCGTTCTTGGCCTTGCCGAACCCTGGCCATCGGAGCGGCATTGCGGCTAGGGTTTGGTCGCCGGAGAGTAGTGGGGCAGTGGAGTGGGGGTGGGTGGGGGCTGGCCGTCCCTATCCCCTGGCATTAAAAAGGACTGGGCCAGGGGAGGCTGACCGTCCCCGTGTCACTACCATGTGGGCCTGGGGAGGACGCCACGCGTGAGCACGCGGACACGCGGTCAGTCCGCAGCGCGTCCGCGCCGACGCAAACCTGACCCAAATTTGGGCCAGGAATGGGTCGCGGCGGACCAAAAAACGGACCGCGGTCCGGATGGGTCGCCCCGTTGGGCCGTGTTTTTGGCTCGCGCGGACGCGCGCGGAGCCGCGCGGACTCGATGGGTCGCCCCGTTGGAGACATCCTTAGCAATCCTACACTGGCAGCTGAGATCACATACACTGGTTGTGGGCGCCGAGACTGTGAATCCGCCGCCATGTTTGTACTCCCTTTCTTGTACACTATCTTGTACTCTAGACCTAGGAGCTTGAAATTCCTTTTAGAGCATCTCTAGTGGAACGTGGAAACGGACGTGCAAACAAAATATAGACGACCACGAGCGAAAAACAGCCTCCAGCGGATCGTGTATAGGGTCGTGCATACTTCCCACGTCCACCCACGATGGTACTGGGCGTGGAAATAAACACCAGCGAGCCACGCTCCTGAGCTCGCGAAAAGTCCTTTTTTACTTTTTTACTTGCTCTTTGATCTACACAAATACAATTCGATTTGAAAAGTTGTGTACACGAAATACGTGCGTACTGATGAGTTGGTTTCATTCCCATACTCGGTTTCAAGTTTCATCGATCATAACTTGCCAATTTTGAACCGATGTTCAGAACTTTTTTGGTCGAATTTTGTCAAATTCGTCACACTCGGTTGAAATTTTGAAAAATCCTTTGGCGAGCATGTTCAACTTGATGTTTCTCACAACTTTCGTGTTGAAACTTTTCCATTTCGGTAGACGTATACGGATACATCTTGTACTGAACTTTGTTGTAAGAACTATGTGAAGCAAAAATATTTTATTGATAGCACTGCATTATAAAGACATGGATTACATCACTCATTGCAAAAATTAAAACTGGATGAAAAGAAATGGATTACAAAGTTATAACGTTCATCGACATTTCTAATCTGGTGAGTCATCTGAATAAAAAGCTCAGTTGTTCCGCATGAGTACGAGAGACTGTGACTCTTTCTCTCATTGCCTCAAAAGTGCAGCTTTGCCGACCAGTTTCTCGCTCCTCTTCAACTATCATATTGTGCATTATGACACAAGCTTTCATGACATCACCGATTTTTTACGTTTCCATCCTTTAGCAGGTCCACGAACAATGGCAAAACGGGATTGCAGAACTCCAAAGGCTCGTTCCACATCTTTCCTAGCCCCCTCTTGTTTCTTGGCAAAAGTTTTATGCTTTCTAGTATCTGGAGCTGGTATGCTCTTCACAAATGTTGCCCACCGTGGATAGATACCATCTGCAAGGTAATACCCCATTGTGTACTGATGGCCATTGATGCTATAATTCACTGCAGGAGTTTCACCTTCGGCTAGCTTTGAAAAAATAGGAGAACGTTGAAGAACATTTATATCATTGAGAGACCCTGGTAAACCAAAATAAGCATGCCAAATCCAAAGATCCTGTGAAGCAACTGCTTCCAAGATCATAGTGGGCTCGTTCACATGGCCTTTAAACATGCCATGCCATTTTTTGGGGCAATTTTTCCAACCCCAGTGCATGCAATCTATGCTCCCTAACATACCAGGAAATCCTCTTTCCTCCCCTATTGCAAGTAACCTAGCAATGTCTTGTTCATTTGGAGATCTCAGGTACCTTTCCCCAAAAACTTCACAAACTTTGATCACAAATTTCTTGCAAGACTCTAAATTAGTAGCCTCAGCGGACCGGATGTACTCATCAGCACCATCAGCTGCTATTCCATATGTTAGCATCCGCATTGCCGCGGTCATCTTTTGCAGAGGATGTAACCCAAGAGCTCCAGAAGCACTTCTTTTTTGCATAAAATAACCATCAGAATCATGCTCCCTCTCATGATCAAGTATACCATCAGCTATGCGGTTGAACAAATTACGGGACATCCTAAATCTGTGCATAAAAAGTAAATGAGACAGGGAAATGAAAAATGGGCCAAAGCAGAGAAGTGTACTAATTACGAACCTTCGTCGAAACAAATATTCGGGATAGCGAGGAACATCTTTGAAGTAGTCGTCCCACAGAAGAACAAATCCGGCATCTCTTCCTCGATCGATTGTCCGACGTCCATGCTTGGAACCACCATGGCGTCGAGCGTTCATCCTCTCTTCCTCCTCGCGCTCGGCGAATGCTGCAAGTATGAGTTCATCATCGCCAGATGAAGATGACGAAGAACTCATGTCCCAAGAGGATGTGTTCATTGTGTTGCGTGAGAGAAGAGAAGTCACAGGTAGAGATGCTGGAAGAGAGGTGGTCGGGGTGATTTATATAGACCAGAAATATGGCCGTTGAAAATATAGCCGTTGGAAATATAGCCGTTGGAATATAGCCGTTTGAAAATATAGCCGTTGGAATATACATGTCCGGATTTACACGTCCTAATACACGTTCCACTGAAAAACTGGGAGGTGTAAAATTTAGCAACGTGTATATGGACGTGTATATGGAGATATATAATGACCCACAAGTATAGGGGGTGTATCGTAGTACTTTCGATAAATAAGAGTGTCGAACCCAACGAGGAGCAGAAGGTGCTGACAAGGAGTTTCGGTAAAGGTTTCACTGTAAATGCTAGCAGACAAGTTTTTAGGGTTTTTGATATAGCAGGTAAATAAAATGCGAGTAAGTAAAAGACAGTAATAATAATTGCAGCGAGTGGCCCAATCCTTTTTAGAGCAAAGGACAAGCCGGTTGGTTTACTTATGATGACAAAATGTTCTTGAGGACACACGGGATTCTAGTCAAGTGCTTTCGCTTCACATAGTTGATTAATCTTCATTGTTTTGATAAGTGTTGTGTGGGTGAACCTATGCTAATGCACCGCCCTTACTTGGACTAATACATACTTGTGATTATACCCTTGCAAGCATCCGCAGTTACAAGAAAGTAATTAAGATAAATCTAACCACAGCCTTAAACTCTGAGATCCTACGCTCCCTTGTGCACCGGTATACTAACGGGGGTTTAGGTTTCTGTCACTCCGGCAACCCCACAATTAGCAACCAAATACACAATGCATTCCTCTAGGCCCATAAAGGTGAAGTGTCATGTAGTCGACGTTCACACGACACCACTAGAAGAATAGCACCACAACTTAAATATCAAACCATTAAATATTACTCAACATAATTCCACTACTAACAGCGTGACTTCTCCCATGTCCTCAAGAACTAATCGAACTACTCACGAGACATCATATGGATCATGATCAGAGGTGATATAATGATGGATAACGATCTGAACATATACTTTAATTCACCGATAAAACTCAATAGCATCAACCACAAGGAGTAATTAACACCGGGAGAGTTTCCCCTATGAACTAAACAAAGTATAGCCCTAGATGTTACAGCGGAACGAGATGGTGCAGCGGTGATGGTGGTGATGGCGGTGGAGATGATGATGATGATCCCGATGAAGTCCAGCGCGATGACGATGAGGATGGCGATGATCTCCCCCTCCGGGAGGAATTTCCCCGGCAGATTTCTCCCTGCCGGAGAGCTTTTTCTCTCTCTGTTGTTTCCGCCTCGTGGAGGCGGCGGAATATTTTCTGGACTCCCCGTGTCTTAGGGTTTCTGGGGGATGAAGTACGCGAAGGGGGAGCGCCTGAGGTGGGCCAGGGGCACCACACCTGGCCAGGGCGCGGCCAAGGTGGGCCCGCGCCCAGGGGTGGTGTGGGCCCCTCCTGGCCCATCTCAGCCTCCCCTTTTGGCTTAGTCCATCTTCTGATAAAATAGGAACATCTGTCTTCTCGGAAATATTTTTAGTGCTCCAGAAATATAGTGCCTTGACGTGCTTTTTCCAGCTGAAATCTGACTCCGGCAGTTAATTATCCAATGATCATCAAACATGCAAAATAAGACAAAATAACATAAGTAACTCCTCTTAATATGAAATATATCATTGAATAACAGTAAATTATGCTATAAAATAGTGATGCAAAATGGACGTATCAACCCCCCAAGCTTAGACCTCGCTTGTCCCCAAGCGAAAGCTGAGCTCAGTAAACTAGAACAAAAGTTTATGGAGTGAAGCGTCGATAATAAAGAATACGGACAAGAAGCATCAGTAATTACTAAACAACACAACTCATTTTAAACAGCAACTACTCTTCATATAACCTAACTTGAACATGAGTAGTGAAACAACCACAATAAAAATACACGAAGGAAATTATAGATTAGTAATGGCACACTTCATTCTTGGTCATAGAACAATAAGCAATCAATACTTATCTTTCGAAAGGAGTCTTTATATTAGAGCTTATATTGCAGAACTTCCACACTCAATTATCACACCTTCTTTACAGTCATTGATAACTTGCAAAGCTATATTCTTAGAGGCAAAAGTCTTTGTGCTAAGACAAGGAAGGATAAAGACATGATTGACAATATTAATGATATATATGGTTGAATCACAACAACTCAAATGCTTGCTCAAGGAAGAAGGAAATAGGTGTACTGACTCAACATGAAAAGTAAAAGAAAGGCCCTTCGCAGAGGGAAGCAGGGATTAAGTCATGTGCTAGAGCTTTTAAGTTTTTGAAATCATATAGAGAGCAAAAATTAAGTTTTGAGAGGTGTTTGTTAATTGTCAACGAATGGTAGGGTGAAAACAGTATTCTCCCTGTCAAACAGACTTTTAAGAGCGGCTCCCATGAAGGACGTTATTTCTACCAGCAAGGCAGATCATCCCTCTTTCTCTTTGGTTTACACACGCAGATATTTCACTGTTTGTCATTGCTTACTGATAATCAGGGCAAAAGTGTGAAGAGAATTAATGGTTAAAGTTGTAATTAATTGGGACTGGGCATCCCGTTGCCAGCTCTTTTTGCAAATTGGATAAGCGGATGTATATGCCACTAGTCCAGGTGTAAAGTCTGTTTGACAAGTAGAATAAAGGATAACCACACTACTTCCTCATGAGCTAGTAAACATTGACACAAAAGGGAATAATAACATTTTGAATAATTTAAAGGTAGCACATGAAAAATTTACTTGGAGTGGCAAAGAAATACCACATATAGGTAGTTATGGTGGACACAAATGGCATGGGTTTGGCTCAAGGATTTGGATGCACGAGAAGCATTCCCTCTCAGTACGGTGGTTAAGGCTAGCAAGGTCATGTGCAAGCATAAAAGTTGGGGGATACACACAAATATATATGTAATAGAAGCAACCATGCTATCTTCCCTGTAAGCACAAATGTTTTAACTCAAAGAATACTAATCTTATTGGCTAGCAAGAAAGAAAGATAAAGGGATAATATTTTTGCATGTAATTCCCTCCTTCTACTTAAGTTTTCATGGTATTGTTGCTAATGACCAATACTAAGTTTGCCACAACTAATATAATTTACTTATGTACCCAAAAGTGGCGTCAATACTAATGGCAAGATCAGCACATAAAGAAGATTGCAGGCTAAAATAAAATGTACCGAAAGTAAAGGTGGAACTTCTCATTAATATTCTGAACAAAGACACACTCAAACCAACGGATACATGGATAACTAAAGGATTGACACTCCACATCGCAAACCATCTTATAAGATAACTTCTCTACTCATGATATGACCACGAAATTATAAAAACGAAAGGATAAAGATGATACTGGGCACTCCCCCAAGCTTGGAACAAGCCAAGGGAGTGCCATTACCCCTTGACGATTTAGGCTTGATCTCTTGGTGGTGACGGTGGTACCACGGCAATCGGGGTTAGGAAACGTTCGAGCATCCGGCGGAGCCTGTTATTCTCATCTTGAAGTATTTCCACCTCAGCTCTCAGGATACGAAATTGGTCACAAAACTCGTTCGTGGTTCGGAGAGCTTCAGCAGCTGCAGGGGAAAACCGCAAATCTGGAATTGGTGGGGTGACTCCCTGCACATTATGAGAAAAAGCACGTTGAGGATTAATTGATCCCACAAAGGTGGAGTTGCTCGGCCTTGATTCTCCTTGTTGGCGAGGCTGGCCAGCTTGCACCTCCTCTCTGATGCTTCGATCCATGTCAGCTCTCCTAGCAGCAATCTCCTCCTCCGTCGCCCAACCGACGAAGGTTCCCTCTTCCACATCGCGTTCGAGTTCACGTCGGCGCCTTGCTGCATACTTCTCACCGTACACTCCTCGCGACGCCATGTAGGGACTTGAAATTCCTGTCAGAACAGCTTGAAAACGAAACACGGCGAAAACACGATATACGGACCTCGAGATCCGGGTGATATATAGCAAAAAGTTTTACAACAAAAGGAAGGTACAGGACGAAACGGGGTCGGAGACGGGCTCCGAGGAGCCCACACGCACCCACGGCGCGGCCAGGGTGGGGCCCGCGCCCAGGGGTGGTGTGGTGCCCTCGGGCACCGTTTCCTACCCTTTTCCGACTCATAATTTTCCATATTATGTAAAAACAACAATATTTAGGTTGAAAGTAAATCGCGAACTTTTTCTTACCGAAACTGTTACCTATTCCAAATCAGCTTTGCAGTTGTCTGAATTTGACTTTTTATAAAATCCTCTGGAGTTACCACTTTGATAAATCAACATCTTCATTATAAGAATCTCCAGAAATGTAATGCTTGAGTCTTTGACCATTAACCACTTGTGGTCTGTCCCCATCTAGTGAATTGATTTTAATCGCACCTGAGCGATAGACCTCCTCATGATATAAGGTCCTTCCCATTTTGAAAGTAATTTTCCTGCAAAAAATCTGAGACGAGACCTATACAATAAAACTTTTTCACCTACGTTAAATTCTCTCTTAAGAATTCTTCTATCATGCCATTGCTTAACTTTCTCTTTAAAGAGCCTAGCATTTTCATAAGCTGCATTTCTCCATTCATCTAAAGAATTCAAATTAAGCAATCTCTTTTTACCGGCAAGTTTAAAATCTCTATTAAGTTCTTTCACCGCCCAATAGGCTTTATGTTCTAATTCTAGAGGCAAATGACAAGCTTTTCCATAAACCATTTTGTAAGGAGACATTCCCATAGGATTTTTATAAGCAGTTCTATAAGCCCACAAAGCATCGTTAAGCTTTTTAGACCAATTTTTTCTAGATTTATTAACAGTCTTTTGCAAAATAGACTTAATCTCTCTATTTGACAATTCTACTTGACCACTTGTTTGGGATGATATGGTGAAGCAATTCTATGATTAACATCATACTTAGCTAGAGTTTTTCTAAAAGCACCATGAATAAAATGAGAACCACCATCAGTCATGAGATATCTAGGCACACCAAACCTAGGGAAGATAATATCTTTAAGCATTTTTAATGATGTCTCACCATCAGCACTAGAAGTTGGTATAGCTTCTACCCATTTAGTAACATAATCAACAGCAACAAGTATATGAGTATAACCATTTGAGGAGGAAAAGGACCCATAAAGTCAAATCCCCAACAGTCAAAGGTTCAATAACAAGAGAATAATTCATAGGCATTTCATTACGTCTACTAATGTTACCTACTCTTTGACATTCATCACATGATAAAACAAATTTTCTAGCATCTCTAAAAAGGGTAGGCCAATAAAAACCTGATTGTAGAACCTTTTGCGCAGTTCTATCTCCAGCGTGATGTCCTCCATAAGCACTTCCATGGCATTTGCTCAATATTTCTTTCTGTTCATACTCAGGAACACATCTTCGCATAATGCCATCTACTCCTTCTTTATACAAATGTGGGTCATCCCAAAAATAATGCCTCAAATCATAAAAGAACTTTCTTCTTTGCTGAGCTGTAAAGGTCGGAGGCAAATACTTGGCAACAATAAATTAGCATAATCAGCATACCAAGGACTTTCGCGTGAGCTTACCTTTATCGCAGCCAATTGTTCATTTGGAAAACTATCATTAACAGGTATAGGATCATCTGAAATGTTTTCTAATCTAGACAAATTATCAGCAACAGGATTTTCAGCACCTTTCCTATCTACAATGTAAATCAAATTCTTGCAGTAAAGTACCCATCTTATGAGCCTAGGCTTAGCATCTTTCTTTTCCATAAGGTATCTAATAGCAGCATGATCAGTGTGAATAGTAACTTTTGAATCAACAATATAAGGTCTAAATTTATCACAAGCAAAAACAACTGCTAAAAATTCCTTTTCAGTAGTAGCATAATTCTTTTGAGCGGCATCAAGTGTTTTACTAGCATAATGAATAACATTTAACTTCTTGTCTACCCGCTGTCCAAGAACAGCTCCTACAGCAAAATCACTAGCATCACACATTATTTCAAAAGGTAAAGTCCAATCAGGAGGTTGAACAACAGGAGCTGTGATTAAAGCTTTTTTAGAGTTTCAAAAGCTTCCTTGCAATCATCATCAAAAACAAAAGGTACATCTTTTTGAAGAAGATTAGTGAGGGGTTTTGAAATTTTAGAGAAATCTTTAATAAACCTCCTATAAAAACCGGCATGACCAGAATACTACGGATACCTTTCACATCCCTTGGACAGGGCATTTTCTCGATTGCTTCAACTTTAGCTCTGTCCACTTCAATACCTCTTTCAGAAATTTTGTGCCCTAGGACAATTCCTTCATTAACCATGAAATGACATTTCTCCCAATTAAGAACAAGATTAGTCTCCTCACATCTCTGCAAAACTTTATCAAGATTGTGCAAGCAATTATCAAAGGAAGTTCCGTAGACGGAAAAATCGTCCATGAATACTTCCACAATTTCTTCACAAAAACCATGAAAAATAGCAGACATGCATCTTTGGAACGTAGCAGGAGCATTACACAAACCAAAAGGCATACGTCTATAAGCATAAGTTCCATAAGGACAAGTAAAAGTAGTTTTCTCTTGATCTTGTGCTTTAACAGCAATTTGTGAGAATCCAGAATAACCATCAAGGAAACAAAAATGGTTTTCTTAGACAACCTTTCTAACATTTGATCAATAAAAGGCAAAGGATAATGATCTTTCTTAGTTACTTTATTGACCTTTCTAAAATCAATGCACATCCTATACCCAACTACTACTCTTTGAGGAATAAGTTCATCATTTTCATTTGGTACAACAGTAACTCCTCCTTTCTTAGGGACACAATGCACAGGACTTACCCATCTACTATCAGCAATAGGATAAATTATACCAGCATCAAGAAGTTTTAATACCTCATTTCTTACCACTTCTTTCATCTTAGGGATCAAGCGACGCTGATGCTCAACAACAGGTTTTGCATCGGGTTCAATGTTGATGGCATGTTGACATATAGTAGGAGAAATCCCCTTTAAATCATCCAAAGTGTATCCCATAGCTCCTCGATGTTTCTTTAGTACTTCTAATAACCTTGCTTCTTCATTACCTGAAAGTTTAGAACTAATAATAACAGGATATACTTTCCTTTCATCAAGATAAACATACTTAAGATTATCAGGTAACGGTTTTAAATCGAAGACAGGATCTTCCTTAGGAGGCGCTGAGGTACCCAAATCTTCCACAGGCAAATTATGCTTAAGTATTGGTGGTTGACGAAGAAAGGCATTGTCAATCTCATTCCTCTCCTCCATAAATACTTCACTTTCGTGTTCCTCCATGAATTGCTGCAAGGCATTGTTAGGAGCAACAGCAATAGAGCAAGTTGTTCATTTTCGAGTCTCATTAGGCAATTCAGTTTCATAAAGTTGTTTACCAAACTTAGAGAAATTAAACTCATAAGATTCTCCATTAAATTTAGTGTAAATTTTCTCTTTCTTACAATCTATAATGCACCACATGTATTCAAGAAAGGCCTACCAAAAATAATGGGACAAGCTTTACTAGCAACAGAACCAAGTACTAGAAAATCAGCAGGGTATTTAGTCTTACCACATAAAACTTCAACATCTCTCACAATACCAATTGGAGAGATAGTTTCTCTATTAGCAAGCTGAATAACCACATCAATCTCCTCAAGTTCGCAAGGACCAATTTCATGCATAATTTCTTTATAAAGATCAAAAGGAATAGCACTAGAACTTGCACCAATATCACATAAACCATAATAGCAATGTTCTCCTATTTTGACTGAAAGCACAGGAACACTTGTTTTCCTAGCTCTACTGGGATGTGAAACAATATTAGAGGCATCTTCACAAAAGATAATATGTCCTCCTTCTACATTTTCAGTTACCAAATCCTTTACTATTGCTATTGTGGGTTCAACCGCTATTTGTTCAGCAGGTTCTAAAGCTTTCTTTGCACTTTTATTAACCACACTAGCTATGATAGAATGTTCCCTAATTTTAACAGGAAAAGGTGGTTTCTCAATATAAGGTTCTGGCAAGATACGATCAACTGTATGAACTTCAATGTTTTTAATATTGGCAGAATTAGTATTATCTTTGTAAGGCAAGTGATACTTATTGCAACTTTCTTTAGGAACATCAAGATAAGAGGCAAAAGCCTTGTAACAGTTTGCAATAACTTGAGAATCAAGACTGAAAGGACATGTCTCTCTAAATGTTTTTGGGGTTTATTACAACAATAAATTGCACACTAATGTGCGTTGATTGATTTCAGGTTTTATCATATACTTGACAGCATGAAAGATTGCATATATAAAGTGTTTAAATAATATCCTGCAATCTTCTTTGAATTCTGAAAACACCAGTTTGCGGAAGTTCCGGTCGAATTTGCGGAAGTTCCGGGTGTCGGAAGTTCCGGACGAACTTTCGCCCTTGTTCCGCTTAGCAAAATTGCTCTCGGGTGTTTTCACTTTCATAAGCGGAAGTTGGCTCGGAAGTTGGTCCGGAAGTTCCGGTGGTGCAGAACTTCTGCCATTTGTCTCGGAAGTTCCGGCCGTGCGCGTTGCGGCCCCGCGCTGAGAAGACTGGAGTTTCTGTGCTCCGGAAGTTCCGCCGATCTCAGCGGAAGTTCCGGCCCTGCGCAGAAGGCTCGCTCCCAACGGCCAGAATTTGGAAAGTATAAAAAGGGGTCTTCTTCTCTAGAAGACCAAGCTTGATTCCTCACTCTCTCTCCACCATTGTTGCAAGCTTCAATCTACTAGTGCTCCCACTCCAACCACTCAAACTCGTTGATACTTTGAGGAGTGAAAGAGGAGCCCTAGATCTACATCTCCACCGAGCCGATTTGTCTACATCGACCTAGTCACTTGTAGATCTTGTGTAACTTGATACATTGGATACCTAGAAGATACTTGTGATTCTTGTGGCTTTGGTAGCCACAAGGATTAGCCGGGAGCCTCCAATTAAGTTGTGGAGTCGCGACCCGGCCTTGTGATTCTTGTGGCTTTGGGAGCCGCGGGGATTTGGTGAGAGCCTCCAATTCGGTTGTGGAGTGTGCCTCATCCTTGTAAAGGTTTGTTGCCGACCTCGAGGGCATCATATAGTGGCTCGTGGATCTCCTCATCGGAGGATAACACGAGGGAGATACGGTGTGCCATATCAAGGCTATTCGGGGCTCACTTGTGACCCCGCACCGCTCCAACGGAGACGTAGCTTCCATTGGGAAGTGAATTTCGGTAGAACATCTCCGCGTCACCGTGTGGTTATCTCTTAACCTTCCTTTACTTGTATTGCTAGCTTATCTTGAGTAGAATATCTTGCTAGCTTGTTTATTGCTCATCATATAGGATTGTTCACCTAGTTGCATATCTAGAGAACTTATATTTGAGCAATTCCCAAATTTGTATTAAAAGAAAAGGAAATTTGTAGTTGCCTATTCACCCCCCTCTAGTCAACTTACTCGATCCTTTCAATTGGTATCAGAGCAAGGTCTCTTTATTAAGGGCTTAACAGCCTAAAGAGGAGGATGACTAGCGACGAGGAGTTAAAACTTGCTAAGGAACTACAAGAGAAAATGATAGAGAACAATTGAGAAAGAACTAAGTGAAGCGGGGATAACCCCTCCCGATGATAATGCCCCGGTCACCATGAAAGCCATGATTGAACTCTTTGGGTTCATGAAAGGCAAAATGGTGGACGAGGTGTTTACTCGGGTCATCAAGAATCAAAATGCCTCCTCATCAACCGGTGTTTCTAACGTTGAGGCCTTGGTTGCTAAGGATAACAAAGATCAACCTAAAACTGGTGAGAAGCCTCCTCATAACTTTGCTCCACCTACTTCATATCTCACTCAAGTTCCACTCACTCAACCTCATGTAACCAACCTAAGTAGGCCACCTCCTAAGCTTGATAAGACTCGTTATTTCACTTGGAAGAAATCTATGGAGTTTTATTTTCGCAGCTCATCGGTGCATCTTTGGAGGGTGGTTCAAAATGGTTATACTCCGGTTGATTCCTCCAACTTGACAAGGCAAGAAGAGATTGATGAACAACTTGATGCCAATGCCAAGTACATCCTTGAAAGTGCCATGACGCCCATGATGAAGATCAAGTGCGGAATCTCAAAACCACCAAGCTTGGGATTTTCTTGCATCGGTATATGAAGGAAATGAGGGCCTTCAACGCTCCAACGACGCCATCCTTCAACATCAAGTGGACAACTTCATCATGCTAGAAGAAGAGACATCATCGGATCTCTTCCGAAGACTCACCAAGCTTGTGGTGGCATGTAGGGAAAATGGAAAAAAGATATGGATGATGAATGGGTCAAAGCCAAGTTCCTCAAGACCATTGTTCCATACAATGAAAATATGGTGATGAATCTCCATACGAGAGCGGACTACAAAACAATGTCTCCCAATGACATATTGGCACAATTCGTCACTTATGATACCTTGAAGGCCACTTCCAAGTCTTCCATCAACCAAATTCGTGGCACAAAGAACCTTGCCTTGAAGGCTCATGTGGAAGAACATCCAAGATATGAAGAAAACACAAGTGGTCATCATGAAGAAGATTTTGTGGGAGAACTCAATGAGGTGCTTGCTCTTGCCGCCACCAAGTATTGGAACAAAAAGAATATCAAGAGCAACTTCTCCCCACAAATGAAAAGAATGTGCTTTAATTGTGGAAAGGATAATCACCTTGTGAAGGATTGCCCCTATGAGAGAAGAGAAGATTTTGGAGGCCAACTCATCTTAAAGAAGAAGAAGTTCTTCACCAAGCCCATCAAGTACCTCATCAAGAGAGAACCTCAAAAGGCTCTTGTCACCGCAACACATGAAGAAGAGTATGAGTCCGGTGGCGAAGAAGTGGATGATGATACAAGTGAGGAAGTGGGGATGGCGGCTCTTGCAATGGGCAACCTTCCTCCTTCATTGGCACCTCTCTTCACGCTCCAAATGACAACAAGATCTCCAAGCCTATGTGCCTCATGGCCAAGGAAACAAAGGTGAATTCCCCACCTAAAATTACTATCTCCTCTAAACCATCTCTCTTGGATTGTGTTGAGGATGTAGGGAAAAATGAGGAGAAAGAGGATACAATTACCCCCTTTATAAACAAGCTCCAAGGTCCAACCAAGAAAATGGTTGAGGCTCTCATGTACCAATATGGTGAAGCCAAACACCTCCTTGAGGAGAAGGAGAATAAGATTTATGAGCTTGAGGGGCATGCACGTGATCATGCCGATAAATTGGTGAGCTAGAAGAGCAACTTGTTGAGGAACAAGTGTTCCGGGAGCAACTTGAGGAGATCCAAGCCAAGGATTTATCCAAGGCAAAAGAAACCGTGAAACCTCTATTCAAGTTGCTAGAGATCTAAAAATTAAAAATGATGAGCTTGTAGAGAGTCATAACAAACTCCTTGAGAATTTTGAGCAACTTAGGGAAACCCACAAGGTGACCTCAAGTGAGCTCACCAAGCTCAAGGGGTCATATGCTAAATTACAAGCTCAATTTATATATGCTAGCTTCACCACTCCTCATAATGATAAAGATGCCAATGCTTGTGCTACTAACCCTTTATGTCTTAAAGCATCTCTCATGGAGGAGAACACTAGGTTGAAGGCCCAACTTGAAAAGGGTCTAGCCACTTGTATCCAAGGGGAAAGAACCTCAATGATCTTTTGACCAATCAAAAGGGAGTGGTTAGCAAGGAAGGGCTTGGGTTTGCTCCAAGTCCAAGAAGGCAAACAAGAAGAAGATGCCTACCTCCCTTCAAAAGATATTATTTTTGTGAAGGAGGGGGAGTTGGGCAAGAAGAATGTTGAACCCATTGTGGGTGGTAAAGCCACAAGGGGCAATGCCACTCACAATGACTTTGCCGGAAAATATAACCCCTCATATGTGCTTATGAAATCTAGAAATGGTTATGTTTTTGCTAAATATGTTGGCACCTCATATGGAGATGATTATCACCATGCTATTTGGTATCCCCAAGGCACAAGCTTTGATCTTGTAGGTTATTCGGATGCGGATTGGGCGGGTTGCAAAATGGATAGAAAATCAACTTCGGGTACTTGCCAATTCCTTGGTAGGTCCCTTGTGAGTTGGTCTTCTAAGAAGCAAATTGTGTGGCCTCGTCCTCCACCGAAGCCGAATACATTGCCGCCGGAAGTTGTTGTGCACAACTATTAGGGATGAGGCAAACTTTAAAGGATTATGGTGTCATTTGTAACAAAGTGCCTCTTTTATGTGATAATGAAAGTGCCATCAAAATTGCTCACAATCCGGTTCTTCATGGGAAGACCAAGCATATTGAGATCCGGTATCATTTTATTCGAGATCATGTTGAGAAGGGTGATATTGCAATCAAATATGTCAACACCAAGCTTCAACTCGCCGATATGTTCACAAAGCCTCTTGGTGAAGCAAGATTCAAGGAGTTGAGAGGAGAACTTAATGTGGTGGACATAAGCAATTGGATTTAGTGGACTTCTTGCATACCTACCCATATTAGACAATAGTTATTTGGTTTGGATGTCGGCATAGACATAGGGGGAGTGTAGGTCAATTCATGAGTCAACACTCTCTTTATAATGCGCAAATAGACAAATCTTGCATGATAGTCACCTATGTGACAAATGTGCTTCAAAGATGAGTTTTGATTTTGAGCCCAATATATCTTCGCGGCTTCAAGTCATACATACTCAAACATCCCTCTTCTTTATGAAGAGTTGGTTCTTTTCGAATTTTATTGGATTTATTCGGGTATTTATAGACCTTATGTTAGTTTGGGAGAAACACTTGGAATTGGCATTTATTCTTTGCATCTTGCAATTTCTACGTGTGTATCCACTTATCAGTGACCATGTTCTGAACCTAAGCGTGCACTCCTTATCTCATTAAACATGCTATCAATCCATATGCACATACAAAATTTCTATGTTTATTGTCTATTTTTCAAAAAAAAAAAAATCCTGCCTTCTCTGGCGGAACTTCCGCTGAGAAGGGCGGAACTTCCGGTGCGCTTTCTGTCGAAAATTCTTTCCGCACGAGCGGAACTTCCGGAGCGATCGCTGACGAAAAATTTTCCGCATGCTCGGAAACTTCCGAGCTTCGGCTCGGAACTTCCGGTCCGTCGGGAAAAATTCACTTCTTATCCCACGGGGGGATAACTTCTTCTTCTCCACTCCTCATTTTCCTCCCGTGCATTGACCTCCAAGACCGGCGCCCGACATTGCTGTCCTCCTCCACCGCAGGGGCACCTCCCGCGTCTCTCTTCAGATCTGCTCCGTGGGGAGCTCCCCCCGTCGATCTCATCCATGGCCTCTGGTATTTTGCCCTTCCCCTCTTGTTCTATGGTTTAAATCTCAAACCTAGACTCCACTCATGGGCATGAACTAGTTGGTTCGATTTTTGGTTTAAAATCCTTTGAATGGATAGATTGACTCCACATTTGACAACTTCTTCCATGTAATAACATTGTACCCTAGTTTTAAAAACATCTAGATTTGGGAATCGATCCACTCATGTGGTTGGACACTTTGGTCCCGGTTGGAACTTCCAATTGGTTTTTGACCGAAACTTCCGACTCTTGTCGGAACTTCTGGAATCTAGGAGTTTATGAATCTATGTTACCATGCTTTGCTATCTGGATATTTTTTTTTTGTATGTGCACTTACCTCATGCTTTCCTCCTATGCATATCCTATATCTCAGGGTCGAGTTCGCAGGCTGCCCATTCCCGCAAGAAGTCTCGCCCCAATGAGGAGTTTGAGTCAGAGGAGGAATAAATCCTTCCCACCACAAGGACAGCTAGGCAGCAGCAGTTGGATAAACAGAAACTTCCAAAGGGCACAACAAAGAAAGTGGTAAAGACACCGGTCAGAAAGCCTCAACCTCGGAAACCACCTCCACCAATAACATTTGACAAGATGAAGAGTCACCTCTACCGCGAGTATAGAAATCTGAATCCTTATTCAACTCCTCGAAATCCTCATGTGCCAAACCCTTCTTCTACACCTCGGATCAAGAGAGGGTATACAATGACATCTATTTAAATCAAAAGACCAAGGTCACAAAGCAACACTCCCTCGACATTGATCACATGAAGCTTGAGAAACACCATGGGTATTTTGATGAAGCTCTCTCTTATGTGAAGAATATGGGTTAATTAATATCATGGTTCTCAACCAACGGTATGATGAGTTCCTTATTGCTCAGTTCTTCTCCACGTGCATTTTGACAATGATGAAAAGAGAACCCTCCGCTGGATGACAACGGATACCGTTTTGGAGGCTACACTTGAAGAGTTCGGGAATTCTCTTGGATATACTCTTGGTGGCTGGACATGCCATGGGGGGCCGCCCTATGAGCTCTGATGTTCTGGCTCCAATCACTTTGGAGGATGGCACCCCTGGGGAAACTGATGATCTCATTCCTACCTATGAAATCATGCACCGCATTTACCGAGAGACCCTTGCTCCCCGTGTGGATAATACTGATCAGGTCCATGCCTTTATCATCGATCTGATGTACTGACTTTTGCCAACAGGGATCCCATGAGGAGTTGGATGTTATGAACTTCATCTACAATGAACTCCATCTTGCAGTCATAGATAAGCGGGCTCCTGTGTTTGGTCCGTATGTGATGAGGCTGATTCGTGATTGCTGGGCTCGAGCTAAAATGGTGAACGAATTGACCTTGGTGTTCCACTTACAGATCATCTGGTGAAGCAACTTCGGGTTAAGAAACCGAAGTCCCTAAGAAGAAAACTGCTGCAGCTGGCCCTAGCGCACCTATTGAGGAACCATCTTGGCTCAAGAAGCTCAACATCAAACTCAAGAAGTCTTTTTGCCTCAAATTGGACATAGAGGAGCACATGTATGATGCTCATTGCTATCACAAGAAAGCTGCCTGCCGCCAAAGAAGATGATGGAGCATATGGGGATCGAAGTGTCCTCTGGATCAGAAGGTACTATCACTCCAAAGGAGCAGTGGCTGTCCAAGCATCGCAACTGGGATGATGATGATGAAGCTGGATCTGTTCCTCCGCCGGGCTCCGACCACTCATCCTGCCGCCTAGGACGTTACCATCGCTTTTCTCCCTTTTTGGTGTCTTGGTGCCAAAGGGGGAGAATTGTTCTATTAGGTTATGCGGGATTTGCATGGGTTGGAGTCACAAGCTTGCCTTTTTCGATGATTTTTATTGCTTGTTACTCCTGGGTTTCTAAACTTGTATGAGACTATGCTTTCTACATGGTGTAAGACATGTGAACCTATCTATCTATCTACTATGTGTGCTAAAACCCTCTAGCTATGTTTCATATGTCTTGTGCAAGTTATCAATGATGTTATACTACTTGGTGTATAAAATGTAGGGGGAGCCCCATTGCTATGGATTGTGTGTATTCTCTACATTTTATGCCCATACTCACCGAGATACATCTATCTAAACTAGGGCTCTGTCTATATTTTATAAACCACCTTGTTGCAAATTATTGTTGTCATCAAACACCAAAAAGGGGGAGATTGAAAGGACATGTCTCTCTCTAAATGTTTTTGGGGTTTATTACAACAATAAATTGCACACTAATGTGCGTTGATTGATTTCAGGTTTTATCATATACTTGACAGCATGAAAGATTGCATATATAAAGTGTTTAAATAATATCCTGCAATCTGCTTTGAATTCTGAAAACACCAGTTTGCGGAAGTTCGGTCGAATTTGCGGAAGTTCCGTGTCGGAAGTTCCGGACGAACTTCCGCCCTTGTTCCGCTTAGCAAAATTGCTCTCGGGTGTTTTCACTTTCATAAGCGGAAGTTGGCTCGGAAGTTGGTCCGGAAGTTCCGGTGGTGCGGAACTTCCGCCATTTGTCTCGGAAGTTCCGGCCGTGCGCTTTGCGGCCCCGCGCTGAGAAGACTGGAGTTTTCTGTGCTCCGGAAGTTCCGCCGATCTCAGCGGAAGTTCCGGCCCTGCGCAGAAGGCTCCCCAACGGCCAGAATTTGGAAAGTATAAAAAGGGGTCTTCTTCTCTAGAAGACCAAGCTTGATTCCTCACTCTCTCTCCACCATTGTTGCAAGCTTCAATCTACTAGTGCTCCCACTCCAACCACTCAAACTCGTTGATACGTTGAGGAGTGAAAGATGAGCCCTAGATCTACATCTCCACGAGCCGATTTGTCTACATCGACCTAGTCACTTGTAGATCTTGTGTAACTTGATACATTGGATACCTAGAAGATACTTGTGATTCTTGTGGCTTTGGTAGCCACAAGGATTAGCCGGGAGCTCCAATTAAGTTGTGGAGTCGCGACCCGGCCTTGTGATTCTTGTGGCTTTGGGAGCCGCGGGGATTTGGTGAGAGCCTCCAATTCGGTTGTGGAGTGTGCCTCATCCTTGTAAAGGTTTGTTGCCGACCTCGAGGGCATCATATAGTGGCTCGTGGATCTCCTCATCGGAGGATAACACGAGGGAGATACGGTGTGCCATATCAAGGCTATTCGGGCTCACTTGTGACCCCGCACCGCTCCAACGGAGACGTAGCTTCCATTGGGAAGTGAATTTCTGTAGAAATCTCCGCGTCACCGTGTGGGTTATCTCTTAACCTTCCTTTACTTGTATTTGCTAGCTTATCTTGAGTAGAATATCTTGCTAGCTTGTTTATTGCTCATCATATAGGATTGTTCACCAAGTTGCATATCTAGAGAACTTATATTTGAGCAATTCCCGAATTTGTATTAAAAGAAAAAGGAAATTTGTAGTTGCCTATCACCCCCCCTCTAGTCAACCTACTCGATCCTTTCAAAGACCATACATATCATAGAGATTACGAAAATTATCAGTATTCATAAAGCTTTAATGCATTGTAATCATACTTTATACCTGATTCTCTACCTTTGTCGTTCTCCCATCCTTCAGTATTTTCCTCAAACCGATCAAGAAGGTCCATTTAACTTCCTCTTTATTACGCGTAAATGATCCAGGCACAAGAGGTATCCAATAGAGTTTTGTCTTGAAGAGAAAGCCTTGCATAGAAGTTATCAATAATGACATTACCAGGAAGCTCATGAATGGGGCATTTGAGCATTAATGATTTCAATCTCCCCCACGCTTGGGCAATACTTTCTCCATCACGAGGCCAAAAATTATATATATGATTCCGATCTTGATGAATTTCACTAGGAGGATAAAATTTAGAGTAAAAGAGAGGCACAATCTCCTCCCAGCCAATAGAACGCCCATTCTTCAGCATCCTATACCATTTTGCAGCTTTACCAGTCAACGATATAGAGAACAATTTCTTCTTGACCTCTTCCATTGAAATACCTGCACACTTGAACAACTCGCATAATTCATACATAAATAGCAAATGATCCCCAGGAGGGACAGTTCCATCTCCTGCATAGCGGTTATTCGTAACTCGTTCAACATTTTCATAGGTATTTTAAATGGAATTACTTGATCAGGTGGTTCCTCTTCTACTACCGTAGCAGTGGTAGTAGTATTTCCAAACAGGGATTCAAATGGAGATCTCTCCATGATAAAATAAAGTAGCAAGCAGAAATAAAAATAGCACCTACAGTAAAAGTTTCCCTTACCAATTCCACTCACCAATAGCGCTTCACTCCCGGCAACGGCGCTAGAAAATAGTCTTGATGACCCACAAGTATAGGGGGTGTATCGTAGTACTTTCGATAAATAAGAGTGTCGACCCACGAGGAGCTTAAGGTGCTGACAAAGAGTTTCGGTAAAGGTTTCACTGTAAATGCTAGCAGACAAGTTTTTAGGGGTTTTTGATATAGCAGGTAAATAAAATGCGAGTAAGTAAAAGACAGTAATAATAATTGCAGCGAGTGGCCCAAGCCTTTTTAGAGCAAAGGACAAGCCGGTTGGTTTACGTATGATGACAAAATGTTCTTGAGGACACACGGGATTCTAGTCAAGTGCTTTCGCTTCACATAGTTGATTAATCTTCATTGTTTTGATAAGTGTTGTGTGGGTGAACCTATGCTAATGCACCGCCCTTACTTGGACTAATACATACTTGTGATTATACCCCTTGCAAGCATCCGCAGTTACAAGAAAGTAATTAAGATAAATCTAACCACAGCCTTAAACTTTGAGATCCTACGCTCCCTTGTGCACGGGTATACTAACGGGGGTTTAGGTTTCTGTCACTCCGGCAACCCCACAATTAGCAACCAAATACACAATGCATTCCTCTAGGCCCATAAAGGTGAAGTGTCATGTAGTCGACGTTCACACGACACCACTAGAAGAATAGCACCACAACTTAAATATCAAACCATTAAATATTACTCAACATAATTCCACTACTAACAGCGTGACTTCTCCCATGTCCTCAAGAACTAATCAAACTACTCACGAGACATCATAGGATCATGATCAGAGGTGATATAATGATGGATAGCGATCTGAACATATACTTTAATTCACCGATAAAACTCAATAGCATCAACCACAAGGAGTAATTAACACCGAAAGAGCTTCCCCTATGAACTAAACAAAGTATAGCCCTGGATGTTACAGCGGAGCGAGATGGTGCAGCGGTGATGGTGGTGATGGCGGTGGAGATGATGATGATGATGATCCCGATGAAGTCCAGCGCGATGACGATGAGGATGGCGATGATCTCCCCCCTCCGGGAGGGAATTTCCCCGGCAGATTTCTCCCTGCCGGAGAGCTTTTTCTCTCTCTGTTGTTTCCGCGGGCGGCGGAATATTTTTTTCTGGCTCTCCCGTGTCTTAGGGTTTATGGGGGATGAAGTACGCGAAGGGGGAGCGCCTGAGGTGGGCCAGGGGCACCACACCTGGCCAGGGCACGGTCAAGGTGGGGCCCGCGCCCAGGGGTGGTGTGGGCCCTCCTGGCCCATCTCAGCCTCCCCTTTTGGCTGCCTCCATCTTCTGATAAAATAGGAACATCTGTATTGTTCACGAGATTTTCAGAGCTCCAGAAATATAGTGTCTTGACGGTGCTTTTTCCAGCTGAAATCTGACTCCGACAGTTAATTTTCCATATTCATCAAACATGCAAAACAAGACAAAATAACATAAGTAACACATCTTAATATGAAATATATCATTGAATAACAGTAAATTATGCTATAAATAGTGATGCAAAATGGACGTACAATATACACGTCCAGATATACACGTTCCACTAGAGATGCTTTAAGATGAATAAGGTTGCGCTGATCCATGTGAATAACAAATAGTCGACGTACCAAATATGATTTCCGTTTTTCAATTTCAAGCAAGATTGCCAAGCACTCCTTACTCCTTGTCATATATCGACATTGTTTGGTTCTTCGGCCCCAATGCCTGTAAATCAACACATCATCGACGAAAACGAGCACAAATTTGCCACTATATGTGCAAAGGTCGCATTCGTAGCTGCCTGGAACCTCGCGGGCGCCGATGTCAATCCAAGCGGCTTGACCTGGAATTCGTAGTGGTATGTGAGGAAATTTGATGGTACCCGATCAAACGTCGAGCTTACTAAAGTACAATGCGCCAGATAGTTCGTCCAGTAGCTCGTCGATGATGGGCATGGGGTAGCGATCTTTAAATCGTCACGACATTCAATTGTCTGTAGTCGACGCAAAAGTGCCAAGTCCAATCGTTCTTTTTTACCAACAGTACATGGGAGGAAACCGGACTCTGAGTCGGCTTGATGATCCCTTGCCTCATGATGTCCTTAATTTGGCGCTCAATTTCTTGTTTCTGCTAGGGAGAATACCTGTACAAATTCACATTCACGTGTTGCACACCTGGCATGAGCGGAATTCAATAAATCGAATTCGCGACGAGGTGGCAACCCTTGGGAGCAGAGAAGCACTATTTGTGTTGTTGTAGCACATTCTCGATCTTGAACGATATTTCCGATTCTGTTGCGCTGTGAGTTATTCGACAAAGTCGCACAAGCTGGGCCAATGCTCGTTGCGATATGAGCTGTTGCAATTCTTGACTAGAAATTGCTTCACAACTGACGATTCTGTCTCTGATCCCTTCAGCGTGATTCGTGAGCCATTGTGGCGGAAACACAATGTCTTCTTTGGCCAATTGATCCACATCTCGCCACACTCATTGAGCCAGTCTATTCCCAAGATTATGTCATAACAGGGAATGGAGAACACACGAAACAAACTTACAAATTTGTTGACCAAAATCTGATTTTTTTTCAAAATCTGAACAATTTCCATAAAATAAAAAATAAATGAAAGAAACAAAAAAACTAAGAAAATTTGGAAAAAAAATGAAGAAACGGGCCAGCCCACCAAAGCCACGCCGCAGGCGACGGTACGCCCCAACACAGGCGATGTACAGGAGCTCCCAAGCGGGTCGTGAGAACATGCTCTTCATTAAATAAGATAATCAAATCATAAAGTGAAGATACGAGCAAAGTAAATAATGAAATGCACGCAGATCATCAGTTGACCGGCCATGTGGTTTTTCTATTTTGTGTAGTATTTAACATTTTTTGTATCGATTATTTAATTATTATAGCTTCAAATACGGGTTGTGTTACGAAATATCTGATCATTATCTTTGGAGGCCAAAGATTAAGCTTGCTAGCTTCCTTCCATGGTAAGGATCCATACTCTTGCTAGGCAAGCCAAACTAGATTCCTTCCATGGCAAGGATCCATACTCCTTGCTAGGCAAGCCAAACTAGCTTCCTTCCATGGCAAGGATACATGCTGATTGCTAGGCAAGCCAAAGTGATCAGATTTTTGTGTGGCAAAATACCTAAAATGCACCTGAAGTGGGTCTATAAATAGAGGGAATGAGTGAGAGCCGAGGACACAAGTTTTCTGAGATTGTATACATACAACACAAATAATAAAGAGCTCTCAGTTTCTCTCATACTTGTGGTGTCTTTCTTGTTCAAGTGATTGTGTCCTGTGTATGAGGTGATTTGAAGCAAGTGTTGAACAACGTAGTTTCTCAACACGTTATCAGCACGAGTGCTCTCTAGCAAAGGTATGTTGTTCAGAACTACTTGCTAATCACTCGGTAGACAATATCAGATGAATACTTGTTCTGTTGTTTCTACTACTCTCGATCTTGTTAGCATGCATATGTTAATCTGTTTGAGAGCTTGGAACAAACAAGTCGTGAGTATTATATCACCTGAATCCCATGTGCCGGAAGTTGCCGCACCGGCATGGGTGAGCAGCAAAAGGTCCGGAGCCTGAAGCTCCTTGACTAGAAGGCTGGTGACGAGCTCACGCGTCGGCAGCTCGACGTCCAGAGCCTGCAGCTCTGTGTAAGTATCATGCGTGTGCCCAGACGGCCGCGTTTGTCGCTATCGACGTCTGGAGCCTGCAGCTCCGTGTATGTCACCCGCGTGTGCCCAGAAGGCCACGTTCGTCGCTATCGGCGCCATGACCAGAGCCTGAAGCTCTGCGCCATCGTACCACCTTGGCCAGCGTCATGCGCTTGCCGGTGACGTCGCTGGAAATACTTCGCCAGCCTAACGCAGCAGCATCGCCTCCTCGTTGGCCAGAAGCCAAGACGAGAAGCTTATGTCAAGCTTACACGCCAACCTTGCAAATTAAATCCTGAAGTATTTGATTAATGCATAAACATCTGGAACTGTTTACATACCAGTATTTACACTGTTAGCACTCATGACATGCACTTATTTACCTGAAGTAAATTGTTGCATGATCTAAATATACAGGAAATGTCGGGCATCAACTCCAAGGAATTTGCCGAGCTCGCCCTGGATGGCAGCAACTACCTCACGTGGGCTATGGATGCTAAGTTAAGCCTTACATCCATGTCTCTCAGTCATACCATTAACCAGCCGCAGCTGGCACAAATGGTCCTTCTGCCGCTGAAAAGGCAAAAGCGTTGATCTTCCTGAGGCATCACCTCAATTCAGCGTTGAAGCTTGAATATCTGACTGAAGAGGATCCACTCACTCTTTGGCAATCCCTGAAGGATCGCTATGACCAGCAAAGGTCAGTTGTGCTTCCTCAAGCACGGAGTGACTGGTTAAACCTACGTTTCCAAGACTTCAAGTCTGTGACAGCATATAACTCTGCCTTGCACCGCATTGTTTCCCTGCTCAGAATGTGTGGCCAGAAAGTCACTGATGCTGATATAATTGACAAAACTTTGTCAACATTCCATCCCACCAACATGGTGTTGCAAGAGCAATACAGGCATGCCAAATATGCCAAGTACTCTGAGTTGATCTCTGTCCTGTTAGTGGCAGAAAAACAAAATGAACTTCTTATGAAGAATCATAGCGCCCGCTCAACTGGGACTATGGCTGTGCCTGAAGCACATGCGATCACTCAAAGTGTTGGGAGTTCCCATGGTCGCAAAAAGGACAAAGGGAACCAAGGATGGAAGGGAAAGAAGAGCAATGCATTCAAGGGCAAGGGTAGAGGAAGAGGAAAAGGCAAAGAAAAATTCAGAACTGATCCAGATGCTCAGACTAGGGGAAAGCAAGGAAAATGCTTTAGATGTGGATGCGAGGATCATTGGTCTCGCAACTGCCGCACCCCCAAGCACCTGGTTGAGTTATATCAGCAGTCCATCAAAGGTAGCAACAAGCAGGATAATCACGAGTCCCACTTTGTAGAGCCTGCTGCTCTGCCGGACTCTAAGAAGCTTGAAGACCTTCTTCTTGAGGAAAATCCTGGTAGTGGTGATTTCAACCTGGATGGTATCGATCTTCCTGAAGAAGATATGAATGTTGATATATATGGAGACCTGGTGTAATCTCCTAGCCTAATATATATTTCCGTCATGAGTTGTAATTCCAGTGTTATATAGTTCCTGCTGAACTTGGTCATGTAATAAGCTCCTGAAGAGCATAGTATTGTATTTTGCATTAGTGTAACTCTTGCTTAATATAAATTCCAGTATGTTATATGTTTATGCTCTTTCTAGTGGAGATGTAAATATGTCTTTTTACACAGTAAGGTGTGTCGATCCAATGGAGGAAGAGGAGATATGTCTTATAGACAGTGCCACCACAAATACAGTTCTTCGGGAGACCAAATATTTCCAGACTCTGACCAAGAAATTTGGAAATGTTATGACCATTGCCGGAAGCAATACTCATATTGTCGGTACCGGAAGTGCCACAATAGTTCTCCCTATGGGTACCCAATTAGTAATCAAGGATGCCTTGTTGTATCCTGAATCAAAGCGGACCCTGCTAAGCTTTAAAGATATCCGTGCGAATGGTTTCCATCTGGAAACGGAAGTCGAGCATGATACTGAATATCTGCTCATGACCATATTTAACGGATCCAAGAAGAAAGTGGTTGAGAAGCTCCCTTCCTTAGCATCAGGATTGTACTACACATACATAAAGCCCATAAAGGAATTTGTTGCGCTGAAAACAATTTTCAGGAACCCAGAGTCATACAGGGTATGGCATGATAGACTGGGTCATCCTGGGTTGGGCATGATGAGGAAAATCATCAAAGGCTCTGTTGGCCATAACATAGCAACAAAAGACTTCCCAAATCCTGAAGATTTTATGTGCACTGCATGTGCCAAAGGGAAGTTAATCCTTAGACCCTCCACCTTGAAGGTGAAGGATGAATCGCCAATTTTCCTGCAGAGAATTCAAGGCGATATTTGTGGACCAATACAACCCTTGTCGGGCCCTTTCAAATATTTTATGGTCCTGATTGATGCCTCCACTAGGTGGAGTCACGTATGCCTATTATCTACAAGGAACCATGCCTTTGCAAAGCTGGTTGCCCAGATAATAAAACTAAGAGCAAATTTTCCGGATAGCCGGATCAAATCCATAAGGATGGATAATGCTGGAGAATTTACCTCCAAATCATTTGATGACTATTGTCTAGCTCTAGGCATACAAGTGGAACATTCAGTTCCACATGTCCACACTCAGAATGGCCTTGCAGAGTCATTGATCAAAAGGATTAAATTGATTGCTAGGCCACTTTTGCAGAACTGCAAGCTCCCAACGACTTGTTGGGGACATGCTGTGATGCATGCGGCAGCATTAATCCAACTCAGGCCAACTGCATATCACTCTGCATCCCCCTTACAGCTAGTGCGTGGGAAAGAACCAAGTATTTCCCATCTGCGAAAATTCGGCTGCGCTGTGTACGTGCCGATCTCACCACCTCAGCGTACCACCATGGGTCCTCACCGGAAGTTGGGGGTCTATGTGGGGTATGAGTCTCCGTCTATAATCAAATACCTTGAGCCTATGACTGGGGATCTGTTCACGGCTCGGTACGCTGATAGTATTTTTAATGAGGACCATTTCCCGGCGTTAGGGGGAGAAATGTACCAAAAGGATGCCAAGAAATTTCATGGAGTGCCGAGGGCCTCCAGTCCTTAGATCCACGCACTAGCGAAGCTGAACTTGAAGTTCAGAGGATCTTAAACCTCCAAAGGCTAGCAAATAATTTGCCAGACGCCTTCACTGATCATAGTGGGGTGACAAAATCACATATACCTGCTGTAAATGTGCCAGAGAGAGTAGAAATAGCCCCGAAGGCTATTGACTCAAATTTGGGCCAAACCCTAGGAAAAGGGGGAGACCTCTGGGTGCACGGGATAAACTTCCGCGGAGACGTCCGCAGAAACAAATTTCGTGCCAGATACGTCACACACTAAGTCAGTTGAAGAAGCTCAACCTGAAGTTGAGAAGCTCCCTGAAGTGAGCCATCCTGAAGATGGAATGCCCAGTGCAGAATCACGCGCGCAAATTGATTTTGGTACTGGGACATCGGAACACCCAGACTCAGTCGTTTTGGGAAATCATGACGAGCTGGTGAAAATGAATGATGAAATCAGCATAAATTATATTGATTCAGGAGAGTTATATAACAGAAAGACTACTATTGTCGACATATATTTTGCCTCAAAAATTGCTTCCATCGAACTGGATCCAGAACCTAAGTCCATGGCAGAGTGCCAGAAGCACTCAGAATGGGTTAAATGGAAAGAAGCAATTGAGGCTGAATTGCGCTCGCTTTATCGGAGGAATGTGTTCGGCCCTGTAGTGCGAACTCCTCCAGTGTTACCCCTGTTGGATACAAATGGGTTTTCGTTCGGAAGAGGAATGAAAATAACCAGGTGGTGAGATATAAAGCGAGGCTGGTAGCACAAGGTTTTTCGCAGAGACCAGGCATCGATTACGATGAAACATACTCTCCTGTGATGAGTGGCATCACGTTCCGATATTTGATATCTATGGCAGCTAGCCTGAACATGCAAATGCAGTTGATGGATGTGGTGACCGCATATTTATATGGGTCACTTGACTCAGAGATCTATATGAAAGTCCCCGAAGGATTAAAGATCCCACATCCAAATGAAAATCGCAACATGTATAGCGTCAAATTGCAGAGGTCGCTATATGGGTTAAAGCAGTCCGGTAGAATGTGGTACAACCGGCTGAGTGACTTTCTCTGAAGAAAGGTTACACCAATCATGATGATTGTCCCTGCGTATTCATCAAGAAATCCCAGAATGGATTCTGTATCATCTCAGTCTATGTCGATGATCTCAATATCATCGGAAACGCAGAGGACATAAAGGAAGCTATGTCTTACCTTCAGACGGAGTTTGAGATGAAAGATTTGGGTAAAACCAAACTTTGCTTAGGCCTGCAGTTTGAGCACCTCCCTGAAGGAGTCTTTATACACCAGTCCACCTATACAAAGAGGGTCCTTAAAAAATTTAACATGGATAAATCTCACCCTCTAAGAACCCCCATGGTCGTAAGATCCCTTGAAGCGGATAAAGACCCATTCAGACCTTGTGAAGAAAATGAGGAAGTTTTGGGACCTGAAGTTCCCTACTTGAGCGCCATTGGAGCACTGATGTACCTTGCGAATTGCACCAGGCCTGATATTGCATTCGCAGTAAACCTCCTAGCTAGGTATAGTGCTGCCCCAACCAGAAGACATTGGGTTGGCGTCAAAACTATCCTTAGATATCTTCAAGGTACCCAAGATCTTGGATTGTTCTATAAAAGAAACCAAGACTTGTCCATGGTGGGATATACAGATGCTGGCTATATGTCGATCCCCATAATGCCAGATCACAGACTGGATTCGTATTTCTCTGTGGTGGTACAACCATTTCTTGGCGGTCTTTCAAACAGACCCTGGTAGCCACGTCTACAAACCACTCAGAGATAATTGCGATGTATGAGGCCGCACGAGAATGTGTTTGGCTCAGACGAATGACAAGTCACATCCTAAAGTCATGTGGACTTAATGTCATCAGTACCCCAACCATTATCTATGAAGATAATGCTGCTTGTGTTGCACAAATGCAGATGGGCTATGTTAAGAGCAATCTCACTAAGCATATTGCTCCTAAATTCTTCTACCCTCATGAGCTCCAGAAGAGCGGGGAAGTAAAGATCTTGCATACTAAGTCATGTGAAAATCTTGCTGATTTATTCACAAAGTCTTTACCTCCACCTAGTTTTCTCCGATGGATGAGACGACTTAGAGAGATGCAAGGTTTAGGGGGAGCCCTGAACCATAGCCCATAATATGAGATCTTAAAACTCATATTGATCCCGAAGATCAAAACTAATCCTGAAGATAAGTTGTTGTACTCTTTTTCCCTTAGTGACTTTTTCCCACTGGGTTTTGTCACGCAAGGTTTTTAACGAGGCAACAAGTGCAACATAGCTTGCGTGTGCCATGTACTCTTTCTCCGTTGATCCCTTTTTTCCCACTGGGTTTTTGGGAGGAGTTTTAACGAGGCATGTGCATTCCGCGGTATAAGCCCAAGGGGGAGTGTTACGAAATATCTGATCATTATCTTTGGAGGCCAAAGATTAAGCTTGCTAGCTTCCTTCCATGGCAAGGATCCATACTCCTTGCTAGGCAAGCCAAACTAGCTTCCTTCCATGGCAAGGATCCATACTCCTTGCTAGGCAAGCCAAACATGATCAGATTTTTGTGTGGACAAAATACCTAAAATGCACCTGAAGTGGGTCTATAAATAGAGGGAATGAGCGAGAGCTGATGACACAAGTTTTCTGAGATTGTATACATACAACACAAATAATAAAGAGCTCTCAGTTTCTCTCATACTTGTGGTGTCTTTCTTGTTCAAGTGATTGTTGAAAGTGCATGTGTTGCCCCATGCGTGGTTTTGGTAATTAATGACAATCCTTATGGACTAATGTTTGCATTGAGATGTACTTGTAGATCTTGTCCATAGGAAAAGATTGGAGTTCATGTGTTGGACTCTAGAAGATTACATGATGATCAATGCTCTATTCAAGGGTTTATATGAAGAATGGTCATCTAGAGTTGAGCCTATTGCAAGCATGGCTTGGAAAAGAAGATTGAGTGAACATTCATGTTTATCTCCAAGCCATCATCTATATCAAGAGAAGAATATGAAGCGCAAGTAGATACATGAAGACGGAGCTAAGCGAGGCTCTCCCATAATGGTGTATGGGGGAGTATTTGGAGAAGTCTTCATCAAACATGTGCTAGCAAGCGCAATCAAGAAAGGTGGTCCACTTGAAGAGATCAAGATCGTCATCATCTAGCTCAAGTGGAATGCGCAAGGCAAAGGTATGATCTTGATAGGGTTTCTATTTTACCGGTCTCATGGTGTTAGTGGGAGACCGGGTTATAGGGATAGACGGCGTACTATCAAGAGGGGCTCTCAATTGAGTAACTTGATCGCATCTTTGTGGAGAGCTCAAACCTTTGCATTCTTGGCATGCCATCTTTCTTGGTTCTTATTTGGCTTTTATCCATGTGAGAATTTAGAGCTTGTGTTCATCTCCATACCAAGCTCTAGTTCATCAAAAACGGATTTCATTTGAATATCTTGTGGTGTTTTTGATGTTGGAGGTTTTATCGGTTCGTCTCTTGTAGAGAGGTCATACTCTCCTCTTGTGTTATCCTCCTCACATGATGGACTATGATGTGTATATGCATGATCTTGTAGTGCTTGTGATTATCTTCGGAGCAAGCCCAAGATCATTGAAAACGGAGTCCGGATGGAAAACTTGTTGTGTTCTCGGTGTTGGAAATATTACCGGTCCTCCTCGAGATAAAGGTCCACACCTCCCATGTGTGATATCTCCTCCCTTTTTGTAGGAAAGCTCTTGTCGCTACCTTTCCAACCTCGTTGGTTTCATCTCGTTTGGAGCTTCCTTGCAAAAGTTATTGCATTTCAGGCTTTACTGTTTTGCTGCTGTTTTTCAGTCCGGAGTCTCCGGTCTCGGGGGGCTCAGGGTCCGAGTCTCCGGCCAGCCGAGTTTTGAAGCCTCACGGCGGCAGTCGCTGCATCGAGGCCGGAGTAGGTCCGGAGTTTCCCCGAGTTTCCGGACCGGCCGAAGTTTCCGCCCTCATGGTCCGGAGTTTCCGGCCCATCTGGTTTTGCTGCGAAGAGAGCATCGCGGCGGCTGTCGCGGTATCAGGGTCCGGAGTGACCCGGAGTCTGTCCGGAGATTTCGGCCCAGGCCGGAGTTTTCGGCCTCCCAGACCGGAAACTCCGGACTAAGTGGTCTGCAACGGCTCATTTTCTGGGAGGGGTATAAATACCCCTCCACCTACCTTCAGCCACTTAGCTCTTCCAAGCACGTTTTTCCCCCTCTCTCTCCTCCATTGTTGACCTTGGAAAGCTTGCCCCTCTCCTAATTCCTCCCATGATTCTTGCATATCTTTGAGGGATTTGAGAGAGGAGATCTAGATCTACATTTCCACCAATCAATCTCTCCTCTAAGTGAGGGAACCTAGTAGATCTTGGTCTTGGAGTTCTTGGTGTTTCTCCTACTTTGTTCTTCCTCTCTTCTCCCCCCATAAGCATTAGTTGCTTGTGGTGGGATTTGAGAGTGAAGGATTTGAGCACTTGTGCTCTTGCCATTGCTTCGTTGCATCGGTTTGTGCTCTCCACGAGAATTCGTGGAAGTTGAAAGCTTGTGAACTTGTTACTCTTGGGTATTTGGACCCTAGACGCCCGTGTGGTGGTTGAGACCCTTGTGTGGTCACTTGTAGCTGTTCGGGAGCCCCCAATCCCGTTGTGGGTTGCGCCCCGGATCGTTGTTGAAAGGCTCCGGATTTCCGCCTCGAAGGATTCCGATAGTGGAAGGTGAACCAAACCTTTGTGGTACGGTTCATCGGAGAAGAAGGTGAAACCTTTGTGGTTGTTGAACCATTGTGTTGGTTCACACCTCTCCAACGAGATGTACTCCCCTAAAAAGAAGGAAATCGGGAATACATCCTCGTCTCCACGTGCCTCGGTTATTTCTATACCCGAGCTCTTTACTTATGCACTTTACATTGTGATAGCCTTCGTGCTTGAAGTATTCTATATTGCTATCATCTTGTTGCTTGTCTTGCTTAGCATAAGCTGTTGGTGCACATAGGTGAGCCTAGTTTATTTAGCTTGTTCGCTTGTTAATTTAAACACATAGTTTTATTCCGCAATTATCAAGCCTAAACCGGAAAAGTTTTAAATCGCTATTCACCCCCCCCCCTCTAGGCGACATCCATGTCCTTTCAATTGTGTCCTGTGTATGAGGTGATTTGAAGCAAGTGTTGAACAACGTGGTTTCTCAACAGTTTGAACCGCTTTTAAGCATACTATATAATCAAAACCAAACATAAAAAATGGTAAATAAAAGTTGGGCAAACAGCGCTACGATAACCCACCCGCAAAGCGAAACATAGCGTGGAGTTCTTTACATTCATCACGTGAATTTTTTGCCTATGGCCACGTGCAAAGGTTTATGTTAGCTAAGCTACAACCTCACCCTCTCTCTTCATTAACTATCATGCCACATAAGCAAAATGCCTATGAAACCATGCTAAGAGACTTGCATTGGCATATGCCTTAACTAGATCCTTTCGTTCTACCCCTCTATGTCGGAACATGTCAGTTATGGCATTACACAAAGGATTTGGGGATTGTTTTAATAATTAGTCAATGACTTTTTTTGCGGGATTTTTTGAGAGTTTTATTCAGCATCACCTGCGCCGTCAGCCATCAGGCTAGCGACCAAAAGGTTTGGGGTTTCGCCTATCCAGCTACTAGTCATCGTCAGTGTGCAAGCAAGCTTTGCACACAAGTGAGCAGCATGGTTAGCCGACCTTAATACATGAATAATATCAAAAGAAATAAAATTCGAGGCTAGCTCTCTAACTTCAGAAAGGAGAGGAGACACAATTGAACGAGAATTGTGCCCGTTAGTCCAGAGATTTACTATCTCTAGACAGTCCATCTTGATCACCAGTTTTGCGAATTCGCAAAGCTTCACAAAGAGAACTCCATCGCGAACCGCCAAGCATTCGGTGGCGGGAGGATCCGTCACACTCTAATAGGGTTTTACCTAAGCTCCCAAGAATTTTGTATGGGACTTGGCAACACCACCGCCTCTACCCTTGCGGGCATCGATGGACCTTGGGTTAACGGGGAAGGAATAATTAGCACAGTAGGCAGCGAGGAGTCCTAACAAAAGTAGGCAGCGAGGAGATGGAAGATCGGACGTGAAATGTTGCACGTTGTTGTGTTTGTGTCAAATATTGTGTACGTGTTGGGTTAGGTTTGGACTTGGAGTTGTATTAGGTGTGGATAGGATACGAGTAGTATCAGGGTCGAACTCTTGTACCCTGGGCCTCCCATATAATGAGGGGAGCAACACACGTGTAACTAATGACGACTTGATAGCAACAGGCGTGCAGGGGGAGCCGGCGGCTTGTGCCGGCGCCTAGGGCGGCCTGAGGTGTTGCGGTATCAATGGGGAGGAGCGCCCGTAGTCATGCCCCGCAGATGTAGGCGAGTTCGCCGAACTGCGTTAACAAATCTTGGTGTCGTCATCTTGCTGCGGATTGCTTGGTTCTAGGTAGATCAATTTAGCGCCTATGACGGTAACAATTGGTATCAGAGCAAGGTTGAAGGCCACGAAGTTGTTCTAGAGGAGGCGACGAAGACCGACGAGGAGGTCATGGTTCCCGTAACCTTGGCGGCCGTCGGAGATCGTCACGTCAGAAGCTATCAGAAGAGGCTGATCAGATCGGTCGCCGCAAGGAGTTCTCGACGAGATCGGTCGCACGTCAATGGTGACGAGATCGGATCGATCCGATCGTCGAGGGAGCGTGCGGATCGGACACAAGGAGCGCGTATAGTTTTGCTATGCATGGCGGGGCAACGCATCAGATCGCGTTGGCGTGCGCGACGCGTGCAGCGTGCCAGGCGGCGGGGGGCTCGTCAGGTGCAAGAGGCCCGAGGCCCACTGCGATGGCCCAAAGCAGGCTGGGCGAGGCGCACGGGGAGTAACTGCACAGGCGTTCAGAAAAGCCAAGGTGTGTCGCGAGCGTCCGCGGAGGCGCTGGATCTGTACAGGTAGGCGCTAGGCAGTGTCCAGGTTGATCGATCAGAAGCAGCAGTGCACGGGAGATTTGTTTGGTTAAAAAAAAGGCGTCTATATGTGGTTTGCTTATTCATTGGAGCAAAGAAAGGAAAAAAAAGGAGGTTGACCATGGAGCTTTGGCCACGTAGGGTGAGGATGCAAAATGCGGTTTGATTGATTCAAATGATTGCAGTTCTTTGTACGTGGACATGGAGAGCACCAAGGCTATTTTTTTTTTGAGATTTTTGCTCGGAAAGGGATGGAAGCGGTACACGGTAGAAAGACGCAGAGTCGCAGGTTCACGGAAAGATTGACAAGGTTTTGGTCAATGTTATTTGATCCGAGCGTTGTATGGGCGACGCTCGATGATGTAGCATGGGGCCAAGTTGATCAAGATGGACTGGATGCGGCGAGTAACGACGTGCTGGAGCGTGTCGTAAGGATCATGCATACACAGGGTGCCGGACAGTGCGCGGAAGGTGGACTGGGCACAGGGTGGAGTATGGGTGCAGTCGAATACGTTCGGCTGGGTCGGACTGGACAGTCTGACAGATCGACGGGAGGTCGGTCGGACAGAAGACGGTGAAGATCGGCGACAACGACGTAGGAGCGTGAGGGCTGATGGTGTCCGAATTCTGTGGCGTGGAAACACGTGGCGCATGGATATGCGTGCTTCGACATGCGGTGGCGCGGAGTTGATTCAAGACGGTGTACACGTGAGAACTTGAAGTCGACAGGGCACGGGGTGGACTGATCCTCTACGAAGGAGTCATGTTGAAGGTGGAGCTGGAGTCTCTGGCGGAGATTTCACTCGGCTGATGGAGGGGCTACGGCGTAAGTCGACGGAGAGTCGAAGCCTATTCAGCGGGAAGGCGAGAAGCACGTTGGTCGGACTGGACGTCAGGGTTCGAGAGATACGTGGAACTCGGCATCGGTCGGGTATGACTGATGGTTGTCTGCAGTGGGGCCTGAGGTGGTGTGGGTTAGCGACCCGGTAGATCTTGGCCAAGATTGCAGATGCTCGACGCGGTAATTGCGGCGAGGCGTGCGGTAAGCACGGGACACGGCGACAGACCAGGGCACAGGCGGTCAGACATGTGGTCGGACATGTGTGCAAGGGGTGTTGACGTAGTGTTGGCGAGTATCGGATTCAAGTTGGTGACTGAGTCTATGGAGATTGATGCATCAGGTGATAGACAAGAGTCTGCCATAGGAAATCTGAGAAAGTGTTGGAGAGTCTGAAATGTCGAAAGCGTTGAGAGTACATGGCTGTATATTCTGTGATGTTCGGTGCACATGGCAAAGTGCGGCTGACTAGATACAGAAAGAGGCGGAGTGCTATAGCTGTGGGACATGTAGAAGACTATCCAGGATGAGACGACTGTGAATTTGACTTAGGGTGACTAAAAGCGACGGTGAAGTTTCTTCAAGTTGAAAACATTTTTACGCAGACCACTAGTCGGTGTGTGATGGTGTTGAACGGGAAGAAGGGACTACAGTTGCAGGTGGAGTCACATGGAGTCTAGGAGTAGCAGCGAAACTCATGGAAGACAACTCAAGTCCGGAGTACATGGAGGTTTGACGCATTGACGAATTCAAGGTGATGGACACTATTCGCCAAGGTGGAGTTAGCCGGCTCCCCCTGCACGCCTGTTGCTCTCAAGTCGTCATTTTGCTGCGGATTGCTTGGTTCTCGGTAGATCAATTTATCGCCTACGACGGTAACACACGTGAAGATCGGAGTACAAGATGATACCCCGCATGTTGCATCAGAATTTTTTGTCACTAAATTAAAACGAAGAATCACCCCACCTAGCTGTAGACATGTCCACCTGAACTGGCGATAGTATACACTCCATACTAATCATTTGATCAGCTTTAGTGGGCGAATCATGGCGTTGTCCTCATGATCCAGAATCTGCGAGTGTCGATCAGCAATAAAACGTCAGAAATTAAATGTCCTGATCCTGGGAAGATAACATACTCTGTTTTTTTGGCATAAGTAAAAATACTAAGCAGTCAAAACAAGCTGATCGATCGGCCGGGGTCATGCAAAAGCGTAGTACAGTATATACGTACGTGGCAGTGGTAGACGTAGCCGGGCTCTACCGTGGCGTCGAACGGGTAAGCCTGGCCGTTGTGCACCATGAAGAACTTGACGACGATCGTCGTCACGTACCCCGGCGCCATCTTGACCACGTTCTTCCACGTCCTCTCGTGCTCGGGCACGGCCACCGCGTCCCCGACGGCGTGCCCGCTCACATCGCACCTGGCCGCGTCGTTGAGCTTGAGCATGCAGTCCCTGAACTGGTCTAGCCCCACGAGCGCCCGGACGCGCACCGCCTGGAACGTGGCCAGGTGGAGGTGGAGCGGGTGGCTGTCGGGCGTGAGGTTGATCACCTCCCACACCTCCGTCGTGCCCGCGCGCGGCGTCTCCGTTGCCGGGTCCTCCAGCCGTTTCCCGTTGATGTACAAGTGCGTGGGGTTGCCAGTCGCGTCGTCGTCGTACTCGTACATCACGATGTACCTCTTCCGCACTGCCTCTTCCTCGGCGACCTTGACGTACTCCGGCAACCTTGCCGGTATCCTGGAATCGTCCCTTGTCTTCGCCGGCTCGACGACGAACTTCATCACCTTGCCGGAGAGGCGTCCCGGCGCGTCGCCGTCGGGGTACGGGTATGGCGCGGTGTTGAGAAGCTCCACCTCGGGAGCCGAGCACTGGTCAGAGAAGTCAACGACGACGTCGAACGTCTCGGACACGCCGATGAGGACGTGGGTGGTTGTGATCGGCCGGGGCAGGTAGCTAGTGTCGGAGCCGACGACGTGGAAGGGCAGGCCGTTGGTCAGCGAGAGATTGAAGTAGCGCGCGTTGCTGGTGTTGATGACGCGGAAGCGGTAGCGGCGGCGGGCGACGCCGAGGAACGGCCACGCCTTGCCGTTGACGGTGATGGCCTCGCTGAAATACTCAGGCTGCCACTGCGGGTGGATATGCGGGTTGTCGCCGGTGGAGTTCATGTAGAGGGAGCCGTCGGCGTAGAAGCTGCGGTCGGCGAGCAGGAGCACCCGATCGAACTCGTCGCCGCAGGGGAGGCCGAGCGGCGCCTCCACCGCCGGGTTGCGGATGATGTAGGCGCCGAGGAGGCCGGCGAGGAGGTTGGCGCGGGTGAGGCCGAGCGCGTGGTCGTGGTACCAGAGGACGCCGGGGGACTGGACGTTCGGGTACGCGTACGTCGGCGTTGTCCACTTGGGGCCGGTCTCGCGGAAGCCGGCTGTGAACCAGGCGAAGGCGCTGCCGTCGGACTGCGGCGGATGGACGCCGCCGTGGAGGTGGACGACGGTCGGGACCCCGCCGTGCCTGGGGACGGCGACCGGCACGGCGGGGTCCCACGGTAGGATGTGGCGCTCGGGCAGGTGGTTCTCCCACGTCACCCACATTGGGACCCCCTGAAGAGCCTCGATGGTGGGCCCGGGAAGGTGGCGCTCTCCGCCGACGCGCCGAACACGAACACGGTGGTGGCCGGCAGGTCACGGTGGAATTTCTGCACGCGCATGCAAATTGCGTATTGAAAATTAGTAATCAGTCATACATGCTCAAAGAATATCAAATTATATATGTGTTACGAAGCGAACCCATTTTTTCTGGTACATCCCGACGGCGAGGTGCACCGGCGTGGGGCGGCCGTGCTCCATGGAGTAGCCGTGTATCTTCGGCATCTGAGGGAGTCTGTCGACGTACATTTCCAGCGAGCCGGCCACCTTCTCGAGCGTCTCCGCCGACACCGGCGGCCGCGGCCTGGTCCCGGCCGCGAGGCCGACGAGCAGGAGAAGGAGGGCGAGCTTCGCTCTGCCGAGCATTTCGTCCGGCTTGCTTCCTCTGCAACAAGCAACCAATGCAGAAGCATACATATGTGCTAGTTAGCGTGCGTGCAATATATATATACATCGTCAAAAATACTTGTTCCTGCGATACATTCATTCATGTGAACTGTGAGGCAATGCTATCCGTGTCAAGATGCAAGAACCGAGATTAATGTGGTGAGCACTAGCTACCTAACTGGCGTTGACGAATGACGAGGTTCAGTCCGTAATCTGTATCACTACATGCATCATGCATGTAAACGCTGATGTGGAGCTTCCACTCGAGGCCTAATTGCATCATGCACTCATGTGCATATGACAAAATCGTTGGCACTAGCTAGCACGGTGATGTCCTTTTTTGTGCACGCGTAGTTTCTTTCCGCTGATAGTTGATCATGGAACCACCATGGTCGACATTTGTGCTAACAGATATAGTTAATCGTACGTACGTGCATGCTCCCCACTACTTGACACAAAATTTCAACAGAACATACTGTTAGAATTTGGTCCAATTTATGGATAGCAATAAGCAATCTTCTCAAATCTCAAATAGCACGTGTGCATGACAAGAGATGAGTGTTAATGTTTAGTCTCACAGAAAAAGTTAGCGTAGAATTACACCACCTTATAAGGTGCAGTTCTAACACTTGGTAAGTGAGTGGGAATAGAAGAGATCCCGCCCACTTCTCCTCCTCCTCTCGTTAGTGGACGTGTCACAGCTAAGCCAGTTCGGGTCGCTCTCGAATTGTTGGCTGATGTAACTCAAACGGAACATGCAACATGGACTCAACCCACGTTGTATCCGTTAGAGTTTCTTGAACCGCACTATATAAGGGAATGCGCCGCGCACGTCGTCACATACACATAACCAATCTAGACCCAGCTTGCTGAAGCACAAGACAGAGACCCATCCGGTTAAGAAAGGTCTAAAACGGTGGCCCATAGTTCAACCGCCTTTTAGTACAAGACACGGTCCAATCCCGATTAGTATAGAACTCTTATCTCCTAGTCGGTTACGTCTCTAATTGTAAGCACTAGGCCCAATCGCCTATATAAGCCGGTATACGAAAAGTCTTAGGGTTACATTCAATCTCACTATAACTTGTATACGACATATTGTGTATACTAAATTATAGTAGCATGTCGTGTTCCGCCATCGTTGTGGAACCTGAAACTAAGTAAACCCCTCGCGTATAATCTCGCACCCAGATCACAGAACGTCTCACCCCCACGGCTCTTTCTCTATGTGTGATACCCCTCATGGCATCCACGTTATTGTTCCCTCGACAATACCTGTTAGGTTTTTTCCTGAACCGCTCTATATAAAAGGGCATGCGTTGTGTACGCCGTCACATACACCACACCGATCTAGGTTCTGCCACTTCTCGTGCCTTGCGCCGACTTCATAGTCTACGAAACCAGTCGCTCTTGTGATGTTGTACGGGAGAGTGCGAATTAGGTTTTCAGGAAGCCGTTTGCACGACTGCTCGCGTACGTGCTACATCACGAGTCGTTTATCATCCAAGTTGTGGGGGGGGGGGGGGGGGGGGGGGGGGGGGGCAGGGGTGCTGCTTACTGCCGTCTCAAACACCATTAGCTGCAATCGATCTTTACCAACATTGTCGTTAACGACATCATCGTTGCATCGGTTACACAACTTCTTCATATGCAAACGATGAGTAAATGGATGTATTCTGATCTACTGTTTTACTATTGCTGTTATTGCATATATGCTGCTATTGTTCATGTTGATTAACACATGTATTATGTTCGAGTTTCGTAATTGTTTTGATCATGTTTAATATTCTGAAATTAATAATGAAGTTGCTGCCTAATTATCCAACAATTAACACAAGTAATATATTAGAAATCTTAACAATAAAATTATAGCTCCCCGAATAGTGTAGTGGCGTTGCAGATGCCCTTCGGGGCGGCGGCTATGGAAGTGGATGTATTGGAGGCAAGGGTTCCCCCTCCCTAATAAGCTCCAGCAAGCCAGTTCGACGTTTCTAACGTCTTGCACATCGAATAGTCGGTGGCCATTCATGAAAAATGCTTGGTTTGACGTCATAGATCCGGAAAAGGTCGTTATGTTCACCATTACGGTCATCAATGGTCGTACCTCCTTGTTAAAGTATCTACAAACTTGTGATCGGCGCCATTTTCTCATGCGTATCTGATTGAGTTGATCTTTGTCTCATTGGACTCGTTTTGACGAGGAGAACAGTCTCATAATGTTGGATCTTCAATTTGTCCTTGTGGAAAAATAGCATTTGTGTTTTGAAAAACCACTCCAGTCTTCATCCTCTAGCTTCCTTCTAAACACCGATTGCTATTTATAATCTGCAACTTGCGGCCATGAACCTCCACATAGTTGAAGAACTTAATCGTGCCTTAGATATATTTTTACATATTTATAACTCATTCAGTCAACATAGGGGCTTAACTAGCATATCTCTACAATATCTAAGCTCCCTAGGATTTGAGCTCCTAGGTTGAGCCACATGGCAGCCTCTCATTGGTTCATGCTAAATACACTCGTGTACATCAAATTGAGGTCAAAATAATAATATCCGTTGGTTTAGTTGAACACACAAAATTTGGAGATGAATTTTCTAACAACCGCACACGAATCACGAGCCTCTCTTCACTTAGACCATCTCCAATAGGTTATATATTTTAGGGTTTAACTATTTTAGGACACATGAGGCAAAAAACGTTTCTCCAACAGCTGTAATTGATGTAAATTTTGTTCAAATTTATTTCGAACAGTCCAAAAAAATTCGTACAACACTTGGGTTGCTGCTAAACGGAAAAAGGGCAACGTGGCACGCCAACTGCTAATTGAAAGTTTCATGTCGGCCTCCCGCCTCTTCTCTCGTGACCGCGCTGCCTCCTCTCCCATCGCTTTAGCCTCGAACTGGCCGCTCCGTCACAACTTATGCTAATTTGGCCGTGAATTCACCGCCTTTGATCAAAAGCATATTAGGATTTGACCTTGAGGGTTGTCGTTGCTCTACTCCCCCACGCGTCTACCATCGCTTCCTGGTTGTCCATAGCTTCAGCCGACGAGCCACCCGAGCAATCCTCCTCTCCTCCCCTCCTCACCGTGCCTCCTCCTTCCCTACAAGCATGCGCACGCGCACGAGCGGCGCATGCAAGCTCTACCTCCGACTGTACCTCGACTAACCCCCGCCTCACTAGGACTCCTCTGCCTCCATACACCAGGCGCAGGGCTCGCCTCGTTCGAACATTAAGAAATTCAAAGTTGTTACTTTTGCATTATATGGGTTATATTGCAGATACCTGGCCACCTACAATAGTTGCATGTAAAAAGGTTATGTGAAATACAACACTTGGGTTGCTGTTATATTGGAAAAGGGCAACGTGTGCACGCCAACTGGTAATTGAAAGTTTGATATTACCCTCCCGCCTCTTCTCTCGTGACCGCACTGCCTCCTCTCCCATCGCTTTGGCCTCGAACTTTCCGCTCCGTCACAACTCTTATCGATTTGGCCGTGAATTCAACACCTTTGATCGAAGGAACAATAGGGATTCAACCTTTAGGGTTGTCGTTGCTCTCCTCCCCATGCGACCACCATCGCTTCCTGGTTGTCCATAACTTCAGCCGACGAGCCACCCGATCAACCCTCCTCTCCACCCCTCCTCACCGTGCCTCCTCCTTCCCTACAAGCACGCGCATGAGCGACACATGTAAGCTCTGCCTCTGGCTGCACCTCGACCAACCCCCGCCTCGCTAAGACTCCTCTACCTCCATGCACCAGGCGCAAGGCTCGCCTTGAACGGAGATTAAGAAATTAAAAGTTGATACTTGTGCAATATATGGTTTATACTGTTGATACCTGGCCACCTACAATAGTTGCCTATAAAAAGATTATGAATTTGTACCTGATCTGAGTTACTAATGTTACTCAAATAACATGTCATGTATTGATTACCGTAATAGTACCTTTGGGCGCAGCAAAGCGCGTCATCCTCTTCTAGTAAGATCACATATGCCTAGGGAATACAGCTACCACATTCAACAATTAGTCTGAATTTAGTAGCTAAGTATTTTAAGAGTTTTGTAAAATACCGTGGCTTTATGGAATACTGACGTTGCCATGGTTTTTAAAACACCGTGCTGCCAAATTAGGCCGTATCGGTTGAGAAAACAATCGATTTCAAAGTTTGAGGCGGAAGAAGGTGAGCTTTTCCATCAGGTCAAAGTAGAAAAGTTAAACTTTCTTAAGAAAAAACAGTAACTGTGGCAACTCAAAGCAATCCATGAGTGAGAAATCATCAGAGGCGAAAGAACTACTAGTACTGCAGAAAATATAAATCAATAAATTAGGCCATACCTGTAGCACAAAGCATCGGATTTCTTGGCATCTCTGAACGCTCTCCGCAGCAATTCCACGGCATAGGATTCAGGCAACCCTCGAATGATCTCCTGGAGCTGCTGGATGAAGCCAGGGACGATGAGACGGGCAGCCCCGGCATCCAGAAGGTGGATAGAGGTGTACCAGCAGTTGATCATTCCGTCGCCGTTACTGCTCGACCCGTCGGAGTCAGACGAGTCGGTGGACTGACGGCGGGAAATGGGCGGGTGATGTCTGCCATAGAGCTGCCGATGGCAGCACCAACCCGCTCGGCGTGCAGTATGCTCCCAGTGAGAGCGAGGCGGAGCTGCTTCAGCTTCTGCTGAATCTGCGGAGCTGGAGCCGCCGGGATCTGGTGGGCCCATCAGGGAGTTCCTGATCGACCAAATGGCGGGGCGGATGCCTCCGGCAGGGCATGACGATGAGACCGGCGACGACCGCGGCGGCGAGGCCTCGGTAGACCTGGAGTGGGCGGTACAACGGCGGTGGCGGACTAACCAGATGGCCACGGCAGCTGCAAGCGCGGCACAGAAGTAGAGGAGAGCTGCACGTGGACTGCCGTTGTACTGATGGGCGTACCGAGCGCGGTGCGACCCCTGTCGTTGAGCAGGCCGGGACCCGTGGCGAGGCCCCGTGCCCACGGCCTTCGCTCGGAGTGGCTCCTGACGAGCCGCCGCGCGATGCCGGGGTGGTGTCCCCACGGCCACGGGACGGTCCGCCCCCGCGCCCATGGCCTGCTGTGCTTGGCACGAGCGCCGCCGGTGGGCGGTTGCGTGCCGAAAAGGGGAGGCACGGGAAAAAGGTCCTGCCTCACTCTCTTCCGCCCACGACTACCTCGAAGAAGAAAAAGAAGAAGAAGAAGCGTAGACTATTTCGAGGTGAAGTAAGCACAGTCGAGGTGAAGTAAGCGTAGACTATTATCCTCTGCTCTCCACGTCACCCATCAACCCTGGAGGCCTTTTTTCTATCTTTTTCATTGGAATTATGATGACATCGTACGTATCGTACGAAGTCTTTGCCTCTTCATTCCAGGATGGATCATCTCGTGGTTCCGGTCTAGAAGGTCAATGTTATGTTAAAATAATGAAAATAGCCACACATTTCGTCCAATGTTTTTGTCAGGGAAAACATATCAGATCTTTCTTCCTTGTAGATCCGCCCATACTAGCACCGGATAGAGTCCGGCAAATTATACAAAAGAAACCATTTTTCAAGGAAAAAGATTTGTTGTATATTCCATCCATTGATAACAGGCCGAAGAAAGTCATCTGCCAAATAGATTCACTAACGAAGCAATGATAGAGTAGAGAATAGTGTTTTTTCTTGAAACGGAAAATGATGGTGAATAGATCGAGTAATTCATGTTCTAGTAGAAAAGAAAGATGTGCATTCTTGTTGGTATCTGAAGAATTGTGCTCATTTTGTTTACATTTACAAATTGTCCAATGAGTTATACAAGTAAACTGCTAACCTACACCACATGGTTGGATGACTGCTCTACCTTCTAATTCAACAAAATGGCTTGGTAAACTAGTCTCTAAAACCATCACAAAATGGCATCTCTACTGCTATTGAGTATACACAAGGAACCATTCCCAAGAGAAAAAGATATACAGGCCCAAATAGAACTACTAAGCTCATGGCAGCAAACCATTTTATTTCTGATGGAGTATGATAAAATGCAGCGGCCATGTACAAGTACAGTGTCCTCTCCTTCCCAGTTGGCAGCTATACCTGTTCATCCTTCAAATAGCGCCTCTATCTTCTCTTGCAGTTCCTCACCGGTATACTTTTTTGGTTTCTTCTTGCCCGCAATGACTCGCTTGAACGAACAGTGCAGCCCTAAAAGTTGGCTTCGATTTGCCTGCAGAGCAGAGAAGGAAGCCTTGTACAGTGGAACAATCAGATCCACTATCTCTTGCCTCAGTTCGTACTTGAGCTCAGCTGTGACCTTCCATGTCCTCTGGTTATCACAGGTGGCGAGAAATTCAGCAGTAAACTTATCCAAGTTCAAATGGAGTTTGTTCTTCAGAGGAACCCAATACTCATCGAAGTAGCTCTTCTTGTATCGCTGGAGCATTGAAGTGAGCACCAGTTCTGCGTTGGAACATGATGCTCCTGTTCGCCTCATGATTTGCAGAACACCACATATGTTATTCATGAGGAACATGTATCTTGGACCCTTTTCAACCGGGCAAACCATCTTCGCGCATTTCTTTAGCTCGGAGGCCCAGCAATCAACAAGCATGTGAGAGCAATGCTCATTGCTGTGGCGTGCTGACTGCAACAAATATTGCAGGCCTTGTATGAGAAGGGCATTCGCTGGATGAATTGTAATTTCGTTGCTGCTATGGATGTCCAGGAATGTTCCTCTCAAAGCCTTCTCCATCTTGCGAAGATTACAAGCAACCTCACCACATCTGTTGAAATGATTGAGTTACGAGCTATTTTAAATAATTTAAACCACATACTTTAGAATTCAATCTAGGTAAAGCAATAATTATTACGCCCTTGTTGCAAATTTTGAGCTAGAAATTGTTAAAATTCTAATTAGCAGGCCACAAAACCAACCATGCGATTAGTATTGGTCATTTTCACATATTTGAGGTTGTTTGACAATGTTCCCTTTCCAGACTGCTTAACAATATATACCGTATACTAGTCGGCCAGTTGACCATTCGCCTCATCTCTAATATATATGAAACAGTTGTCCTTTTCAGTCAAGCCAACAAGAAAACAACGAACTGCCCCCAATTCCTTTTCTCCGGCAGCTGCAATCATCATTTCTTCCACGAGATGGGTCATGTGCCTATCTATGAATCACTAGGTTGTTTATCCTTGTTTAATATACTAAGGTTTACGATTTTCATTTTGAGAAACAAATTTAGGAACTTGATCCAGTGCCCAGTGTCCCTTGAAAATTTCAAGTGCCCAACACACCTAAATTTTTATTGTGGTTTTGCACAGGTTGTTACGTTGCCAGCCCATTTTGCCTTTTTTTTGCTGGTTGAGGTAGAAATTAGTGGTAAGTAGTCGTCCGACTACAAGCACCCCATGCTATGTCTTCAAATAACACACAGCATAAGTATTTCGGCCCTCCATAATTCCCCTTATTATTTGCAGATTTCGGCTCTCAAGTTTTGAGTTCGGACGACTGGCTACCAACGCGTGATTTGCACAAGTGGAACTGTCCACGTTGGCAAGCTGAATCGCCAACCATCCTTGCCCCGACGAAACGTGGCAATAAAATAGGAGGCCACCAGCAGGAAAAGCAAGCGAGCGAGGGATGGATGCATGCCAAACCGCCACGTCGCGTGGGTGGGAGCATCGAAGCCCCGTCAACTGCCTACACATCACCATCCAAATGTAATTAGCACGCATGACAAACTACGACCGTGATTCCTGATCCTCGACAACGAAAACTAAAAAACATGACGCCGATCTCGTCGCATCTTCTCATTCTCGTGATCTCGTCGTCGCACCAGAGTACCAGACAACGAATCCAACTGAAGAAAACAGACAAAGCTGAACCCACTAAAGAACGCGCCCGACGTGCTGGGCGAGAGAACGCCGGCGACAGACACGTAAAACCGGCGTCGCGCTCCACGGCTTGCACCTTTGGTCTCCTGCTAGCGGTGCGGCTGCGGCCGCCGGGGTGATTGGCGGCACTGCGGACGCCGCGGACACCAGTGCGCTGGGCGAGTGGGCGGCACGGAAAGGGGCGGCCGTGTGCTTACGGCGCGTCAAGAAGCCATAGATGGGCAAGCAACGAGGCGGGGCGCGGTCTGCGCGTCAAGGCGCGGTAGGCCGGGCTCAATTTGTTAGGTTTAGCACGAATACGGTCTAACCCCTATTGCTCGACCCTTTTCCGTGGTGCCGCTCACAATGATCAATTGAGGCTAGGGGTTAGGGACCTTTATATAGTGCTAATTCCGGTTTTATTTAAACCGTAATTCCGCAGATATTTATTCCAGAAACTCCAGGTTAACCAAATCAACCACGATCATCAGTAACCATCTAGGAGTTTCAATCTGCAAATTAGTCCCACGAGCACACGTGTGTGAGTCACGTGCCGAATTTGAATAATTCAAATTCGCAGGCTTTAATCAATTCATATAGCCAACATATGAACAACCTGGCTTTCCACTCTATACTGTCCCGGGTATAATTCCAGCATATTCACATACACTGTATTCCAGTATAGACGTACCGGCTTCCTTAAATATATTTCCTTAAGTACAATTCCACATCATTAGTTCTCTGTTATTTCCATGATACTTCCACATGAAGTTTAATTCCGGAGAATGTAGTGTACAAATAAAATGTTGCAAGACACAAATTTCTACATCTCCCACTTGACTGAAAACATTTTATTTCAACAAGTGAATTCCCACACAATTAGCATGGTTATAAAATAATTTCTTCCTTCAGTGTATTCATGTTGCATATAAACTTTGTGACTTTAGCACTCATATTATCACAAAGTAACAGGTTATGATGCGTCTTTCCGCGACCTTAAGTTTACGAAGAAAATTCCTTAACCATAGACCTTCCTTCAATGCTTGAGATGCATTGAAGTATTCATATTTCGTAAATAACGAGTATCTAAATCACGTTTCCTTTCTACGCCATAAAAACCTACAAAAGTAGATATTAACATATAACATTAAAAAAAAAATACCTTTTAGCGAGATCCTCTTTTCGAAAGTAGCATCAATATATCCACGCAGTTGAAGGTTGAGATCGCCAAAAAATGAATAATCCACGTTTCCTTGGCATTGAGCAACAAGTCTTTTATTTGATTGCAGCTATCTTTCCAAGATTCATATTTCATTTGCTAATAATTCCAGCAAATCATTTTCCGTGCTAATCAAAGGCAACAATTATAGCGGAATGGCTAAGTTCAGGTCGCACAAATAATGTCCCACAATAATAGTGGTATGACAATTATTATTCCTCTTTCCTCACGAGTTAAAGTATAATTCCTCGCAGAGTATCATTTCCTTTACCAAAGGTATTTGACAGGTTTGCAGTTTTCCATAGAAAAATATATCAAAACATTCACTATGTAATTCCACTCCCAAAACGCAGGAAGCTTTGAACATTCCTTTCATAAGAAAGTTAGAACCAAACCAAGCTTTCACTTCCATCAATGTGATATTTTAAAATCAATAAGAACATAGTTAGCACATATAATGATAACACAAAAACAATTCACACTAACCTTTGTATATGAATATCTTTCATCAGTAATAAAACCGTATGACCTGATATACCATTGATGTGAAGCTTGTTCCAAGAACATGATTGAACCTAATCAGTTAGCAAACCATATGTTTATTTCCACTTCCTCTAAATTTTAGAGTTTCCACAATGTATAATTATTTCCTTTGTGTAAATAATAAAACAACAACACCTTCCTCTAAATTCCAGAGTTTCCACAAAGTATAAATATTTTCTTTGTGTAAAGAATTAAACAACAACAAATTCCTCTAAATTCCAGAGTTTCCACAAAGTATAATTATTTCCTTTGTGTAAAGAATTAAACAACAACAAATTCCTCTAAATTCCAGAGTTTCCACAAAGTATAAATATTTCCTTTGTGTAAAGAATTAAACAACAAGCTTAGAATTTTAAATTCCACTAAGCATGTTGCATTAAACTTCCTTATAAATAAATACATTTACAACCTATAGGCTAGCGGTTATTTGGTAAATAACAAGTTCCCGAACTTTTATTCCTCTCCATTGAGTTTATTCCTTCCCGCAATATTTCCACCCATAGTTTATCATAGTAACAATTTTAACCATTTACATGTTCCTCTAAAACATAGAGTGACTTCCCCAAAATACAGACAATTATAGCCAAGATATGATGGTCCATGTTAATTCCTCCCACTTTTCCTAAACATGTTAGTGTTGGGAGTTTACTATGAGTTTATTCATGTGATATTCCGGTGTGACAGTATATACACCCTTCATCACAAAATACCAAATTCCTACTTTCCACCAATTTTCCTATTTCCAGATCAAAAACAAAATACCATTTGATCCACTCGAATATGTACATTAAAATAAAGGGTTGGTGTTATATGTAGTAAATAATCTTCCCAAGTCCATAATAACAAAATATAAATAGAACGCTCCCATTCCAGTTCATAAAATACAGTGACTGTGATAAATAATGACTTACTGAACAAATAGTAGTATGTAATGCTTTTCCACATAATCAAGGGAATAACCAAGATTCGAATTCCTCCATTCAACCATGGAGTAGATAACATAAGATAACGGTGAATAATTCCATGCTCATTACATTAGTTTTATTATAATTCCTGAAGTGTACTTCCCCCACCAATCAGTTTTCAAACTTTTAATTCCTTTGATGAACTGATTTTCCACTTCAGTGTGCAATATTAATACAACAAAAACCTTCTGACTTGTATTGTAAAAGATATAAATGACCATACCAAGTGTAATCATGAAACATAATAAATATATTCACCTCAGGTAGGAGTGTCCAAAAATACCATAAATATATGCCGATGAAGTATCATAATCCTCCCACTTAAGTTCATAATTCCAGAATTAACAAGTGTAATTCTGTTTATAGAGTAAGACCAAGTCGTCCATCAACAATACAATTCCGAGCATGTGTTCCTATTACAAGTGTTCCTCCATATGGAGTTATCTTCACAACCAAATAAACGATTTGGTAACCAACTTCCAATGGATTATAATGACACCATTGTGTTAAATTCGATAATGTACTAATTTCCATTGAGCAATATTAACCAACTTCCAATGGATTATTAAGATAACGAGACCATTGTGTTAAATTCGATAATGCACTAATTTCCATTGAGCAATAATACCACTCTTCCTTTTCCAAATAGCATGTCATAATAAAACAAAATTATGACCGAGAAGTATAAATTAAATTCCTTCTCCTCGTAGGTGAATATAAGAATGATAATACTTTTCCTCCACCAGGGAGTTTGATTGCAATATTTCCAAATTCCAAGTATATCCAATTTAGCAATAATGCCTATGTAGACATATTTATTTCCGCTTGGAATTGTTTGCATATAAATAAGTTGCTATTGTATTCCATCAAATTATGACGTACTAGTAAAATCCAAACTAAATGGAGAAGTAGTCATAAACAAGTATTTAGTGCAAAAAATAACATTCGACATACCGTTGAGTAAATATTGATTCCTCTTCCATGGAGTGCTCAACATATTCCTCCACAAATAAGTGTTGCCAATTCCATTATAAACATGCTTCATGCATGTCGCCTCATCAACGTTGCGCCAGAGAATTCCGATGAATTATTAAAATGCTCCGATAGATTTCGGAGTAATCCAATGAGTCCAATATATTCCGGTGACAATGTAAATCCCGTAGCAATTAAAACACATAGTGGCAAAAATAATAATTAATCCGTCTGACAATGAGTTTAATAAATTTCCTCGGAGTGAATTCCTATTTCCTCTAAAAGCGAGTGTTGTCCAATAAAAGATAAGTCCAAAATTCCTTTTCCAGACTATGCATAATTTCCGCATAATCTGTTGACCATAGTAGATTCCACTGTATGATCATTTTCCTGGTGCATGAATCATATCCATACGCGACTTAAAGATCCGAAGTCCTTCTGAATTCCTGCTACATACAGTGGAAATATCCCAAGGGATCGATGCCTTTTCCTTGTGACTTTCACATAGCAGGTGATGTGCGTACGGCTCGTGGGGCGGCGTCAGTGCTCCGTCGAGTCTGTTGTCTACATGACCACCAGCTATCTGTATCCTTCTTTCCTTTTATTTTACATAGCAGCCATTGAACACTGACACATCATGGAAAGCATGAATAGCTCGCCATAGCAGCGTTCCATGGATTCCACGAACTTCCTACTAACACAAAGTAGTACAGGACGGAATAAAAATTCTTGGAAATTTTACAAAGAGTACGGACCAAACAGTATGAAAGGTAGCACCTGGTTGTCTGATGGCTCGCTTCTAGGCGTTCCGTCGAATAGGTTCTGCGCACTGAAGATGGCAGAAATAACAGAGCAGCGGTGATTAAACCTTGAAGTTCCGAGCAGCTGGAAGCAGCTCGTGTGGCTTGATAACTAGCGGACGTCGAGATGAAGTGGTTAGCGTCAAGGGTGCGGGTGGAGCCGCGAGCTCGTCCAGAGCGCCGCGGACGAAGCGGGGGCGCGACTCGTTCCGCAACAGAGTCGCGTGGAAGTCAAGGCAAAGACGCAGGCATGCGCTCATCGAGGCGATAGGATGCAGCAGGCAACAGGCTCGAGTGGAGGGCGCCCGCGTGGAGCCGGCAAGGGGAACGGCGTGAGAACCTCAACGGCGACACTTGATCGAGATTGGATCTTGTTCGAGATTTACAGGATTGCAGCGGATTTGTGACCTCACGCGACCCGATCCGAAGCTTCCGTATAATTCCGTCGAGATGCGGCAGAGTATCACAGCGGGTCTTTTTCTCGGCGGATGGCGGCGGTCTAAGAAACCCTTGCAGCGGAACCGGAGCGCAGCACCAATCGGCAACGAATCCATACGGCGGAAGCGAATTGCCAGTTTGAAGCGGAGACGGGCGATGCGGAAGCGACGGCTGACCGGCGTGAAATTCCGGCGGCCAACACGTGCGACCCATGGCTCTGATACCAATGTTAGGTTTAGCACGAATACGGTCTAACCCCTATTGCTCGACCCTTTCCGTGGTGCCGCTCACAATGATCAATTTGAGGCTAGGGGTTAGGGACCTTTATATAGTGCTAATTCCGGTTTTATTTAAACCGTAATTCCGCAGATATTTATTCCAGAAACTCCAGGTTAACCAAATCAACCACGATCATCAGTAACCATCTAGGAGTTTCAATCTGCAAATTAGTCCCACGAGCACACGTGTGTGAGTCACGTGCCGAATTTGAATAATTCAAATTCGCAGGCTTTAATCAATTCATATAGCCAACATATGAACAACCTGGCTTTCCACTCTATACTGTCCCGGGTATAATTCCAGCATATTCACATACACTGTATTCCAGTATAGACGTACCGGCTTCCTTAAATATATTTACTTAAGTACAATTTCACATCATTAGTTCTCTGTTATTTCCATGATACTTCCACATGAAGTTTAATTCCAGAGAATGTAGTGTACAAATAAAATGTTGCAAGACACAAATTCCTACACAATTGATGTCGTCTCGTCCCAAGGCATGGCGCCGTCCAGTCCTACGCTGCCAGTCCCGTTGACAGCGACGTGCGAGAAGACGCGCAGCTACCCGGCGCGGCGAGAGTCGACACGCGCAGCGACCCAGCAAGTCGAGCTTTGGGCGAGCGTCTTCGGCGTGGCTGCCGGCGCGTCGTAAAGCAAAGTACTTGGCGGCAGAACGCCGGCGACAGACACGTAAAACGCGTGGCTCGCGGCTCGTCAACATCACGTGCTGTGCAGCTCACGCCTTTGAGCTCCTTCTGAGAGTGCGGCTGCCGGCGCGGCGACCGGGATGGCTGGCGGCACTGTGGACGGCGCGGACATCAGTGAGCTGGGCGGCACGTAAAGCGGCGGCCGCGTGCCTACGGCGCGTCGAGAAGCTATAGATGAGCAAGCATGGAGGAGGCGCGAACATCAGCGTGCTGGGCGGCACCGAAAGGGGGCGGCGGCGTGCCGACGGCGCGTCAAGAAACCATAGAGGGCCAAGCAACAAGGCGGCGCGCGGGCGGCGTGGGCGGGGACGGGGAGCACAGTACGTACATAACGGAAACAAGAACAAGAAGAAAGGGCTCGTGGTTTAAGAGCGCGTACCTGCCGATGATCGCCGCCTCCATTAGTCCAGCCTCGGCCGCCTCAGTTTCTTCCCAGATCCAGGGGTGTGGAATTTGGTGAGCACGCCGTGCCGCGCGTTTCGCTTTTGTTTGGACTTTGGAAGGGGATCCTCTTGTAGGCTGTAGCTGAAGCGGACGCGTCGCCATCGGCGACCCGACGCATACCTTTCACTCGATCCTCTGATTATTTTTATTTTGTCATAACCTGTCCTCTGCAAACAAAACAGCACGCTAGAAGTTGCAAGCAGAACTGAAAAGAAGTTAGACACATGACCTATTTCTAGACGGAGATTTGCACGGCGGCGCCCGACGAAACTAGATTCCAGGACGAAAAACCCTGAATCGCCAATCGCCGGAACATATTCAACCGTCACCCAACGAGAAAACACGAGCATCCACGAGCAAGGCGAGAATCCCTAATTGCCATTGGTGATGTACTGCAAGCCGGAACTGCGTCGGGTGCTTCCCGACCAATGTACGTTCGATCGGCTACTACCAGATCGCGTTGTTCGCGGCGAGTGGTTGTTGCCGTCTTCAAAGCCGTGCATGATGAGGACTTTGCAGTTGTTCTATCTCTTACAGTATATTCAGTGTATTATTGGACGAGAGCAAATGAAGGAAGAAGAGGCCTCTATATGAGTATTAGTTAAATTAAACTCCCAAGCAAAAAAAAAAGGAAAATTTTAGAACTTTACTTGCCTGGTTGCGTCCTCCCGCTGCCAGTCAATAAAACCCGTCACTGTCATTGAACGTCACAGCCTGATCGATCCGCTACCTAAACATCCAAGGAATTGTTCCCCGTGATAACCTTAGCGTTCTGCTAATGGAGTACTATAATGCGTTTTGCTAGAGACAAATGCAAGGCAGTGCTTCCTTTAGCCGGCGAGGCCACGTTGGAGACAAGTACATGCCAGGACACATCGCCGGCGTCAGGTCAACAACAGTTGCGGCTAACCTTGCTGGGGAATTGCTCCGCGTTCCCACAGCCCACGGGCGATCGCTGAACTTCACCGGTGACGAGCTCCGCCACCTGCCCTATCTACAGCCGATACATGGAAATCAGAGGAATATTGCCATATTGGCGCGGGCAAGGATTTGGTAATACAAACTGAGGAAATGTAAAGAACTGAAGCAGGAAGCATATTACCACCGACTCTCGATCCATAAAAGCTCAAATGGTACTCGTACACACAATTTATCAAGGCGTGTATAGTGGAATGGTTCTTTTTGCACCCGGACACCAGTAATCCCTCCTGTTTAAATTTTTTGAAAATCATATTTGTGAGTTTTAAAAAAAATCTGAAAACAAATTATGATGTTGCCAATGGTGCATCCTACAAACATGCAAATTTTTAGTGTGAAATACTTTATATTATGGGCTACGCAAAAATAACAACTCTGATCAAATTTAGAGATCTGAAAATATATATACTCAGATCTACAAATTTATCATTTTTGTGTAGCTCAAAATAAATAAAAATTAAAGTGGATATTTTGCATGTTAGAGGGATATTTCATTGGCTACACTCGGATTTTTTTTCAGAATTTTTTGAAACATAAAAATATGATTTTTGAATTTTTTAAACGTGAGGGATCACTGGTGCCCGGATGCAAAAAAATCTCCACCGGTGTATAGTACTATAGTTAACTGAATGGATTTCTCTATCAAACACTGTATGGATTATATGCTCCTCGTATCCGTGTTTCTCTGGCTGAGAAAAAGAGGATATGAGCCATGCTCTGTATTGCCTGCATTAATTTTTGTCTTGCTCCTTTGAAGAAATAAAAAACACTGGCATTTGGTTGCAAACATGTGTCGTATGCACATTCATTTACTCAGCTCTAATCTAAATGGTGAACTTCACACCACCATATTTTGAACAAATTCGTTAACGTGACAGTCCCATGAGGAGTGGCGAGCACGACACGGCGGCAGAGGTCACGGTAGCAACGTCGACAACAGCGAACGGTGGCCATGGAGCGGAAACCACATAGAGGTAAGGTGAGACAAGGAATCACACCATAAACATGGCCACATATTCATCAGTAACAAAAGTCTCATGAAAACATACACCAAGCACTGCCTAGTAGCTACTGCTACAACGATAGAGTTTATACAGCAAAACAACGGTTCAAAATTGATTAGTTGCGGTCGACAAAACTTGAAACCGACCACGGGAACAAAAACTTACCGTCAACATACACATTTTTCATGTACAGTTCATTTCGATGCGACACTTGGTTGTGCAGATTAGACTAGATTAGATGGACAAGAAAGGTGACGGTAGTAAAAAACAACATACCTGATAGGTCGGACACGAATGTGCGTTCCCTCCCATCATAGGTGTCCGGCTTCATGAGAGGAAACAGCCAATTCAGCTGTTTCTTTACGGCCTAGCTTAACAATGTTTTATGTATTGTGCGATAAGAGATTCTCCATACGACCCAACCCACCAAACATCCAATTTTTTGCATCTGGAGAGCCTATAAGAAGTCTTGCCACATACCAAATACGCCCCAGAAGAGTTAACTTACATCATAGGAATGGTCCTCCTAGGTCGCTCTCTCGGGTGCCTCCAGAGGTGACCTTAACTCTAGGCCCAACCAAGCCCCCTCCAATGCTCTCCTTGCTGCCGTCGAAGGCCAGCGGCAACTTGAACTTAGACTAGTCACAATGGAGAGTATCATAAATTGGTATCATACACATGATACTATTGTATGATACTACCCCACAATGCATGGTATCATATAGTAGTATCATACACACATCTCATTTATTGGTTTGTAGAATCTCAATACAAATATGTGTATAAGATTTACTTGCTATTAAAATATCTTGTTTTATGTGCTATGATACCGTAACATAGGTAGATACCACTATACTCACTATCTTCATTAATTATAGTGCCACATCAGATTTTTGCCAACATGACATGTATGATACTAGTTATGATACCCCCATTGTGGCTAGTCTTAGACCTACCTTGGCGATGTCTTCACGAGCGAGGAGGCGGTGAATTTGGAGGTCGCGCGTGGTCGTCCAGTGGCGGTTGAGCTTTGCATGGCTATGTGGCTAGGCGTGTTCCTCTTGGCACGACTAGGTGGTGTCGAGCGAGTTGTGGTATTCAGGCCATATTCATGTTGGACGAAAGTCCTGGAGAAAGAAAGCATATTTATTTACAAGTTTACAAGACCCTCTTTAAAAAATACAAAACACGGACAGAGGGGGAGGAGGTATTTGATGTTGATGTAATGCCGAAGGCATAACCGCCTCGCATGTAGGCAGACAAACTATCACGATTTGGCACATAATTTTATAAACCAAGAGAAATAACGATGTGGCTAAGAGGCAGGAAGAAAACAGGGGACTTGTAATCTCATCTTAAGTCCCTAAGATAACGAAAGAGGCATAGTAAACTCGGATGGAGGGTGTGGTCCATAGTACAATGCTTTGATTGGTTATCAGACGAAAAGAAATCAGGGGATTTTAGGGTGAATATGGGAGATCTTCACCTTTTTTTCCTTTTATAGTTTGGCAACAGGGGAGGAAACCCAGCCACACATAAAAATGTAGAGAAAATTGTACATAACATCAAAGTTTGGTGACAAAATTGCACGAAACATAAATCGAAGCTGTTTTTAACCCTAATTTTTTGGGTAATATGTTGCAGCAAGCCAAATAGATGTCTTATACCACTTAGCAAGCGGACCCATATTTTTATACAGTATACCACAACTATATGACACTTTAGAAACGGTATACCATAATTTAACAATAAATCGAAAAAGGGACTGCATGTTTTTTCTATATTTTTCGAAAAAAGAACTAAGCAGAATTAGACAATTTCATAGTTCACGCTTCACTCAAAGTCTCAAAATCACAAATGCACAAGTCATCTCTCAACACGCTAAGACCAACCCTCGTGCTGTCGTGTACATCTGGTTGACCGAGAGCTTAATGGAGGTACCACAAGTTGTGTGCATCTCAACCTAGTTGAAGATGTTGATGTGGATTCAGTGAAAGGACATATTTCCGAGCATCTTACGAACTTTGAACACACACTAGTGTCCTCGACATTTCGGTGTTTCGACACTCTAAAACTCAAAGCAACACTTACAAAAGTTCCAGCAATTACTTACACATTTCTGGCACAACGTGAGCCACCGTAGTCAGAAAATTTCAAGTCCAAGTACTGGAAAAGATAGATTCATCTATATATATAGTAGCAAATTTTATTTGGGCTGTAAATTCAGGCCATGTCTCAATAAACCTGGATTTTTTTTTCAATTTTTTAAAAGAGATGGATAGACGAATTTTAGGAGTTGATTATTTTTCTAGCACTTTAACTCACGTGGTAGTCCACACAACTGTTGCAACATTATTTTTGACTTGCACTTGAAAGCACCCAAATCATCGGGTGCCATGGGGCTGCTCCAGCCTCCAAGAGACCTCCTGCTCCAACGGCATGTTTTGTCTAAACCGGTCAAGCGGACAGATGCAAGTTGCGGCGGAACAAAACCAAAGAAAAAGAGGGTTCAAAGCCACGACCTCTCCGGGACTCCGGCGAGCCACACAAGCGTTGGTGTGCGATTCGTTGTCTGGATATCATATAGTCTTATGGCTGAACTTTTCCTCAAAAATTTATACTCCTGTGAAGCCGACAGACGACGCACGGGTACGGCCACCTCGCGTCAGAATCCCCGTTCGAAACCGTCATTGTATACGCCATCTCTTTTGTTTTCTTTCCATGGGATTTCGTCGCCTAATTTTGATGCTGGTCGCCTAATTTTGATGCTGACCGAAGGGTACGGCCAGCCAGAATAGCTCGTCGATGAAACGGTCACGCATAGTATATCCACTAATTAAAATGTGTTTAATGACGCCGAAGGATAGCATGCTAGTTTCCTGATAAATACATCTAAATCATCTTCTCGGGTGATGCAGTGGCGGGTGCCACCCTTCTCAGCTCCAAAGGAGGCGCCGGTGGGTTCCCAACAACCTTTTTGAAAGTAGCAGTAATCTCCAAAATGATGTCCACAAAATGATTTTTCCGTCTGAGAATGAAGATTTTTTGAAACAGTAACTTATGAGACTTCAACTAAGTTAACAGCAGCTACACACAACCACAACGCAAAGAAATTGTCACAAACGTTCTACAAAGGTTATCAAGCTTCATGTTCTACTAGTTACAAATATTAAACGTGTGAGATGATAGTAATTGATGAATGAAATTAAACAAACAAGTGGATTAGTTTGAAGATGATATTTAAACAAGTAGAAAGAATATGAAAACAATATTATAAGATGGACTGAGGGCATAGGTTCACTAGAGGCTCCTTTCCAAACAATATAACAATGTTGGATACAGAAATTGCCATTGGTAGCGATTAAATTATACTTATCTTATGATTATTATTATTCATGGTATGATTCATGTATGCATTACATTTAAGATATAAACGGATTACTCCAACATAAGGGTATAAACGGATAGGATAATTTCCACACCGTATTCGATTTTGAAACCGTTTTGAAGAATCAATATCCAGGTTTAAAGAATCTAACGGATAAGAATATTCGATTCCTAAATTGACACCCGTGGTTGGTATGTTAAGTTGCCCAAATATGGATTATACGAAACTTAAATAGGATTATCCGATGGTTTTAATCCGAATAATCCGATTTTCTACCAAAATGTCCAATCTAATAGGGTATAATTTGCAGTTAGTGAGTTGTCGAGTTCGTCCGTTCAAAAGCAACTCACTTAAGTAGTCATTGTAAAGACTATGGAGTACAAGTTTGTTTAGTTACTAGGTTATTGAACAGTTATTTTTAGTTGTATGGTTTACTAGGAAACAGAAGTTGATGGACGCCCCCTCGCTGTGTGTCAGTAGTCGTGTACACTCTCAAAGCAGAATCAGTTGGTTGTTACAATTGTCATGTTTAGGATTACTAAAATTAGATAAGATAAAATACAAGTTGCTCAATTTGGACAAATATAAAAGCAGACAAGTTGGTAGAGTGGATGCCAGTAAGCAGATCGCGTAAGCGAGTTGTACATCTGTTCAACCTTTCCCCCTTAAAATGGATTATTATTTTCTCTTCCGGCCGACTTGATCTCAGTTCCATGCATGAATCTTTTCTTTCAGAATAAATGGCGTCTTTTCAAGTAAGAACAAAAGGTGAGCTTATTATGCGTAAGCCTCCTTCCCCCTTTCAAAGGCGGGTGAAGGAAAATCTTCCAACATATGCATAGCCATATTGCTATAGTACGTAGACGTATCTATCGTGGTGAGCGCGCATGGACGCGAATCGGGCGACTGGATTTTCAACTGCGTCTGCAGCAGGCATATGTGTGAATGCAGGCTGGCCAGCAGCACAACCAAATCCGATGGAAGCCTCACATCACACTAGGTCACTCTGCATGCTGGACACGGACCCGACGCGGATGCGCGATCCATCCCCATGTTAAGCTAGGCATGCACACAACGGGTAAACCTATATATGATCTTGACGACGACCTTGAAGTGGTCACGCGCGGCTCTTGACGACGACGACGACGTACGTTGAGTGGAGCTAGCGGAGCCTGGCGGTCGAGGTCGCCATCACCATGATGCCCACAATTTCCTGTTGCCCACAATTTTCAAGCAACGCCCAAGGCCGTCTTCTGCTGGTACAAGACATGCTCCTGCAGCAACAAGGCCAACTCCATTAGCTCCAGCAGCAACGAGGCCTTCTCATGCTCCAGCACAACCATTTTCTTCAGCTGCACCACATACATGATCGGAGCAACATCAAGAGGAGCATGCATAGCTCCAAGAAGCACAAGTAGTCCAACACAGCCTCCAAATAATATGTTGGCAGACCAACAAGGAACGGAAGGCCAAACAGGATAACTTGTTAGATATGAGCCTGTTAGATATGAATAACTTGTCATCTGCATTTATTGTATATTCTGACGTTCTCAAGAACTTGCTATTGTAATGGAACTATATATGTGTGTTCTGTGAATTTGGTTAGTAATCCTACCATGTGTGTGCTTCTGAACTTGATATATGGGTTTTATGAAATATCTTATCTGAACAATTAATTTGTGCAATGGTGTGAGCTTGTTTTTTTTTATTTATTGATATACACTAGTGGTTTTCTGGACTAAAAGCCACAGTTTTGGTGGGTTTTTATCAAAATCACCGAAGCTAGTTCTGTTCAGGAAATAGCTGCAGCTAGGTCGATACATAATTCCATAAGAGTTATTTAACTAAATTATCATAATGCAAAATGTCATAAAATATCGTTCACTGCCATTATAGAAGGATTACACAACAAGATCCATACATAAGCCAGCAGATGTACTACTGGAATGTTCTGGTCGACATACTTAAACTCTAACACAAAAAGTTCCAGACATAGTACTACTGCAATTAAAATTACAACATCTCATTCATCACAGCTTTCTTGATCTTCTTCAATGTCACTTGTTAACTTCTCCAGCCTTGAGCAAATCAACATTGTAATATTCTAGTTTCTTGCTACTCCTGATTCAAATTATCCGTCTGTTTCTTTGTCTTTTGCCTCATGTTCCAGCACGCTATCAGAAACTAATGGTACTTGATGCTCATTCATTTGATTGGTCAATTCTTTCTGCAAAGTGGTGTCTATTACTTCCACCTTTACTTCTCTTGAACAAGCTTGTAAGCTAATTGAGAATGAGCTCCTTCTATATCCTCTGTAACTATCAAATATTTTTCTCTTCATACATCTGCCATAGCCTCACCAAACCTTGCTTAAATGTATAACTGCACAATATTCTGTCACTAAATTAATATGCTAGGATCCATGTCAAGCTTGAAATTGGTACATACCTGCAGAATATTCTGTCACTGAATCAATATGCTAGGTTCCATGTCAAGCTTCTCAACATACTACCCGTTCCTGTTTCAACTCCGGGTGGCACCCAATAATATGAAGTGTTTCCAGTGAGGAAGGCAGACACACACCGGTAAAGATTGGAGCTCTGGGCAGTATGATATTCTCAGCACTTTGAGAGATGATAGGCTCCTGAAGTTCGACGGAAATGATGTTGCAGTAACTTTAGGACATCTGTCATCACCAGGTACTTCAGTGCATTAAAAGACTGCAATGATGACATAGACTGAAACAAGTGGCAGTTGCGCACGGAAAACTCAGTGAGCATTGTGCAGAACCTAAGTGTTCCCGATGCTGGAAGAGATGTTACGTTAGGCAGGTCTATTATCTCCAACGAGGACAGACAAGGCAGAGCACTGAGAAAACTACTGAGCTTCTGGTCAGTAAAATTGCTCCGACAAAGCTGCATCTTTTGCAGAGAAACAAGGGACCCTATTTCTTCAGTAGCAATGACTTCTTCAGCACCACTTATATTTAAGGCTACAATGGCTTCTATGTGCTGTTTACTGAGTAACCCGTTGAAGTCGACAGAAGTTGTGAATACATCCAGCTGGAGCTTCTCTGAACTTGATGAAAAAGGGGCAAGCCTCATATATGGCATGAACCGTGTACGTTCAATGGTAACTTCACGAGTAGTTGGGAGGAAAGGGAGGAATTTTGACCAATTCTGGACAATCCATTATAACTAGTCTTTCAAGGCATGGAAATGACTTTCTGTCTTCTATTCCAGACCAGAGTGCAACCTTGGGAAATCATCAAATTCAAGGAATCTTAGGGATGGAAATGCCACATCACCAGTGCCATAGAACTCATGTCCGATTCGGTCAACTGCACACAGCTCCTTCATGTGTAAATATCTGAGTGATCCCAAATGACCCAATGGAGGAAGCATGGCCAAACTTCTGCAGTTGGTAAGGTGCAAGGAACGCAGTTTCTGCAATGACTGTAGCCAACTTGGAGCTTTGGTGCCACAATACCTTCTAACATTAAGTACCTTTATGTCTTGGTGCGGCTGTAAGCCTTCAAGTACCTTTGCATCAGCAGGAAGGGAGTTATTTCTGCTAGCGAGCTCCATTCCAAATTCAGAGAATGAAGATATGGTTTCTTATTCAACTCAGCTTTGCAGGCTTCTTCATAGCTTGAAACATTTTCTAGACCTTTTATTTTGAGTACCCCGCGGAGACCATTGATGTCTCTCAACTCTTCCACTTTACAGCCTTTCCTCTTCTCAACGTGGAGCTCAAGCGATCCCTGCAGGTTAGCTAGCCGACCAATAGCCACCAATCCTGCAGTATACTTTGTTTCGACAACAAGGTGACGCAGATTGACTAGCATACTACTGCTTGCAGGAAGCTTATCTAGGGAACATTTTTCAGTGGAGCACAATGTTTGCAGATGCAGGAGCTTGCCAATCGACTCGGGAAGCCTCTGGATGGAACCATGATAGATAGGTAACGGAGGTGCAATAAGTCAACAATGCACTGGGGCAACTCTTCTGATTTAAAACCACTGAGATCGAGAACACGCAGATGTTTTGACTTCTGAAGGAGACATTTTAAACTCACAGCAAAATCCTCTTCAGAGCAACTGGAGGAGGACGGAAGTGATGGCTGGATTAACAAGGTGCGCAGCTTTTCAAGCCCACAGAAGTTTGTAAGATCAGCTAGACTATTCACGGTGACCGACAGGTGGCGAACTGTTGATGGGATGTCACAGTTCATGCCATCCTCAATACGAAAGCAGTCCTCTGCAGCAACAGACTTTGCAAGATCATGGAGCAAGTCATGTACAAAATAGTATGTCTTGTATCCAAGTTTGATTTCCTGGAAGAATGAGCGTGAAAGGAGCTGATCAAAATATTCTCTAGCTATGTCTTCCATCCTTCTCTCATCCCTGTCTGGTGGTTTAATAAAACCCTCGGCAATCCAAAGGCGGCACAAGTGTGCTGGGTCAAACTTATAGTCCTTCTGAAATAAACTGCAATACGCGAAGCATCGCTTGAGGTGTACCGGCAGGTACTTATAGCTCAAGCATAGGACAGGGGAAATAGTGTCATCGTGTAATTCTGTTTCCATGATACTCACCCAGTGCGCTTTGCTCCTTGTAGCTCCTAGTATCCTCCTACCACCTTGGCAACCAAAGGCGATCCATTAATTTTTGCAGCAATTTGCCTCCCATCGCAGCAGATCTGGATGGACATCCTCACCGTCACTCGGAAAAGCATATTCCTTAAGCAGCTCCCAGCAGTCGTCGCTAGTATGCTCTATATGATTAAAAACATATCCATACAATAGTATTGCTAGTTACTAACTTTATAGTTTATAATTGTACAGTTATAGTTCATAATTTTAATACACTTATTTATTTTAGACCACATATCCCAATCAAATTTACATTATTTGAGGTCAAACTGTCCTAGCCGAGTAGTTCTTCTAGCAGTTCTCTCTTTAGCGGCCATATTTCCCTCTCATAACTATGTTCTCTATTTTTAGTCTATTGAAGAGCTCATGTCGTAAGTTTTCTCAAAAAAATATTTGGAGGACACTGCCCAATAAAAAACCCTTTGCTAATCGAATTTTATATATTTATTTTTGAACTAGTGTGATGTATTTGTGCAACTTTATTATTATTAGATATAATATCAAAGAGTATGAAAGTGTATATCGTCGAATAAATATTTGGATGTACGTTCAGAATGTGTTCCTATTTTAGATGTAAGCAACAACAATACACTAGAATGTGTGTGGGTGTTTAAACGAGATTTGTCATCAAATTCTGGGAATGAAATTCATTGAAAGCACTTTAGGTTGTGTGGATGACTTTGTGAGTTGCTGGTAGATTTTGCTTGAAACAAGCGCCTCGAGTATGGTATTCTCGTCTAAGTTCTCAGTTGAAAAGCCTTGGTTTTGTGGCATCAAAATCTGACACATCATTGTTCATCAACCAAAAGTCCAATACCATTATCTTTATGCTCATTTATATTGATTATATCATAGTTGCTAGCTCTTCTGATTTGCAACAGATACTCTGCTTAAGGTGTTAAGCTAATAATTTACTTTAAAGGACCTTGGAGACCTTCATTTGTTCTTAGGGACCAAGGTTCAAAATATTGAGAATGGACTTGTGCTGAATCAAGCAAAATAGGCAAGAGACATTCTAGCTCGTGTGAACATGACAAGGTCAGGTACCGAGGCAGAATATAAATCCCTTGCGAATGCTGCATCAGAAATAATTTAGCTGCAGTCTCTTCATAAAGAACTAGGAATAAAATCAAGGCGACCACCGTGTTTGTGGACTTGTGGTATGCCAATATGAGATTAACATACTTCTCAGCAAATCCAGTGTTTCATGCGACAACCAAACATATTGAGATTGATTTCCACTTCGTGAGTGAAAGAGTTATGAAAATGCAGTTACAAATCCATTTTGTTTCTTCTAAGGATCATTGCTGAAGGTTTAAAATCCTTTGTGCGTGGTTCCGAAGAGTTCAAGCGTTATCTCAATTTGGCCAAGTTATGATTAATGGAGGGTATTAGACATAGAATTGTAAACCTAGTCGGTTAGAGTATGAAACCGACTAGGAATTCTCTTCCGTGCTCTCCCTGTGTAATTGCTTGAGCCGCATAGCTCCATCTATAAATAAAATCACGTGGCTTCATATGTGGTACCGAGTAGAAACGCTTCCATGATGTTTGACAATCCCTTCCGTCCATTCTCACATGATAAAGCTGCAATTATCGCCAAACCTTCACGTCTTAGGGCATCTCTAGTCGTTCGCCCCCCAGGCCATTTTCCGGCGCTAAATTGGGCCGCCTGGAGGGCCATCGGCGCTATTTCGTGGCCTGGGGGACGCCGTATCCCAGCCGTGATGGAAGCCAAGACACAAGCCCAACATTTTCGTACAGATTTAGGCGATTACATAGTAGAGACTTAAATAAAAAACTTAAATTAAATAGAAAACAACGTTCTACGTGCCCAGCTGGCTGTAGAACGCCGTGTAGTCGCTGCCGCCATCGTCGTCGCTGGGCGGCACGTCCGGTACACCGCTGGGACCTGCTCCGGTGTCGTGCCGTGCCACCTGCTCATCCTAGGCACCTACTCATCGCTATCGCCGAGGATGATGACGACGGCGCGCGCAGCCTGTTCAAAGCGCGCCTGACGGCGAGCGGCACGCTCCAGCAGCCGTGCTAGCACTCGGCCTCCTCTTGCTCGTGCATGCGCCTGGACCAGGCGCACGCGAATTCGTCGTCGGCCAGCAGCACGTCGTTAAACGACAACTGCTCAGCGAGCCTCTACCCGGGGAAGTCCTCCGGGTCGCCTGGCGCCTCCGAGTTCAGCGCCGAGCGCACGTAGTCGTGCGGCGCCGACCACGCGGGCTCCTTCTTCGGCTTCAGGAGCAAGGACCCGCCGGTGCCGACCTCCCTCTTCTGCTTCTTGAGCGACGAGCCGCCAGTGTCGGGCTCCAGCTTGGGCTACGAGGCGTAGGTGGCCTCTCGGCGGCGAATGCACACGACGGTCGTTGATGACAATGTCGCTGCTACGCCTTGTGCGCGGCGCCTCCTCCGGCTCGATCTTGACCCGAGCGAATGGCGTCGTCGACGTGGACGAGGACGCGACCCGGACGAGGACGAGGATGAGCCACCGCCCATCCTTCTTGGCATCCACGAGGACGCACCGCGGCGCTGGGAACCAGTGGGCGGACACGGCGGCATCGTGAGCCGCGGGTGGTTGCCGCCGTCGATGTGTTCCAGGACGGCGGTGAGCGTGCGCCCTCATGCGCCCCCCAGAGCCGCCATCCACCGGAGTTGTTCCGGTTGGAAGACTCGCCGGCCGCACCGTCCTGCTCCTCCAGCTCCCGCCGATGCCGCTCGTTGAAGTAGGTCGTCCAAAAGGCTTGATTGGCCGGGTCCTAGCGCGGATCCTCGTGCTGCTCGTCGGTGAGCCCGACGAGCACAAGTTGGATCTCGGCGACGCTCTCCGCTCCCTCCGGCACCGGCGGCACCAGCACCTCGCCGGCGCTCAGTCTCCAGTCATCGGGGACGCGCATGTCGGGAGGTGTCGGGTACTCACCGCCTCGTAGAGCATGCAGGCCTCCCGGTCGTGCAGCCAGCGGCCGCCGAAGCCGTTGGCCGCCGCGCCGTCGCCGGGAAATCGCTCGGCCATGGAATAGCGATGCAATGGGAGAGATGGAGAGGAAGGCGAGAGACGAGAGAATGGCGTGCTCTGTGGACGGCGAGGGTGGGGGATTAAATAGCGGCGGGGAGGCGGGACGACGAGTGAGTGGCGCTCCATTACTCCGGCGTGTGGCCCGCGATTGGACGCGTCGGCCGCTCGCCTGAGAAAGGCTGAACGGCGCGACAGTCCTTTGACCGGCGCGGGAGCCGAGGAGATAAGGACGACGATTTCCATTTTCTTTGGCGCGTTATTTTTCCTGGTTGCTGACAGGATGGGCCCGCGCCATTTCGCCCGTTTTTCTCTCCGCTGGCGCCCCAACTACCCCCAAGGGCCTGGGTTCGGCCCGGTAGCCGGATGAAAAATAGACCAAACAGACGCTATTTAGATTTGGCTCTTGGGGGCGACCGAGAAATTATGTTTGCGCCAGCGCAAAAAATAGACTATTTGGGCTCTTGGGGGGGGGGGGGGGGGGGGGGGGGGGGGGGGCGCGACTGGAGATGCCCTTACATCTTAGGCCCGATCGACGATCCCGCAGCTTTGAATGTTAGTTGGTAGCTGCAGGCTGCTGTAAATCGTTGGCGTGCCGTCTCGGCTCGCGGCCTGAGAGGACAACACCTTGGAGCGTCAGCGGCAGGCTTACTTGGCCCTGTGGGATGGCCCCTTACGGACCAGGCGACGGCTGCAATCGACGACCTCGTAATCTCCCGTGAAGAAGCCCAAGAAGAAGATTGAGCGGCAGATGCCACCGGTGGTGGCCTAGATGCTGTAGTTTATGATGGCTGAGCACTGATCCTTGCCTTTGTTGCAAGAAGGTGCTTCTTGGTCGTGGGGTTCATTTTTGCTTGACCAGACCGAAGCGTCGTGCGGCTGCTAGGCGGGGTTGTCTGTGTGTTGTTGATCTGGGCAATGTGGTGTCATGGCGAGCACTTGAGGGATTTCAACCCGAGGCTAGGAGGAGGCTAGCGGGGCCATCATCCACTCGAGGTGGAGGATATGGAGGAGAGAAACCGAAGGACCTGCCTGAAAGGGCATGTGTTGCCCCATGCGTGGTTTTTGGTAATTAATGACAATCCTTATGGACTAATGTTTGCATTGAGATATACTTGTAGATCTTGTCCATAGGTAAAGATTGGAGTTCATGTGTTGGACTCTAGAAGATACATGATGATCAATGCTCTATTCAAGGGTTTATATGAAGAATGGTCATGTGTAGAGTTGAGCTTATTGCAAGCATGGCTTGGAAAAGAAGATTGAGTGAACTTCATGTTTATCTCCAAGCCATCATCTATATCAAGATAGGAAGATGAAGTGCAAGTGGATTCATGAAGACGGAGCTAAGCGAGGCTCTCCCATAATGGTGTATGGGGGAGCATTTGGAGAAGTCTTCATCAAGCATGTGCTAGCAAGCGCAATCAAAAAAGATGGTCCAATTGAAGAGATCAAGATCGTCATCATCTAGCTCAAGTGGAATGCGCAAGGCAAAGGTATGATCTTGATAGGGTTTCTATTTTACCGGTCTCATGTTGTTAGTTTGGAGACCGTTATAGGATAGACGGCGTACTATCAAGAGGGGCTCTCAAGTGAGTAACTTGATCGCACCTTTGTGGAGAGCTCAAACCTTTGCATATTTGGCATATCATCTTTCTTGGTTCTTATTTGGCTTTTATTCATGTGAGAATTTAGAGCTTGTGTTCATCTCCATACCAAGCTCTAGTTCATCAAAATCGGATTTCATTTGGATATCTAGTGGTGTTTTTGATGTTGGAGGTCTTTCTTTCCGGTTTGTCTCTTGTAGAGAGGTCAAACTCTCCTCTTGTGTTATCCTCCTCACATGATGGACTATGATGTGTATATGCATGATCTTGGTTGTGCTTGTGATTATCTTCGGAGCAAGCCCAAGATCATTGAAAACGGAGTCCGGATGGAAAACTTGTTGCGTTCTCGGTGTTGGAAATATTACCGGTCCTCCTCGAGATAAGATCCACATCTCCCATGTGTGATATCTCCTCTATATTTGTGACCCTTAATATTTCCGGCCCAAGCTCTTGCCACCACCTTTCCAACCTCGTTGGTTTTCATCTCGTTTGGAGCTTCCTTGCAAAAGTTATTATTACGGTTTTCGTTATCTATTTCTGCAGTTTCTTCTTAGGCCGTAGTACCGACCCTTGCCCGGTACTACAGGGTGACCCCTCTTTTTGGCCGTGCGGCACTACCGCAGGCAGTACCGGGTCACTACCGCATCTCCGGGAGGCTTTCTGTATTCGAGGATTTTTTAACCGGTAGTTGCCCCGGTAGGTGCGGACTACCGGGGGTGCGGTACTACCGCGTGTCTTCGTCCGGTACTAACCGCTGCGGGCGGTGAGCGAGGCCCGTTGACCTTCATCGACGTCGACTGCTCCTGCCCCTGTCGGTAGTACCGACTGAGGCCCGGTACTACCGCTGCGGCCCTGTTTCGCTTGCAACGGCCAGATTTTTGAGGGAACTATTTAAGGGGCTTTCTTCCCCAACGGTTCGATTGACTCTTGGAGTTCGTTTTTTCCCCTCTCCACCTCCATTGTTGACCTTTGGAAAGCTTGCCTTCCTCTCCATTCCTCCCATGATTCTTGCATATCTTGAGGGAAATTGAGAGAGATCTAGATCTACATATTCATCCATTCCATCTCTCCTCTAAGTGAGGGGAACCTAGTAGATCTTGATCTTGGAGTTCTTGGTGTTTCCTCCTACCTTGTTCTTCCTCTCTTCTCCCCTCATAAGCATTTGTTGCTTGTGGGGGATTTGTGAGTGAAGGATTTGAGCACTTGTGCTCTTGCCTTTTGCATTTGGTGCATCGGTGTGCTCTCCACGAGGATTCGTGGAAGTTGAAAGCTTGTGAACTTGTTACTCTTGGGTCTTTGGACCCTAGACGCCCGTGTGGTGGTTGAGACCCTTGTGTGGTCACTTGTAGCTGTTCGGGAGCCCCCAATCCCGTTGTGGGTTGTGCCCCGGATCGTTGTTGAAAGGCTCCGGATTTCCGCCTCGAAGGATTCCGATAGTGGAAGGTGAACCAAACCTTTCTGGTGCGGTTCATCGGAGAAGAAGGTGAAACCTTTGTGGTTGTTGAACCATTGTGTTGGTTCACACCTCTCTAACGAGACGTACTCCCTTAACAAGGAGGAACTCGGGAATACATCCTCGTCTCCGCGTGCCTCGGTTATTTCTATACCCGAGCTTTTTACTTATGCACTTTACATTGTGATAGCCTTCGTGCTTGAAGTATTCTATTGCTATCACCTTGTTGCTTGTCTTGCTTATCATAAGTTGTTGGTTGCTTGTCTTGCTTAGCATAAGTTGTTGGTGCACATAGGTGAACCTAGTTTTTTTTAGGTTGTTGGCTTGTTAATTTAAAACACATAGTTTTATTCCGCAATTATCAAGCCTAAACCGGAAAAGTTTTTAATCGCCTATTCACCCCCCCCCCCCAGGCGACATCCTTGTCCTTCCACTGCCGCACTGTGGAGATCTCGCCTGCGAAGGTAGTGGCGTTGGTGTGGGAAGAGATGGCGCTGCGGGCTTATGCCTACATGCAGGATCCTGGAGACTCGTAGTTAGCACTATGTAATGGGATCCCTAGTTCGAATTTCTGTACAAAACACTCTTTTCTATCTAATCGAAAGGCAGAACGACTGCCATGTTCCTAAAAAAAAATGTTTGAATTCTGTTGGCAATAGCAGAGATCATATCAATATATCATTTGCCAGATGAAATTATTTTGTACTCCCTCCGTCAAAAATAAGTGTCTCAAATTTGCCAAAAAGTGGACGGAGGCAGTATAAAAAAAGGTCTAGTGATAACGCGAGGCATGCAGGAATCTCCATTCAACGGTTGCAAGTGCAACGTTTCTTTCAACGGCAATGGTTTGTCCTAAGGCAAACTAATTTGGAGGTCCGAAAAGCTGATGATCAGCGATGGAGCCGCGTCGAGCTCGGATGAAGAGGTGATCTGTCTATTTTTCTTTGGTAGCTGCTTGCATAGTCGCTAGCTAGGCGAGGTGGGACTATTTTTACCTGAAGCTAAGCAGACACATCGAGCTAGTGGGCCAATGGCTGCACTAGTGGGCCTTGAAACTCTTGGACGAGGGAATGAGTAGCAAATTCGTACTAGCTAGGCAGCCACTAGCGTACATTCTCCCTCTTAATACTAGTCCAAAAAGCTGATGATCAGTGATGGAGCCACGTCAAGCTCAGGTAAAGAGGTGATCTGTCTATTTTTTTTGGTGGCTGCTACGGTGGTGTCGAAAAAGATGGATAGGTGTTGGTTTATCACATAGGTTTATCCTATGTTTCAAGATCTGTAAGATCGGTGTATACTGCTTTGTATCTCGTGTTTTGTTTATCAATGAGCCATGCAAAAAAAATACTACCGTAGTATATGTACATGGCAGCTGCTCTTTGAGTTGGTAGTATAGTATGTTCCTAACTAGGGTTGAAAATGATAAGGAAACTTTCCGTCTGTTTCCGTAGAAAAAGGAAATGAAGAGCAAAAAATGAAAGAAAAGACGACATTTTGCGGAAACAAAATGAAAATGGCATATTCTAAAACGGAAATGACAAAGGAAACGATTTAGCAGTTTCCGATGGAAACAGAAACGAAATGGAAAATTACGAAAATAAAATACGGAAACTTTCCGTAAGACCATCGTAGGGATGCGACCATGGACAACCACAGCCTACCTGCAAACAAGGCCTGGGCTAATTAGGCCCATTAGATTAGACTATTAATAGCAAACCCTAATTAATCTAATTAGATACATGCAGCGTGAGTGTCTTAATGTCTTAATGAGTGTCTTAATGTCTAAGCGGAACTATTTTATGTGAGTTTTTGTGTGTGTCGAAGTGTTAAACTATGTGCATGGTACTTCACGTTAAACAGTCGCTGGTCGAGATTGTGTACAATTCTTGTCTTGATAGCTATTTATTTATATGTTGGGGGTATGGACCAACATATTATACCGCTATTGTGTTCCGACAAATATCCGCTTCCGTATCGTATCCGTCCCGTATCCGTTCCATATTCATTTCCGAGGATTTCCGATTCCATATTCGTTTCCGAGGTTTTCGATTTCGTTTTCAATTCCGGCAAGGCAAAAGGAAACGAAAACGATAATGCATGTTTCCTTCCGTTTCCGTTCCTGTGTTGAGTTGCCTAGTGGAACCCACGTACATCAGCTAATCAGGTGACCCATCGGGTTACCTGTGGACAAACATATGTACCCATATCCTACCCACGACTAAACGGGTCGCCCATGGGACCATACCCTGCCCATTAGGATCGGGTGCCCATGGATAGAGGTGCCCATGGGTCAAATTGCCGGCTTACGCACCAGCCCTCAGCACCACGCGACCATTCCCCAACCACGCCGGCACCACCGCACACGCCGCCACCCCCCAATCCACCCTCCCCGACCCCTATGAACCGCCTCGCCGGAGACGGCGCCGACCACGGCCTCCCCTCACCATCGTCCGATCCGGAGGCGGCGGCGCCCCCGATGAACGCGCAGCACCTCCCGGGCGACCTCCTGCGGGCGATCCTGCACCGCCTCCCGCCCGCGGACGTCGCGCGGGCGGCCTGCGTCTGCCGCCCGTGGCGCGCGGTCGCCTCCGACCGCGCCGTGCTTGAGGCCTCCTTCCGCGCGCCCTGGGGCGTCCGCCGCGTCGTCGGCGAGCCGGCCACCCGGGCCTTCTGGCGCGCCGCCTCCCTCGGCCGCTACGCGCTGTCGCACACCGTCCGACGCGGGGACACCGTCCCCGGCGTCGCGCTCAAGTACTCCGTCCAGGTATCATCCCGTTTCCTCCTTCCGGTCTAAATCATACTAGTACTATGTACAAAGCTCGTGGTACTTTATATCATTTGACTTCCCCGTGGAAGCACCAATCCACGAACCAGTACTGATATTGACAGATTCGGTGATAGTACCAAAGTTGATAATATTGAATTCCACATGATCTATGATGCGAGACTATATCTTCTTATCCGAACATAGAGCTTCTAGAACACGAAAAGGCTATAAGAGCCATCATAGTGGTTGTTGAGCAGGTAGTCTAAAATGAAATGAACAAAAGTCGAAAGTAACTACAATAATTTGTGACCGGCATAATAATAGTAGTGACCCTGAAAGACAATCACCTCAATTCTCAGTGTCGAGGAACTCACACCGTTGTCGTTTACGTTGTTTATCATGTTTCTGTTGTCGGCTATCTGATGGTCATGATACAATGTTTGACGATAGATGTGGTACTTCCATAATTTTTGTAACTACTCATTAGTCGTTACTCAGTTGTATCTATAAAAATGAATGTTCTAATTGATGATAAGGCTGTGGTGGCTTACTCTCTTAGGTCTCAATATTATCGAGTTACCTTACCTCTCAAGTTATTTTACCATTTTTTCGAGTGTAGAGGCTCAGCACTCATTTTCGTTTCTGAAATTGATAAAACAAGTTGTCACACTGCCCAATATTTATCCAAGCTGGGTAACAACTAACAAACACAGTTTAAACTTACTTACAGCAGTTTTTCAATAGCACCACTAGCAAAATAACATACACAGAACACATGAACGATATATGACATACTGAATAGTCCCAAAGCTCCAACCTCTAGCATCCTCTTGTTGCCTCAGGACTTCCAATCCTGCCACATCTCATCCAGGGATCTTGAGCACCATCTGCGCGCACCCACGCCAGCGAGTGAAGAATTCAGCCTCAACCTGCAGCAGCAACGTTGCATCTTATTTCTCTTAAGCGTGCTATCTGAATTTCAGCCCAAAAGTTAAGCTAATAAGAGCATCTCTAGGAGATCCCTTAAAAGGGCAAAGCCCTTAAAAATTCTGGCCGATATGCGGCTGCGGGCTGTTTTTTTAGCCTGAACAGATACCACATATCGGCCTGGCCCATAAAAAGTTTTAAGAAGGCTAGTGACTATATCTTCTTATCCGAAGATAGAGCTACTGGAACCTGAAAAGGCTATACGAGTCATTATAGTGGTTGTTGAGCAGGTAGTCTAAAATGAAATGGACAAAAGTCGAAAGTAACTACAATAGTCTGTGACCCCTTTTCCAGCACAATAATAGTAGTGATCCTGAAAGACAATCACCTAAATTCTCAGTGTCGAGAAACTCACATTGATGTCGTTTACATTGTTTATCGTGTTTTCTGTCGTCGGCTATCTGATGGTCATGAACTCATGATATAATGTTTGACGATAGTGTGCTACTTCCATAAGATGCGTAGCTACACATTAGTTGTTACACAGCTGTATCTATTAAAATGAATGTTCTAATTGATAATAAGGCTGTGGTGGCTTACTCTGTTAGGTCACAAAATTATCGAGTTACTCTCAAGGTTCCTTTATAATTTTTTATGAATGTAGGGGCTCCTCACCCAATTTCAGTTCTGAAATTGATAAAACAAGTTGTCACACTTCCTTACAGCAGTTTTTCAGTAAGACTACTACCAAAAGAAAACACACCGAACACAAGGACGATACATGACATACTGAATTGTTCCAAAGTTCCAACTTCTAGCATCCTCTTGTAGCCTCAGACTTCCAACCCTGCCGCATCTCGTCCAGGGATCTTGAGCACCATCTGTGCGCACCCACGACAGCGACTGAAGACTTCAGCCTCAACCTGCAGCAGCAACCTTGCCCTTATTTCTCTTAAGCCTGGTCTCTGAATTTCAGCCGAAAAATTAATCTAATAAGCCATCTTAGCTAGAGCCTAGAGGTGCAAATTGGTGACCATTAGGGTACCCTCCGACCCTCTGTTCAATCAAATAAACTAAATTTCCAAAATCACATCATTGGAAACTAGTTCATTTGACTGAACTTAAGAGGGTTGGAGGGTACCCTGAGGCTGAGGGTCACCAATTTGCACCCCTGATCTTAGCCACCCCATTTGCTGGATCATAAGATAAACATTTCGGAAACAGCCAGCATTTCTGGATTTCCATACAGCCCATATCACTGATACCACCCCTACTGCAACTAGATGTCTTGTACCCCTCTAAAACTAGGAACCCTATCTACACAGGCTAGTCATAGAAAGGTTTGGTTATCATAAAATTGCCATAGTGAATTGTTTGATTTGGAGACTGCTGTAGAGCACCTTCAGCTATATCCTTTTTCGATGTTCACTGTTGCTGATATAGAGTTAATTCTAAACATTGGCCACGTGCATGTTCAAACTTGTTTTGGGCTATTGTTATTGGTAAAACTATCAATCCAACTTAAATTAGAAAAAAATGGTACCCTCAGCTACTTCATTTGTGATTGCTGTTAATTTGTATCATTCCAGACAAGCATTTCCATTGATCCAGAAAGTTGTACAGTTCTATGCTGCTTGTGTGAGCAAACCTTCTCTATTCTTCATCCAACCAACTTTGATATTCTGTGACTTGCAACCAGGTGACCGATATCAAACGGTTCAACAACATGATGAGTGACCATGGTATCCACTCGAGGGAGAGGCTTCTGATTCCAATCAGTGATCCAGAAATTCTGCTGGGTAGCACGTGCTACATTGAGATGGATCACAATGCAAAGAGAGAGGTCGCGGTCTTTTATCCTGAGGGTCACCCAACTGGAAACGCAGAATCCTTGGCAAACGCTGCAGCTGCGAAAAGGCAAAGCAAACGGATCCTCGAGTCAGTGAGGCGAAGCTTGCGTGTTGATGACGGAACTGCTGAGTACTACCTGTCCGTAACAGACGGCGATCCAAAAGCTGCTATGATGCAGTTCTCCGAGGACCTTAGGTGGGAGCGGCAACAGACAGGCAGGTAGGTAGATGCAGATCACTGGGAGGTACATATAAGTGTAATGGTACATAGGCGAGTATATCATTTTGATGATTTTTACCTGCTTGGCTGCATGAACAGTTGTTGGTTTGCCCTCATCTGTGTGTAATATAATGTGAAACTGTGAACCTCTGTAAGGTGAAATTAAAAGAAAACAACTGTAATGAGTACTGGGTTACGAGCCATTGCCGTGGTCAAGTTAGTTATTATGTCGTTGTAGGAAAAATGGTCCATTTTTCTTCCCTAACTTATGCGCTCATTTTACACCCTGAAGTAAATTTAGGCTTTGCACTTCCATCCTGAGGATTAAGGTTGGTTTTCAGGCAAGTTAAAATTGTACTATGCGGTTAGCATTTCTCAAGAAGTGGAACTTTTCTGCTTGAAAATGAACTTTCAGATAGTTGAATCGTTATACTTCTCGTTCAAACTTTTTAACTTCCAGTATGCATTGTCAACTAACCAGTAGTCCTTGCGTACTGCTAATGACCGCATGTTAAGGACAGTTCCCCATTTTCTTATGAAGTAGTCCGCCAGGCCCAGGCTAGCCTCGAGGGCCTGATCACTGTTCAGCTCACTTTCATTTTCGTTGAGATGATATTGAGCAAAACGTGAGACATCCAGTCGAGATCCATCGATCTTGCCAGCACATAGGTCGTACGTAGTACCTATCCAACTGATTAAATCATCCACATTGTACTACTCGAGCAAAAAAATGAAGAAGAAGCTGAAGCATGCTATAAGTTGGCCAAGAAAGTTGAACTGATATTTGCTATTCTTTTGTAATTCGTGTACTCTTGGATTGCGGCTGTGTGCATCCTCATTAGAGGCCGGATGTAATGGTTAAAACTCTTTAAATAATAAAGCCCTTTATCTAAAAAGAAAGTTGAACTAATATTTGCTCCACATACCGCCACGCTATGACCTTCCGCACCTTTTAGCCTCATGTTCATGTGTCAGTGTCTACTACGATTTGCCACTGCCAGGTTCTATGATCACTGGCCACATAAGAGCATCTCCAAGCGAGGTCCCCAAATCCGGCCCCGAAACGTCCGGACGGCTGTCCGCGTACGCCTCTAAAAATTGGCCTCCTACAACCATTGCCCCAAATGTCACCCCAAACAGTGGGACCATTTGCATGTGATTGGTGGAAAGGGAAAAAGAGCAATGATTGAAGGACAAAAGAAAGGAAAAGAAAGGAAAAAGGTGGTCCAACATGCCAAAAAGGTGGTCCAACATGCGTCCGGGCGTCGTGCGTCCGGGCGTGCTAATTCTCCCCAAACTCCCCCACATATGGTGTGGGTTTGGGGGCTGCCGGACGTGCGGACGCTGGTCCCCACGAAATAAACCAGCCCGGACGCAAAAAGATCGGTTTGGGAGCAGTTTAGGGGCCATGCTTGGAGATGCTCTAAGTGAGGGGAAAATGGAGGCGCACCTAACCAGGGCTCTTACGCATTGATTGGGCTGCGAGGTTGCAAGCGGCGGTGGGCATCCAGCAGCCCATGTGAATATGAGACGCCGGCCCGCGCATGCAAGCGACGGAAATAGTCCCGGCCGGGACCCCCATCCATTCCATGGACGTCGTGCATCGCGTGCTCGCTTTATATCGCGGTTTAACGACAGTCTTTACTCTGATTCACAGATCGAGACACCGTCGTACCGAGGCACTGTACGAGTGCTACCTTTCAGTGCTTGAACTTCAATTCCGATAGCTTAGACCCGGCCATGGGTTTGGTGGCCCTCCCTCCGTTTAGGTTTACAAGTCCTCTACGTATCCCTAGCTCGTGAATTTAACTAATATATATAAAAATTAAAATACAAAAATTATACCATTAGAAAATAAAGTCTGAATTTTCTAATTATATATTTTTTACAATATATAAATCATATTATGTTGCTCAAATTTACGACATAGTGATACGTAGAGGACTTATAAATCTAAACGGAGGAGTATAAGGGAATTCTAGAGGTTAATTAAGTGGTGGTATATAAGTCTTAATTTTGATCATGATGTCTGAAGAGAGTGCACGTTTTGGCACATTGGCCTTGATCATGACCGCCCTAATATTTTGCATAAATTAATGACAGGCCGAAAAACTCTTTTGCAGCTCCAGCTCCGGGGAGATTGGTTCTTTTTGAAATTCAAAAACTCACATCTATAGATAAAACAAAACATGTAAAAAAACATACAAGTACATATAGAAGTCCATCGTGTACGTAATTTTTTTATCGAGACATCTTTACTGTTGTCGTTTACACAAAAAAGAGAAATGCGAGGAGCCCATCAAGTTTTTTTAATTGCATTCAGAGTCTCATTTTGTGATTGTTGCTTAGACCAGAATAATACCAAAAAACAAAAATAGATCTGCAGAACACACTTGTATGTATGCCAGTATTACAAATAAGAGCTTTTCGAATGACGGACTCGTTATTGCCCGACACTAGATATTACTTCTACACTCCGAGATATTTCCCTCATTAGGGACCCGATATTTGAGCACAATTCAACCAAAGCCCACTAGATGGAGATGAGCAAGAGACGAGGAAGGAGAAGAGGGACGATGAGAAATGTGGAGAGGAGTTAGCCATTGGTGAGGCGGCGACATTGTCCCAAACTGACACCATCGGTGGTAGCGTGGTGAACGAACGAGTGGATGGCCACGGCCGGAGATGAGGAGCTGAGTCATTAGGTGCTAGAGGAAGAAGATACACTGGTGCTACTGAAGAGGAAGGATGATTGAGCATGCAAATAAAATTTGTTTACACTGCCATGGATTTATGATTCTTGGATCATGAACCTACTTTGCTTTCAAGACCATCTAGAGAAAACAGGCCCTTCTTGTTTTCTTGGTTTTTTTAAGACAACACAATATGCAGTTTTGCCCTTTTTCCCCTTTCTAAAACTACAACACTCTACTAGTCCGGATTTTTGAACCCTCCCCAGTCGGATCCAAAAGTTAAACCGTTAAGTCAATAAATAGCCTTATCAAAATCGATATGGATCCACCCATCTCTAAGTTACCTTATGCAACATCATTTTCATATTTGTAGAAATAACCTTGTATTTTATTAAACTCAACCAAGAATCAACCATTTGTAAGTTTTCTATATGGAACTAATTAGATCAAATTAAAATCGTGGATGGATTATAAATATGACAACCACCAACATGCACATATCTCATGTGGTATGTCGTCGTATCAGTATCGTAGATAGGAGACGGGGGTCCTCTAGCCGAGGGTGAACCGAGGGGGTGAAGGAGAGTGTCGTCGAGGTCGGGATCGATCAAGGTAGTTTACCTAGCTTCGGATCTCGCAGCGGTGGCGAGACCCTACGTGCTGCTATAACTCACTATAATGGCAATAGCCTTGGTCGGGTTACAATGAGTATGAGAGTATGTTGAACGTGCCCTAAAGGCATCCCGAGGTCCGGCTTATATAGGCGGCCGGACCTAGGGTTACAAGGGACAAACGTGTCCGGCAAGACTACAGAGTACTAAACCTGTCCGGCAAGTCACCGCCTTCCGTCTTCCCTGGTGGCGTCATGGGCTTCAGTCTTGGGCCTCCGTCTTGCCATCCTCCGTCCGCCTTGTATGCCGGCTATCTGGGCCGCCCGGCAGACCAAAGCCTTCACCACCACTTTGGGCCACCCTGGACTACCCGGATTGATCCATGTCAGTGATACCCCTATTAGGTATATCCCCAACATTAGCCCCCGGAAGGGTTAAAGTTCTCCAGGCGCCGTCTTCTTTCATCTGCGTTGACGAGATGTACCCTCATCAAATCCCATGGTTAAGGATCTAGGGTTGAGATTATGGGGAGAGAACGTGGTAGTACTGGTAGTTCGTCGGCTGACAAGCTGAGGCAAAGATTTACCCAGGTTCAGTCCCCTCGGGTGGAGGTAAAGACCCTACTTCCTGCTTGTCTGTTATTGATCGCTGGAGATTATGTGGTTACAAGGTGGCTCCGGCGAGATGACGATCTCGCAAGAGCCTTGGTGGTTCGAGTATGGCTTCCTCTAGATCGGTCCCCCTCCCAGCCTTAAAATAGGCTGGGTCTCGGGAGTTTGTAACCGACCTAGTCTACACGTAAGGAAAGTCTAAACCGACTATGCCTATTGTCTAATCTTGGAGGTACTCCATCTTCTTGGGCCTCTTGTCTTGGGCTTCGAATAGGCTCTTCGATATTGGGCCTTAGTCATTACGTGCACCAGGTACCCTCATGATAGGGTACCCGAGATGTATACCCATGTCAGTAGCCCCCGAGTACTTGGCTGACTCGAAGAATCGGGCATGGACTCTTTCGTAAGTGCACGTCATATGCTTTGTATTCTGTATATATGATTTGGAATTCCTGTATGAATAGCACCGTTTGGCTATGTCGAGTATCTCATCGACTGTGTTTTATGATAATCAAGGGATAATAGCTTAGCAGGCCCAGTACACTCGACGGATCGGGACTGGTTAACTACACATTCGGGTAAAACCTTACTAGCTTTCAATCAAACTCAAATCCCCGGACTCGAATCTGGAACAAACTGGTCAGATTCGACTAGGCCGCTTGAGGTCTTACTGAGTCGATCTGCAGTATAATTTGAATTTTACCCAACGCGTCCGTCGGGATTTTTCATCATGTCTGCTGACACGGAAAGTATAAGGATTGACGTTGCTGGAACGGTCCTTAGCCCAGCTCGAAAGTTCGGCGGGTCTTACCTTTGCACTATGCGTGCAGCATCCGAGGTATTTGCGACGGACGCAACTCGGGAATGTTTCGAGTATGATTTCTGAACTTTGTTGGACGAGTCATGCCCTTTGTCGACTGATATTTGCTGTTATGCTATCGGGTGCGCGACAGCGCTCCCGATGGGAGTAGCCCCCGAGATTGTGCTTTATTGCTTTGCAATGGAGGATAATCTCAAAAACTCTTCTTACTCTGTATATGTTAATCGAAGAAATTTGTGCATAATTCTATCGGGTGCACGACAGTGCTCCCGATGGGAGTAGCCCCGAGATTATGCTGTATTACTTGTAAATGGAGGATAATCTCAATCATTGTTTTAAGCATCTTCAGTCGAACAATTTTTTTGATTACGCTCCCGATGGGAGTAATATGACTTAATCGAAGGAACGGTCGAGTGACCAATTTTGCCTTGAGAAGGTTTTGTCACACCCGAACTAATCGAGGCAATCGAGTGATCATTATGCATTGGGCATACTCGAACGTATTTTCTGAACAGATGCTTCAATGACGTTAGGGATGACGTTTATTTCGACTGCAATTTCTGACACGCGTGGCGTGCGTTATGCTGCGATTGATGGGACGTGACACATAGGTGGGCCCATTTATGCAAGCGTGATGATGGCTCCTCTTTTTACGTGCGTAGTGGGCGGAGTGGCCGGCGACGGTTGCCCTCCACGTTTGCCACGTGTACGGTCAGATTGCGTGCGTAACGCACGGTTTGGATCTGAGTGGCTGTGATTGCTTTTGATCTGGGGTAAATAGGGGAACGGCGCTGGCATTTGTTTTTTATCTGCCATTTGCTCTGCGCGCCGCCCCTGTTCCATCGTCTTCCTTGCGCTCTGCCTCCATTGCTCCTGTGCTAAAGCTTTGCGCGCTCTCCACCTGCTCGTTGGCAATGAAGAAAGCGGCGGGCAACAAGCGCTCCGCCTCGACTGCTGCCGCCGCGCCCGATGCGGCGGCGAAGAAGGGGAAGAAGATTGCGGCTAGCACATCTGCGGCCGCCGTCGACCTCAAGAAGACCAATGGGGATTGGATGAAATCCACCCTGAAGGAGGCGCAGCTGGACAAGCTGCGCGAGGAAGGATTGCTGCCACCTTCCGACCAGCTCCTCGTCCGCGCACCTTCGCCCAAGGAGGTACTTCCCGAGCCTCGCGCTAACGAGCGCGTCTGTTTCGCGGAGTTTTTGCCTAGGGGTTTCTCGCTCCCCCTCCATGATTTTGTGCGAGGTTTGCTTTTTGCCTACGGGGTGCAGATCCATGATCTCACCCCGAACGGTATTCTGCACATTGCGTGTTTCATCACGCTGTGCGAGTGTTTTTTGGGTGTTGCTCCGAGTTGGGCATTATGGAAGTCCATCTTCATGGTCCGGCCAAACAACCGTGACGGCCGAACCTATCCAGTCGGAGGCCTGCAGATCCAAGTGCGCAGCGACACCCGGTACTTCGCCCTGAAGCCAGTCGACTCGGCGCAGGGGTGGAGGAAGAGGTGGTTCTATGTGCAAGTGGACCAAAATGTGGCCCCAGCATTTTCGACTGCTGGTATAGCCGCTAGGACGAAAGCCTGGGATCATGAGCTTTCGACTGAAGAAGTGGCGGAAGCAGCGCCCATGCTGGAGACAATTGGGGGCTCCTCAACAGCATCACGGGTGTGCATCTGATTGCCACCTTTGTGAAGATGCGGGTATGGCCGCTCCGCGCTCGTGCCCACCCAATGTGGGAGTACGAAGGCCCCTCGACTCCACTCGAATGAGCAAGGAGGAGCTGTCTAGAAGTGAACTGGTGGCACATGTGCGATCCATCACCAGTACAAAACAAAGCGAGCCCTGCAACGTCGACTGCCCAGTCGATCCTTATGGGGCTGAAAAGCCTTTGCCAGAGGTTAGTGAATCTTTCGAGTATATGATCTTCTGTTTTTGTTATCCTTCTGTGCATCTTTTTGACTTTCGACTGCTATACCTTGTATGCAGGGCCACTCGACTACCTCCACTCTTCCTCCTCTTCCCGAAGATGGGCCAACTTATGAAACAGAGGTGACAGTAGAAGCGAAGGGAGGGGATGAATCGCCTTTACCTTCGGCTACCACTTCACCCACAGAAGAGGTTGAAGAGGAAGGGGTAGAGGAAGCACAGGGCAAGGAGCCTGCCGCGAGTGAGGATGTTAGCGAGGTTCCTCTTCGCAAGCGCCGTCGGGCAGCCCAAGTTTTCTTCTTCCACGAGCTCACCCGCGAGGGAATCGGATGTGAGGGATGACGGAAACTCAGGTTCGTCTCCTGCGACCACAGCTGCTCCCTTGGACGTGAGTCCTTTGAGCTCGGCTCCTCCTCCTCCTCAGTCGGGTGGGCAGCTACCTTTTGGAGGCCCAAACTTTGACGAGCTCGACACTGAGGATGAAGAAGAGCACAGGTTTGCTCCTTTTTGTACTAATAATATTTTTTGTGAGTTAGTACTTTTGCTTATGTTGTATGCCTTTCGGTCACTTGTAGTGCCGAGACTGTGCGACCTCCAACTCCTCCAACCGTGAGAGCCTCGACTCCAGATCAGCCTGAAGCCTCTCCTGTTGCGGCTGAGGTTGTGAAAACAATAGCCACGACCACTTCCATTGAGGCTGCCAATATTGCGAGTACATCGACTCCGCAAATTGGAACTTCTGCTGCCAAGCCGCCCTTGGATTGAACACGTAAGTGTCTTTTTGTCGAGTCTTCCTTCTGGACCTATTTGTGTATAGCTTATGTTGGTTTCGTGTGCGTGCAGCCCTTCTACCTCAACCTGGTGGAATCAGGTAAAGCATTTGTCCAGGTTGAACAGGAGAGGGATAATCTGCGCGCTGTTATGGAGCAGCTCACCCGTAAGTGTCGATTGTGAATGACATCTGTCCATCTATCTCAGGTGACAAGGCAACGCTGAATCTCGGGTTAAAGAGCTAGAAGAGACACTCGCCAAGGAGCGCGCGGAGTCGAAGAAGGCCTTGGATGATGCCAAGGACTCCGCCGCTTTGCGCGAGAAGAATTATGCTGAGCGCCTGGCGAGCCTCACCCGAGACGTAGGCGGTGAGTCGACCTTTCACTTTTTGCCTACTTCTTTTTGCCACTGAATAGTATGTAACATTTTTGTTACTTCTGCTTTTTTGAAGGAGCTGTTGGGCATCGACACCTGTAGATCAACCGAGTGTCGATTTGTCCCTTGACCGCGCAATCGGCGACCTGGATGTCGTCTCTACCCAAGCCAAGGACGCACTCGCCAAATCTACGAGCACGCTCGGCGCCGTGTTCAAGGATGTGTTCCCCTCCAGCCAACCTCCTTCGACTGTGGATGGCTTCGCAGACGTCCTGGGCCCGGGAACTTCGACTATGACGAACTTTGCTCGCACTTTGACGGTACGCGGCTCAGAGACCACCCTCAAACTCCTTTTAGGTCATGGGATAGAGGGTGACTTCGAAGCCGCTCTGTCTGCTTTCCCTCGTAAGCCTGGCGGGAAATTGGTGTCCCTAAAGCATTTGAACGAGCCAGCCGCAAAGTTGGCTGAAACTTTTATGGCCACCATGGAGCGCCGGGCAGCAGAGGTCGCCGCTCGTGCGAGTAGGGCTAGGTCAGAGTCAATGTCTGAGAAGTAGGGCAGTCGGCCTTTGATGTTTGTAATTAAACTTATGACCATGCGAGTATGCATGTGCTTTTGCTACCTTTGTATGAATTTATTCCTTTATGATTCTGTTTGTAAAGCTGTATGTTGTTGCTCGTCTGAGCTTTGTGATAGTTTCTCATGAAACTTTTATGATGCTTGGAACAGAAACGGCCAGCCGCCACTTCATCCAGTTCGTCGCGGCATCATACCCCTTCTCGATCTCGAGCTCAGGCGTCAAATGATGCCGCGTAATACGTTATATGAAGGCTCGACTTGCGAAACAGGAGCAGAGCTGGCGAGTGCCCGAAGCGAGCTGGAAAGGATGAGGGCAAGGCCTGCTTTACCCACCCAACGGGAGGAGTATGTGCTTGGCGAGATGGAGATCGTGAACAGACAGCTCGAGTGTAAGCATGACTGCCTTGATCTTATGAGTTCACAGCCTGTTCTTTTTTGTTCACCCAACTTGTGTTGTTGCAGGTTTTGTTCAAGATTTCCAGGCGGAGCAGGCTCGCGTGGATGAGCAGTTGAACATGGCAACTGACGAACCCACGACTGGCCGCCAGCACTTTCGATTGGACAAGCACCGAGCACGCATACTCGCGACTCTGCAAGATCGGGTGTGGCGGAGCACTATGCTTCTTGAATTGTGCAGGTCGGCCTTCAGTCGAATCAACCAGATTTTTTCCGCTGGGCCACAACCTCAAGGAATCCACGCGTTGCTCGATCTCTTCCGGTCAACAGGTTCCATTCGAGGCTTCATCACCCAGAAGCTTGTGGATGCGCCAACGCAACCATGGCATATCTCCGAAGTCAACGTCCAAATTTGCAGCTACGTCCACCCGCCTGGATCGTCTTTGTCCCAGTCGAATCTTGACGAAACATTCGATCACGCGAGGACATTGGTTGATTGCTATCAAGCGCAACTTATGGGCCCTGTTCTTCCAGCAAAGGATGAACCAGAAGATTAGGGTATTTATGTATAGGGAACAGCCCCCGAGTGTAAATTTGCCACTTAGTACATATTTGTTCACTTGTATGTATGCAGCCCCCGAGTGTATCGAGTGGGGTTTATGAAAAACAGTTTATAAGAATTACAGCCCCCGAGTGCTCGAGTGAGGTTATGAATTTTATGAGAGTTGAAGCTTCAACTTATGCCTGCAGGCTCAGCCCCCGAGTGATTGATTGGGGTTGAGCAACTTTTTCCTTTGTTTAGTGTTATGATCCAGCCCCCGAGTATTCGAGTGTGGCTGGAGTATTGTTTGAAGAGCGAAAGCTTTTATGTTTTGAGATAGCTCAGCCCCCGAGCATACGGGTGTGGCTAAGTTTGTGCTGATAAGCTATGCGAGTAGTAAGCAGGAAAAGTATGAGGAATTTATTGACTATATTCCATTTATGAATGTTAGGCTGCAGGCCGCCTCATTAAAAACCTTCCAGTCCCCTTAGGTACCCTGGTAAGGAAAAGAGCGCGTCTGAAACCTGCAGCCATCCGACATATGAGCCTATTACATTATGCGACTGAGCAATCTAAGCATAGAAACGGCGCAGCTGCGCAACGTTCCAAGGATTGTGGGAGAGTTCGCCGGTCTTCGCATGCTTCAGTCTGTATGCTCCACCACCTATGACCTCGGTGATGATGAAGGGTCCTTCCCATGGAGAAGCAAGTTTATGCACCTTCTTTTGCTTCAGTCGAAGTACCAAGTCACCCACCTCGAAGGACCTGGTACGCAGTCGACGGCTGTGATAGTTGCGTAGATCTTGCTGGTAGACAGCTGTACGTGCTAGCGCGTGTTGCGTGCTTCTTCGAGCAAGTCGACTGCATCTTCGAGTGCTTCATCTGCATCGCTTCATTGTATGCTTCGACCCTTGGTGCGTTGAACCTTACGTCTGATGGCAGGATTGCCTCTGCGCCGTAGACCATGAAGAATGGAGTGAATTGTGTTGAGGCGTTGGGTGTTGTGCGTAGGCTCCATAGCACAGACGGGAGCTCTTCTACCCAAGCACCCGCAGCCCTTTTGAGTGGCACCAGGAGGCGCTTCTTGATTCCACTCGTCACAAGCCCATTGGCCTTTTCGACTTGGCCGTTTGATTGCGGGTGCGCCACAGATGCATAATTGAGCGTGATATCTTGCTCTTTGCAGAAGGATTTGAATTCCTCAGCCGTGAAGTTTGTACCGTTGTCAGTGATGATGCTATTTGGCACACCAAAGCGGTATATGATGGATTTTATGAAATTGACTGCTGTAGTGGCAGTCGAACTTGTGATGGGTACTGCTTCAATCCACTTGGTGAACTTGTCGACCGCCACCAGAAGGTGAGTATGCCCTCCATGGGAGGATTTTTTGAGTGGCCCAACCATATCGAGCCCCCACTGGGCGAAAGGCCAGGCCAATGGTATTGTCTTCAACGCCGATGCGGGTGCGTGCGGCTTTGTGGCGAATTTTTGGCAGCCGATGCACCTTTTGACTATGTCCTCCGCGTCTTTGAGTGCTGTGGGCCAGTAGAAGCCTGCGCGAAAGGCTTTGGCTACGAGTGATCGACTGCTGGCGTGATGCCCGCAAGTACCTGCATGAATATCACGAAGGATGGCTTGGCCATCTTCAAATGCTATGCAACGCTGGAACATACCTGATATGCTGCGTTTGTAAAGTTCACCGTTGATGACAGTGTATGCTTTAGATCGTCGAGTGACGCGTCTTGACTCTGTGAAGTCTTCGGGTACCTCGCCGCGGAGTATGTATGCGAGGAAGGGTTGAGTCCAAGTTGGCTCGATGAGGAGTACCTCGACTGGTGGGTCCTCTGTGCTAGGTGTTTTGCTCTTGGCTGGTGCCTGATGCAGGAGTTGCCGCTTCTTTTTGATTGATCTGTGCTCGATGCGCTCGAAGAAGACACCAGGTGGCACTGGTGCTTTGGTCGCACCAATGTTGGCTAACTTATCTGCTTCTTCATTGCTCTCACGCCCTATGTGCCGCAACTCGCAGCCTTCGAAGCTGCCCTCCATGATGTTGTACAGTCACGGTAGGCATCATGTTATCTGCGATTGCGTCACAGCCTTCATTGTTTGCTGCACCACCAATTCGAGTCGCCGTAGATCATCAGTCGAGTGCACCCGAGGGCTTTGGCCATCCTCATGCCATGGATCAGAGCCTCGTATTCTGCTTCGTTATTGGATGGGAACTCGAATCCCATTTGCAGGATGTAGCGGAGCTTGTCGCCTTTTGGTGATATGAGGATGACACCTGCGCCTGCGCCTTCGTTTTTCTTCGAGCCATCAAAGTACATGGTCCAGGAATTGGACACATCTGGTGCTCCTGGGAGCTGAGCTTCAATCCACTCGGTGTGGAAGTCGGGTAAAACTTGTGCTTTGATGGCCTTCGGGTAATCATACTTGATGTCTCTTGGTGCTAGCTCGATGAGCCATTTTGCTACTCGCCCAGTTGCATTGGGGTTTGTGAGGATGTCCCCGATCCCTGAAGTGCTGATTACAGTGATCGGGTGCTCGGAGAAGTAATGCGTCAGCTTCCTTGAGGACATGAACACGGCGTATGCCAGCTTCTGATAGTGCGGGTACCGCTGCTTTGATGTGGAGAGCACTTCACTCAAGTAATAGACTGGACGTTGTATGCTTTGGGTGTGTCCCTCCTCTCTGCGTTCGACCACAGAACAGTGCTCACCACCCTGTTAGTTGCAGAGACATATAGGTATAGTGGCTCGCGTTCCCTTGGTGCTACGAGGATTGGAGGGCTTGTGAGGACTCGCTTGAGGTCCGTGAAGGCTGCTTCGGCTTCTGGCGTCCACTCGAACTTATCTGCCTTCTTCATCAGTCGATAGAACGGGAGTGCTTTTTCGCCTAGCTTGCTGATGAATCGACTGAGTGCTGCTACTCTACCCGCCAACTTTTGCACGTCGTGGAGCTTTGAAGGCCTTTGCATCGTCAAGATGGCCTGTATTTTCTCCGGGTCCGCCTCGATTCCTCGAGCTGAGACTAGATACCCGAGGAGTTGCCCGGCTGGCACGCCGAACGTGCACTTCTTCGGGTTGAGCTTGATGTGGAAGCGTTTGAGGTTTGCGAATGTCTCTCGCAAGTCATCGAGTAGTGTGTTTTCTCTCTTGTGGTGATGACGATGTCATCTACATAGACCTGGACGTTTCGCCCAATCTGCTTCTTGAGGCAATCTTGCATCATGCGCTGATAGGTTGCGCCTGCGTTTTGAGCCCGAAAGGCATTGTGGTGTAGCAGTAGACCCCGAGTGGGGTTATGAACGCCGTTTTTTCTTCATCCTCTTCCTTCATCCTTATCTGGTGGTAACCCGAGTAAGCATCCAGGAAGGACAAGCGAGCGCACCCGGCGGTGGAGTCGACGATCTGGTCGATTCGAGGTAGTGGAAAGTGATCCTTTGGACACACTTATTGAGTGCTGTAAAATCTACACACATCCGCAGGATGTCTGTATGCTTCTTCTCTACAAGTACGGGGTTGGCCACCCATTGTGATTTCTTGATCTCTCTGATGAATCCTGCTGCGAGTAGCCTGTCGACTTCGGCTTCGACTGCAGTTCTTTTTGGGCCGGATATGCGGCGCATTGTTTGTTTGACTGGTTTAGCACCTGGAAGTAGCTGGAGAGAGTGCTCGGCGAATTCCCTGGGAATACCTGGCATGTCTGCTGGACACCATGCAAATATATCCCAGTTCTCACGGAGGAATTCGACGAGCGCGCTTTCCTATGCGATAGGCAGACTCGACGAGACATTGACTGTCTTGGTCGGGTCAGTCGGGTGCACCTGATGCGATCTTGTGTCGTTGGTGGCACTGAATGCTCTGTCGACTGCCACCTTTTTGTGCTCTGGCATAAGTGTTCGATCGTTGGAGACCGCTAGATCAGCGAGTGTTGCTTCCATGCCAAACATCTCAGAGATTTTGCTGAATTCTCGGTCGCAAGAGTCAGACTTTTGGAAGTTCCCCTTGACTGTGATTACTCCTTTTGGTCCAGGCATCTTCAGCTGGAGGTATGCGTAATGTGGCACCGCCATGAATCGAGCGAACGTCGGGCGTCCAAGTATAGCATGGTATTGTGACTTCCAGTCGACCACTTCGAACTCAATCGACTCTGTCCTGAAGTGGTGCTTGTCCCCGAACGTTACGTCGAGTTGTATGGTGCCCTCTGGGCTTATTGCTTTCCCTGGAACGATACCGTGGAAGGTATTTGAAGATCTTGGCAGGTTTTCGACTGACCTGTTCATTTTGCGGAGCGTATCTGCGAAGATGATGTTTATGCCGCTCCCACCATCCATGAAGACCTTGGACATGGCGTAGCCTCCAATTTGCGCGTCGAGTACCAGAGCAGAGTGCCCTGGCGAACAACCGATGGAGGGTGGTCCTCTTTGCTGAAGCTTATTGTAGTTTCGGCTCCTTCAAGTATTCTGTTACCGCAGGAGGTGACATGACCGCCATGTTTACCTGTCGAGTGCGAAGTTTTTGCTCCCTGTTGGAAGGTCGACCTTTCTGTATCATGTACATCTGCCCTTGGGGCGGAGGGTACTGTGGTTCGTCCACCCGAGGCACGGGCTGTATGGCACCCGCGAGATTTCCGCCTGGGGCAGGCTGTGGTGGTGGAGGTGGTGCCATCAGAACAGGCACGTTGTTTGGCTGAGGCACGGGTGCAGGTGCTTGTGCGGCTGCTGCCTTTCTGCGATTTACGTAATCAGTCGCCATTTGGTCGAACTCCCTGCAGTTTCTCATCGAGTGGTTGGATCGCAGTTTTCCATCGTCCCCCTTGTACAGGTGGAATCTGCAATCAGCGTCCATCTTTTCTTCGAATGATCGCTCAGATTGTGCCCGTGACTTGCGCCAATCCTTCCTCTTGTAGCTATCACTGCGTTGGCTGTCTCGACGATCATCTCGACTGTCTCGCCGATCATCTCGACTGTCTCGCCGATCTTCCGACCGTCGGTCGCTTCTGTCCTGATCATTGCGGGGTGTGGAGAACCCAGCCGCCATGAATTCGGGTCTGTCATCGTCGTAATGACGTTTTGAACGTTTGCGCCTTCGGTCGTCTCTGTACGAGTCTCTATGGCTTCGACTGCTATTCTCATGTTTGTCACGGGGTGAGGACCCGCGTGTGGTGCGTGCCATATCCTCTCCATCTGCCCACTCAGTCGCGATCTGCAAGAGGTGGGCTACAGATTTTGGCTTTTGGCGGCCAAGTGCTTCTTTGAAGTCTCGCCTGGCGAGGCCCATGACGAAAGCATCCATGGCCATATCTTCTGAAACCACTCCAACTGAGTTACGTATCTCAGTCCATCGTCTGATGTATGACCTCAACGTTTCGTCTGAACGCAGGCCCGCAGCTCCTCGAATGTTTTCGGGCGCTCACATAGAGGCTCGAAGTTTTTGACGAAATCCCTGCGGAAGTGATCCCACGAGTCGTATGTTGATGGAGGTAGGGCCTTGAGCCAGTCGCGAGCTGTGCCTTCGAGCATGAGTCGTATGTACTGCATGGCTGTAGTGTTGGTGCCCGCTGGCACGCAACTGCCAGCCTGTAATCTTCCAGCCACCCGGAAGGTTCCTGTCGACCCGTGTACTTGGGCTGTTCGGATGTGAGTTTGAATCCTTTGGGCATCCGTGTCTCGCGGACGCGTCGAGTGAAGCACAGAGCTCCATGTGGCTCAGGCTCTCGATCAGAGTATGAGTCGCTACTGTAAGATCTGCGTGATCTGCTCCTGGACCTGCGCCTTCGCGAGCCGCTTCTTTCCTTCGAGTGGTGGCGACGACCACTGTGATTATGCTCTTCCCGAGGTGCGTCGACTAGGGCACGGTCTCGACTCCCACCTGGAGTTCTTGGAACTTGGCGTATGGCCTTTGCAGCTAAGGCGAGTGATTTGATCTGTTGGCGGTGTAGTTTTGCGTTGGGGTCATCCGCTGGGGGCTTGATTGCCTCCAGGTATGCTGCAGCGGTGTAGAGAGCACCTGCTGCTGTTTTGGGCACCGGCAGTCCTTCCTCGTCGTATGTCATGAAGGAGTTGCCTAAGTTGCGGGTGAGTGCCGCCTTCTCGCCTGGCGAGAGGTGTGACAACCTTGATCTGGTCTGTGTCTGCTCGCCCGGTGGAGCTCAGGGAGAGCTGTCTTCTGCGCGCACTCGACAAGCTAGCTTGCTTTTTGCGTTCTTCGAGTGTGGCTCTTATCTGCTTCAGTCGAAGTGACTCCTGCCAGTTGAAGTACTGGAAGGTCAACATCTCTTCTTGTGTTGCGTCTGCTGGCATCATTGTGCACTCCTTGATGACTTTATCTGCTTTTGCTGCCATCTCAGCAGTGATTGTGAGAGTTGTGACTCCATCGGCATAGTAACTGTGCACGGGAATTCTGTAGGCCTGCGACTGGCGCAGTGTCTGATGTTTCTGCGGCGATGGCAACGTAGACCTGCTGTGGTATGACCCGAGGGTATATGTATGTACTTTCGAGTCCCGTCATGGACTCGACATCTTCATCGAGGCTCATGTCTGAGCCTGTATGTTCATCGAGTGGTTCGTCTGGACGGATCTCGCAGTCGACGTCTTCGTCGCCTATGCCCATCTCGGCGTCGGCGAGGTTGTTATGAGTCTCGAAGTCGAGGTTGTTGTTGGCGCAGATCTCGGAGTCGACGTGGTTGTCGATATGAGTTTCGAGGTCGTCGAAGTCGCTGAGGGAGATCCCGCAGTCGAAACTATCCTCGAGTGGGAGATCCAGCTCGGGATCGTTTGTGCGATATGCTGATTCGGCCTCCTCGCCCTGGAGTTCTTCAATGAGCTCGCGCATCTCTCGTGTGGACATGGTTGTTGCAGACGAACAAGCTTGGAGGGTCGACGATGGTATGGACGCAGTGGAAAGATCCGCAGTCGAAGGAGCCGCAACCGATGGAGCCTCGGGTGCGAAAGTCGCGAGTTGGCGTGGATCCGTCAAGTCCTGCACACCAAGCTTGTTGACGAAAAAATTGAACGAACCAACGGTTAAACCCAAACCTGACTCGAGATCGGAGAAGGCCTCCTGGAATCCTGGCGAGTGTGGCTCGAAATCCATCAGAGGATCCGATGTGCTTTTTGCGGGTGAAGCTGGCGTGTTGCCGTTTGTCGAGTGAACCGGCGAGTTGCCGTGTGCCGCCTGAGTCGGCGAGTTCTGGTTTGTCGATGCAGCCGGCGAGTTGCCGTTTGTAGATCCGATCGGCGAGTCGCCGTTTTCCGATGGAACCGAAGAAACCGCGAGTCCACACTATTCTTTCCCACAGACGGCGCCAATTGACGAGGTGTACCCTCATCAAATCCCATGGTTAAGGACCTAGGGTTGAGATTATGGGGAGAGAACGTGGTAGTACTGGTAGTTTCGTCGGCTGACAAGCAGAGGCAAAGATTTACCCAGGTTCAGGCCCCTCGGGTGGAGGTAAAGACCCTACTTCCTGCTTGTCTGTTATTGATCGCTGGAGATTATGTGGTTACAAGGTGGCTCCGGCGAGATGACGATCTCGCAAGAGCCTTGGTGGTTCGAGTATGGCTTTCCTCTAGATCGGTCCCTCCCAGCCTTTAAATAGGCTGGGTCTCGGGAGTTTGTAACTGTCGGCCCAGTGAAATCCAGGGTGTGCTGGGCCTGTCCTCTACGGCCCTCGACACTTGATGGCAATTTTCGCTAAGGACCAAGCCTACGGCTTGGAGAGCCTCGCGAGGCGAATTGCCTCGCGAGGGCTTTTGAGGCAGCAGAGGCCTGCGGAGGCCCTCTCCACTGCTGCCCCCTCTTCAAGGAAATCTCCCCTGGAGAGAGGTCAACGCCGAATTCTCTACAGGGCATCCAAGCCCTCGTGGAGATCGCTTCGCTGCAAAGCAACCTCTGCAGAGCGCACATGGGCTCTGCAGCGGCCGCAGAGTGACGCGCGCCCTGCGCGCGGTGACGACGACGCCGCAGTTGCCATTTTGGTGATTAAAGGGGTCAACAAAGCTGTGCCATCCGCACCGGACTACAAGGTTTCCTCTTTGGTGATAAGGGGACCGGCCGGCGCTACGCTCCACGGCCAACGTCACCGTGGGCACCCCCACGTTCCTCTGCGGCCCCAGCTGGCCGTCCTGCATGGACGGTGGTTACTCTGCCACAGGTCAGCTTTACGCCCATGGACCGCGTCCATGGACAACCGGGCTGCGGTGCACCACGCTCTACCTTCTGCGCCACGTGACAGCCCTTCCGTAGCGCAGCGCAGGGAGGAAGCCGGGGCGCCTATAAAAGGAGGAGCAGCACCGTAGCAAGGGATCGCATTCTCATTCCAGCATAGCCACTTACGCGCAAGGAAGAAGAAGACCATGCTTCCCTTCCTGTGTACACCATTGCCAAAAGAGAGCCCTCGGCAAGCTCATTGTACTGTAACCTCTACAAGCAGTGCAATACAGACAAGCAGGAGTAGCGGTGTTACCTCCACACGAGGGCCGTGAACCTGGGTACGGGCTGGTGTTCATCTCTGTCGTGATGTCCCTCCACTTGCTCGACGAGCACCGTCGCCGTGCAGGTTGAGGGTTGTTTGACCAACGTGTTCAGCCCCTTACACGAACTCTCTTCGTGAGCTTGACTATCCCTGTTTCGTGGGAGTCATTCTCCGACAATTGGCGCGCCAGGTAGGGGGCTGAGGCGCGTCTTCAACCTTCATCGACCTCTGCACCATGGCGGACACTCGCGCAGCTCGCGCCACCCGGCGGGCGTCAGGCAGGGCACCACCGAGCCCGCTGCCAACACCACCAACCCTCGCGGCCGTCCCCGTGCCAGCCGCGCCACGGGGCGCAACACCGCTGAACCGCGGTGGAGCACCCCGAGGACGACGACGGCCACCACGACGACCGCTTCGACGAAGACGTCGACCACGGGCACGGCGAGGACGCTGAGTCCTCGCATCCGTCCCAGCGCCACAGCGCCTCCACTCTTGGGCGTCCAGCGCCCAGCCCAAACACCGCGCTGCTCATGGCCGCGGAGCTCTTCCGCTACCGCCCCACAGCTGAGGCGCACGACAACTGGCTCGGCCGCCTCCAGCACCTCGTCGACATTGCGCGGCACCGCGCGCTGCTCCTGCGGCGTCGCGCTCTCTGGTGCACCACAACTCCGGACGCGCTGGAACCACCGCGCATGGCGCACCTCCGCCGCCGCCTCCGCCGGTCCCCCTCCAGCTGCGGCGCACAAGGCCGCATCCCACGCGTCTTCGCCGCGCGATTGCAAATCGTGCAGCGGACACCCCCAGACGCGCGGGTGGAAATGGAGCGCCAGAAGGACCTCCAGAAGCGCATCGTCGAGGAAATCGGCCAAGCAGGGCGACAGAACCGCCGTGCTCTTCAGGGTGGCATCGCCTCGTACGCCACAGGTTGCGCGGCCTTCACCCGCAACCTGCGTCGCGTCGTCTGGCCACAGAAGTTCAGGCCTGACCTACCCAAGGGCTACGACGGCACGAACAACCCCATCGAGTTCTTGCAGCTCTACACCACCTCCATCCAAGCTGCGGGGGGAGACGACAAGGTCATGGCCAACTGGTTCTCCCACGCTCTCAAGGATTCCGCCTTGTCGTGGCTCCTGAACCTTCCCGAGGATTCCATTGACTCGTGGGAGGAGCTCTGCCAGCAGTTCGTTGCGAACTTCAAGGGCACGTACGAGCGCGCCCTCACCTACAACGACCTGCGAGCTGTGCGCCAGAAGCCTGGCGAGACCCTCCGCAGGTACATCCAGCGCTTCAGCCAAGTCCGCAACAAGATCCCGAACATCCCGGACTCGCACGTCATTGCGGCCTTCAGAGAGGGCGTCACCAACCACAGGATGCTCGAGAAGCTCGGCATCCATGATACCCTCTCCTCCGTGGTGAAGCTCTTCGACATCGCAGACAAATGCGCCAAGGCAGAAGAAGGGCTCCTCTTCGTCAAGGTGGGCTCGACAGACGACCCTGTCGAGGGATCCAAGACCCAGAAGAGGCGTGACGAGATAAAGCGCAAGCCTACCGCAGTCCTGGCAGCTGAACCCGACGCCAAGCATGTTCGCGAGGACTCCCAGAGGCTGGCGAGAAAAAGGTGGACAACCGCCCGTTCTGCATCTACCACAACAGGCGCGGCCATGCGACGGAGAACTGCTATGACCTCAAGCAGCTGAGCAAGAAGCGTGAGCAAGAAGAAGGCAGCGGTGGCCGCGGCAGAGGCCGTGGTTACCGCAAAGGTGGACGCAAGGGCAACTTCCAGAGGCCCAGGGAACTCAGGCGAATGCCGCCGAGAAAAACAACAATCTTCCCGACGAAGAGCCTGGAGGCTACCAGGCCCCCAAGGGTGCCATGGCATGCATCCTCGGCGGATCCCAGGCGCCCAAGTCGAACAACCAGTTCAAGCAGTTCGCTCGCGAGCTCAACGCAGCGCTTCCCGGGGTCGAGACGTCCCGCCCCCTCAAGTGGTCCCAGTACACCATCGCCTTCGACGCCAAAGATCACCCCAAGTCTACAAGACTGTGGGCACCCTCCCGTTGGTGTGCACCCCCACCATCAACAACATCGCCGTCGGCAAGACGCTCATTGATGGGGGTGCAGGCCTGAACGTCATCTCTGTCGAGACCTTCGAGACGCTTCAAGTGCCCTACGAGTGGCTCATGCCCTCCAGGCCCTTCACCGGGGTCACCAGCGGCTCAATCTCGCCTCTGGGGCAAGTGAGGCTCGCGGTCACTTTGGCACGCAGGAGAACTACCGCACCGAGCTAATTGACTTCGACGTCGCGCACATTGGCCTGCCCTACAACGCCATCCTCGGCTACCCCGCCCTCGCGAAGTTCATGGCCGTCACGCACCACGCCTACAACATGGTCAAGATCCCTGGCAGCGGTGGCACCATCACCATACGTGGTCACGTACAGGACGCCACGCGCGCTGTCGAGATCGCCTACAAGGCCGCTGCCATGGCATTCCCCGCTGACGAGGACATGGAGCCTCTCGAGAGGCCCAAGAAGAAGAAACAGCTGTTCACTCAAGAGCAAGCATCTACAAAGAAGGTGTCGCTGAGCACCAGCGGCTCGGGGGCTGAGGGCTCGGGGGCTAGCGTCACCATAGGCGCTGGCTTGCCTCCCAAATAGGAAAGCGCGCTCGTCGCCTTCCTTCGGGCAAATTCTGACATGTTCGCATGGACTCCGTCAGAAATGTCCGGTGTACCAAGGGAGGTGATCGAGCACCACTTAGCCGTGTGTCCAGACGCACGCCCTGTAAAGCAGAAAGCGCGGAAACAAGCCCCCGAGAAGCAAGCGTTCATCATCAAAGAAGTAGAGAAGCTGAAAGCAGCAGACATCATTCGAGAAGTTGCCCACCCCACTTGGCTCTCCAACGGTGTGGTTGTCCCAAAACCCAATGGAGGAGGCCGGCTCTGCATCGACTACACAGACGTAAACAAGGCCTGCCCCAAGGATCCATACCCCATGCCAAGGATAGACCAGATTGTGGACTCCACCGCCGGCTGTGATCTCCTCTGTTTCCTGGATGCCTTCTCAGGCTACCACCAGATCAAAATGGCCAAGGAAGACGAGGAGAAAACAGCATTTCTCACCCCTTGTGGTGTGTATTGCTACACTTGCATGCCCTTTGGCCTGAAAAATGCCGGCGCCACCTTCCAGAGGCTCATGAGGATCGCCTTGGGGGCTCAGATGGGAAGAAATGCAGAAGCTTATGTCGACGACATCGTGGTCAAGTCTCGCGAGGGAGACACTCTCTTGAAGGATCTCGAGGAAACCTTTGCCAGCCTGCGCAAGGTGAACATCAAGTTAAACCCCGCCAAGTGCGTCTTCGGGGTGCCTTCAGGCAAGCTCCTCGGGTTCCTCGTGTCCCACCGCGGCATAGAAGCAAACCCTGACAAGATCAAGGCTATAGAAGACATGCAGCCACCTCGCCGCCTCAAGGACATGCAGCGCCTAGCAGGATGCATGGCCAGCTTAGGCCGCTTCATCTCCAAGTTCGGCGAGAGAGCCTTGCCATTTTTCAAGATCATGAAGAAATCCGGCACCTTCAAGTGGACTCCAGAGGCCGACAAAGCATTTGAGGACTTGAAGAAATACTTGGCTAGCTCACCAGTCATGGTAGCCCCCAGGGCGGGCGAGCATCTGAAGCTGTACCTAGCAGCCACTCCACAAACTGCAAGCGCCGTCCTGGTGGTGGAAAGAGAAGAGCCAGTTCTCCCCAAGAAAAGCACTGCCACACCAAGTCCAGAACCTCCCGACGAGGGAACAGTCTCTCCAGACCCAGTGCCAGACCCACAGCCTCAAGTCGAGTCCACCACGAGCACCCCTGCCGAGGCTCCTCCACAGGCAAACCTCGCCAAAGGTCCTGAGGAGCCTCTCGAGGGAGCCGACGCTGCCGCACCATCAACGACCCTCGTCGAGCATCCAGTCTACTTCGTCAGTACTGTACTGCGAGATGCTCGCGAGCGGTACCCAGTGCAGCAGAAGCTCCTCCTCGCGCTACTCATCGCCTCCAGGAAGCTGCGCCACTACTTCCAGGGCCACCCCATCACGGTGGTCACGTCCTTCCCCCTGGAGCAGATCCTGCGCAACCCCAACGCACTGACCGCGTCGCAGGATGGAACATTGAGCTGCAACCATTCAACTTGCGCTTCGACACCACAAGAGTCATAAAAGGGAGAGCGCTGGCGGATTTCGTCGCCGAGTGGACAGACCCAACTCCTGAAGAGCCTCGCGAAGAAGAAACCGCGTCATCGGGAGATACAATGCCAAGCCACTGGACCATGCACTTCGATGGAGCTTTCGCCTGCCGCAATGGTGGGGCTGGCGTTGTCTTAACCTCACCAAAAGGTGACAAGCTCTACTACGCCATCCAGCTGTGCTTCACAATAGACAAGATCTCCAACAACATCGCCGAGTACGAGGGCCTCCTCGCCGGGCTCAGAGCCGCAATCGCCCTTGGCGTCAAGCACTTACTCATAAAGGGTGATTCCCAGCTCCTGGTTAACTTCTCCAACAAGAGCTACACGCCTAAAGACGACCACATGGCCGCCTACCTTGAAGAGGTCCGCAAGCTCGAGAAGCACTTCAGGGCATGGAGCTCATGCACATCCCGCGAAAGGAGAACCAGGAGGCAGATGACATCGCCAAGCGAGCATCACGAAGGCAGGCCCAGCCGGCCGGCGTCTTTGAAGAGAGACTCTCCAAGGCGTCCATAAAGCAGCCACAAGCAAGCAGACGAAGTACTCCCACCACCTCCTGTAGGTGGGGCACCCAACTGCGGTCCATCCTCAGGGGAGCGTCTGCTGCTGGCTATGGTGCATCAAGAGACAGGCTGGGTTGACGAACTCAAAGACTACCTGCTGAAGGGAGTCCTCCTGAAGAAGACGCGGAGGCGGAACGAGTGGCTCGACAAGCCAAGTCATACTACATCCTCGAGGGAGACCTGTACCGCAAGCGCCCAAATGGAATTGCACTCAAGTGCGTCCCCCCGAGGAAGGCCGCATGCTGATCAGAGACATTCACAGTGGAGAGTGTGGCCACCATTCCTCTGCACGCACCCTGGCAGGCAAGGTCTTCAGGAGCGGTTTCTACTGGCCCCAAGTGCTTCAAGATGCCACCACCATCGTCCAGTCTTGCGATGCGTGCCAATTCCACGCCAAGCAAGTCCATCAGCCTGCACTGGGACTCCAAACCATCCCGCTCTCGTGGCCTTTCGCGGTCTGGGGGCTAGACATCTTGGGACCCTTCCCGAGATCACAAGGGGGCTACCGCTTCCTCTTCGTGGCAGTCGACAAGTTCACCAAGTGGGCAGAGGTTGAAGCAGTGCGCAGCATACCGGCCAGGGCAGCAGTAAAATTCATCAGAGGCCTGGTCTGCCGTTTTGGTGTGCCTAATCGCATCATCACCGACAATGGCTCACAATTCACCAGCGGCATCTTCAGGGCCTACTGCGAGAGCCTCGGCACCAAGCTCTGCTTCGCCTCGGTGGCTCACCCACAGAGCAACGGCCAAGCCGAGCGAGCAAATGCTGAGGTCCTCAAGGGCCTCAAGACAAGAAGCTTCAATCGCCTGAAGGGCTACGGCAAGGGCTGGATAGACGAACTCCCGTCCGTGCTCTGGTCCATCCGCACGAACCCCACGAAGCCCACTGGTGAGACGCCATTTGCCCTCGTGTATGGAGCTGAAGCAGTCCTCCCCACAGAGATCAAGCATGGATCCGCACGGGTCCTTGCCTTCAACGAGGACGATCAAGCAGACCTCCACAGCGACGACCTGCTGCTCCTTGACGGGTTGCGCCGCCGTGCCGCCCTCAGGGCAGCCAAGTACCAGCAAGACCTGCGACGCTACCACAGCCGCCACATACGTCCACGCACTCTCGAGACAGGCGACCTCGTCCTCAGGAGAATCCTCTCCAGGGAAGGTCTCCACAAGCTCTCGCCAATGTGGGAAGGCCCCTACAGGGTCTCACACATCGCCAGGCCTGGCGCGGTACGCCTCGAAACGGAGGACGGCATCCCGGTCAAGAATCCATGGAACATCGCGCATCTACGCAAGTTCTACCCGTGATCATAGTCACGCCAGACATTTTTTGTCTCTAGAGGGAAGCACACAACTTCACCTCCAAGCTTCACAAAAGCTTCTCCTCCCGAGGGCCAGCCCCTCTGAGCTCTCCTGATTACGTGCCGCCGCAGGCCGTGAAGAGTCTCAGCCACTGAATGTGGTCCCCATGCCTCGACATGGAAAACTTTATCTTGGTAACACCAAGTGTAATGAACCAATTCGTTTCTCAATGAAACATTGCGCTGAGGCGCCGCTATGTAATATTTTGGTGGTGAGTTTTTACTTTTCATCATCTTAGTTCATTTCGCGCTCATATTCTTCCCCATGCGCACCTCGCGAGCGGGGGCTGAGTACGGTGACTGTGCCTCAAGAGCACCCCAACAGCACCGCAAAATCCAAAGGATCCGAGCTCTAACACGTGAGCACGCTCTCACGCCTGTTACCTCCCAAAGAGCTCTGGCCCATGGGCTTGCTCCCAAACACGCCACCTCACCAAAGGACCTTGGTACTTACTCTCCTCGCGAGATACTCATGAGGAAGCCTATAAGCGCGCATGAGTGTTTACTACCATGTGCCTGCTTTGGGTTTGCCTCTCTAACCAATACAGGGAACAAGAGTCCTCCCCAAGGTCGAGAAGTCACGCTCCGACCCCTAGAGGGAGCGCACCATCAGGGAAACCAACGCCAGGGAAGCCAACGCCCTCTACGAGGCCAAAGTCTCGCCAAGCTAAGTCTAGCGCTCGCGCCCCTCAGGAGTTTTTCTCCCTCTCACGAGCACCTGTCGTCCCTCGAGCGGGTTTTTTCTCTCTCACACTCCATGGACTGCTTGTGCGTCAAAGGGGGCCCTCGAGCACCGCGACTCGAGAGCCCTTACCTCTCCAAGCCTTAAACACCCCCCGGCCTTGCCGAGTCACGCTCCGGCATACCGCAGCGGCGGTGTCATAGCGCAAAGAGATGGGTCCTGACGACGTAGAGCGAAGAAAGACATGGAACAGGGATAAAAGGCCCATCGAGGGGCACACACACACATATTGCGTACGATCAAAGTATCTTACAAGCCAGAATTAAAACAAGTCTTAAAACAAAGATAGTTGCGCGTCAAGCGCATCTTGTTGCAGGAGTGGCCTAGGCAGAGGGTTCACCATCGCCGTCCTCTTCAGCCTTTCTTCTTCGGCGCCTTCATCCTCCTCAGCGGCCTGCTCCGCCTCAACCCTCTTGAAGCGGTCGACGTAATCGTTGACTTCTTCTCGAACCAAGTTGGAGAGCTCCCAGGCTTGGTCCTCCTCGACGGGCTCGGTCACTGACTCGTAGTCGAAGCCGGGTTGAAGGCGCTGGAGGTTGGCGAAGACGCGATCGATCGCCACAGTCAAGAGCTTGCGGCACTCCTCATCAACAACATCGCCAAGTTCCGCCACAGGGCCCTCGAGCGCGGTGAAGAGCTGATCGAAGTAGGCGAGGTATGTGGCGGCGTCAGCGTTCCCATGAACGGGAACAGCAGGGGCATCCACTCCTAGCTGCCCCGCGAGAGTGTTCCCCCGGGTCACCAAGGACTTGAACATGCGCTCCCGCTGCTGCGTCAAGACCCGCGCCGCCTGCACGCTGTGCTCAGCCTCTGCAGCACGCTCCACAGCAGGGCCCACCTGCGCGTTCAGCTCCCTCATATCAGCCATCAGGGAGGCGAGGTCTTGATCTGCACGTTCGCGAGCCTCTTCCGCGCGGCGACGACCATCTCTGGCGCGCCTCACTGGGAGTTCAGGTTGGCGTTTGGTGCTCCAGCTGAACGATGCGGGCATTGTCATCGCACGTTTCTTCTTGAAGCGGTCCTCCTGCTTCTTGAATTCCCGCATATCTTCGGCGACGGCAGCGCGATATTCTTTCTGCTTGGCGGCGGCATCCTTCTCAGCCTCTTCCTTCCTCGCGGCGAGCTTTCGGTTGGACTTCTCTACAAGCTTTTTGTGCCTGGCCACCTCCTCACCATGCTTGCCTATGGCCTCGGCCAGATTGCCCTCCCGCGCCTCAAGATCTGCGCGCTGCGTGGACAGCTCCCTGTCAGCCTGCAGTTGCTGCTCCTCGCGCTTGAGCACCTCCGCCTCGCGCGCCGCCAGTGCTTGCTCACGGGCATCCAAAGACACGCGGTGTTGGTCCAAAGACTTCCGCGTAGCCTCCGACTCCGCAGCAAATTTCCCCTCGCGGTCAGCAAGCTCTTGGCGCTGAGCGGCTAGCGTGGTCTCGAGGGCCGCGCGCTCTGAGGCTGCAGCTTGGCGCTCCGCCACGGCCGCCTCGCGATCTTCTGCAGCGGCCTGGCGCTCTGCCTGGAGTGGCTCCAGGGTCTCTTGAGCCTCGCGCACCGCGCTCTCGCGGACTTCCTTGGCGAAGCGCAGCGCCTCCTCTCGCTGCGCCTGCATGGCCTCGTTGTCGTGGCGACGGTGCTCCACGATCTCGAAGAAGCGGGTCCAGGCCTTCTCAAGTTCATCATACTCTCTGGCGAGCTCGGCCTCCTCGAGAGCGAGTTGGGCCTCCAGCCCATCCAGTGCACCCCTCGCCAGGCGGAAGGTAGAGCTGCGGCGAGCGCCGCTCCAGCTCTGCCACCCAGGACCAGAGCCCGCGAACTCCCACGAGACATGGAGGCTCCCTCGTGCGCACTAGTTTCAAGGGTGGGAGTCTCCGAGCTTGGGCCCGGGTCGACCCTGGCCTGGGGGCTGTGAAGCGAGCCCTCTCCGTCATTGGGGCCATGGGCTCCAGCACCGTCGTCTTCCATCGGCGCCTCCTCTCGAGCTTCAGGGGCTGGGGAAGACTGCCCAGCCACCGTGAGGTCCGCCGCCGCCGTGCCCGCTGCGGCCTCAGAAGAAGCCGCCGCCCCCTCAATCTGCGTTAGGCGGGGGCGGCGGAGGAACGTTTTCTCCACCTCAGCGTCAGTGCCTTGGGGCGGAGGAGGAACGTTCTCCCCCATCTCGACGTCGGCGCCTCTCCTCGCCGGCGAGCCGCTCCCCGCCTCCTCCGTGGCGACCTCCTCTTGCTGCTCTGGTGGAGTGACAGGGCGTGGCGGTGTTGGCGTCCGCACCACCGCCTCCTCCTCGGGGCGCACCTCCGCGGTAGAAGACGAAGCAGCCGCCCGGCCAGAGGCGCAACCACCACAGGCCCTGTAGCCTCTCCACCACAGGCCCTGTAGCCTCTCCGACACAGGCTTCGTGGCCTCCTCCGACCGGCTCCGTGGCCTCAGTCACCACGGGCTTAGCAGCCTCTTCAGCTGAGGGCTCCACAGGCTCCTCGACGGTTGCCGAGGCAAGGCCCCGGACCTCCGCGGCCTTGCGGAGCCTCCGGCGTTTTGCCGTCACCAAATCCCTAACAAACAAGCAAGGAAGGCCATCAAGAGGGGAGCAAGAAAATTCTCGAAAGATGTGAAAACAGGGACCAATGCTTACCCAGATGTCTTGGCGCGTGAGTCAACCCACATCGTGGTGGACGACCGCCACGACCTCGACGAAGCAGCTCCAGAGCCGGGCCCCTCAGGAGCAGTCTCAGCTTTCCTCTTGAGAGGGGTGCCCACTGGGCTCTTGGCGGCCCTGTCGTGAAAAGCCTTGGAGCGGGGATCGCAGCGTCCCGCTGCGGCCTCCTCATCGCTGTCTTCCTCCCCCTCCGCGACCTGGCGCGAAGGGGCCACAAGGAAATCCTCGTCCCCGCTGGACGAAATCTCCAGAACTTCTCCCTCGGGAGGGCAGGTCTCGAAGAGCTCGCCTCCCCTGCCGAGGGATTCGCCCCTCCACAGGTGACGCCCAGATCGGCGTCAGATGCGGCGGGTGACTCCGAGGCCCAGTCCTCTTCCACCACGGGCGCCGCGGCCTCCTTCTTCTCCTCCCCTGCCAGGCCCTGAGGGGTGAACTCCGGCATCAGCTCCAGGATCGCGAGGCGCTTCTTCGGAGTAATCTGATGGAGGGCCTCGCGAGCTCACTGCGCGGCACAGGAACCTCCGGGGCGGTGAAGAGGATGCCCATAATGGAAGCTATGACGTCGGGGGTGTGGGAGCTGCAATGCAGCCGCATCGGGTCCGCCGGGCCTGAATACATCCACATCGGCTTCGTGTGCTTCTGGAGAGGAGCAATACGGCGCCTCACGAAGTCTTCAGCAACCATCTGCCCCGTGAGGCCAGCTTCGCGGACGAGCTTCATGCGTGCGACCAAGTCAGCAATCTTCGGGCTCTGAAGGTTGCACTCGACCAGTTCGAGTTCTTCAGCGGCGGCGCCTCAGGGACGTCGAAGAAGGAATTCTGCGTCTTGGCGTCCACGAGGAACCACCGCTGGCGGAAATCGTCCACCTTCTTCGTCACCCGTGTGACGGGTTTGTCGCCGTCCCAGGACATGGGGATGTAGATGCCTCCCATCCCATCCGCGATGCGGAAGGACACACAACCAGACCGCTCGCCAGGCGCCGTGGAGCGGAGCGCGTAGAAGCTCCGGAAGAAGGCCACGGAAGGCATCACCCCCAAATACGCCTCGCAAAGATATGCGAAGATGGCGAGGATCAAGATGGAGTTGGGGTGCAGATGCAGAAGTTGGATCTGATAGAAGGCCAGAACCTCCTCCAGGAAGGGGGAAAATGGCGGCACCAAACCAGCGAAAATGGTCTGGAAGAAAATGGGATACAGCCCCGCCGCGAGCTTGCCAAAGCGCGCCGCCTTGAGAACAGTGGCGCCGTGCTCGTTGTTCTTGCCTGCGGCCATCAGCCGGATCTTGTCCAGCGCCTCCGCCGTGTGGATGCGAGTCCCCACCAGCGCCGGCGCGAACTCGTCCTCCTGCTGCGCCTCGGCCGGTACGTTCGCCATTGCCGCCTTGTCCTTCTTGGGACCCATGGTCGAAGAAAGAAGGGCGGCGGAGAAGCTCGGTGAAGGAGGAGGAGCGCCGGAGACACAGGAGCGCAGAAGTCAAGAGCGAGGAGACGGGCGCGCAAATGATGCAGTAACTGCTGCCTGAACCGGCGCTGCAGGCTTTATTCCCCTCAGAGCAGTTACCGAGACGTGGTGGGTCCCCCCACTACGCCCGTCATCTCCGAGGAGAACGTGTCGTCGCGGCGTAACTGCCCTACACGTGTCTCAGGCCGGCCGGACACTTTGGGCCCATGACGATTCGCCTGCGTCCATTGGACTACATCGTGCCCATCATGGGCCCGGGGGCTACTGTCGGCCCAGTGAAATCCAGGGTGTGCTGGGCCTGTCCTCTACGGCCCTCGACACTTGATGGCAATTTTCGCTAAGGACCAAGCCTACGGCTTGGAGAGCCTCGCGAGGCGAATTGCCTCGCGAGGGCTTTTGAGGCAGCAGAGGCCTGCGGAGGCCCTCTCCACTGCTGCCCCCTCTTCAAGGAAATCTCCCCTGGAGAGAGGTCAACGCCGAATTCTCTACAGGGCATCCAAGCCCTCGTGGAGATCGCTTCGCTGCAAAGCAACCTCTGCAGAGCGCACATGGGCTCTGCAGCGGCCGCAGAGTGACGCGCGCCTCTGCGCGCGGTGACGACGACGCCGCAGTTGCCATTTTGGTGATTAAAGGGGTCAACAAAGCTGCGCCATCCGCACCGGACTACAAGGTTTCCTCTTTGGTGATAAGGGGACCGGCCGGCGCTACGCTCCACGGCCAACGTCACCGTGGGCACCCCCACGTTCCTCTGCGGCCCCAGCTGGCCGTCCTGCATGGACGGTGGTTACTCTGCCACAGGCTTCAGCTTTACGCCCATGGACCGTGTCCATGGACAGCCGGGCTGCGGTGCACCACGCTCTACCTTCTGCCGCCACGTGATAGCCCTTCCGTAGCGCAAGCACAGGGAGGAAGCCCGGGGCGCCTATAAAAGAAGGAGGAGCAGCACCGTAGCAAGGGATCGCATTCTCATTCTAGCATAGCCACTTACGCGCAAGGAAGAAGAAGACCACTGCTTCCTTCCTCGTGTACACCATTGCCAAAAGAGAGCCCTCGGCAAGCTCATTGTACTGTAACCTCTATAAGCAGTGCAATACAGACAAGCAGGAGTAGCGGTGTGTAACACCCCGGCCACCCCGGGCCGGGCCTGTCACCCCTGGCAGCTCTCTAGGATCTCCAGACTGGCCCCACAGATCAACACTAGTCTTTTCTGCGCACTTTGTCTTCACTCGTGCGCACCAGAGAACCAGTTCCCGGTCGGTCACCCATCCTTGGAGTGCTCCGGGCCAAGCACGCTTAACCTCGGAGTTCCTTCCAGATGAGCTTCCGGAAAAGAAGTTGCAACTTATTGATATGAGTATTCTATCAATCCTGTTAAGCCCTGAGCCAGGATCTCACATCCTTCCCCCCTTAGAAGACCGACGCCCTCGTCGGTCAGCCCCAGTCCAGGAACTTCCCCTCTTGGTACACGTCTGTGCGCCCAGTGCCGGCACATGCTCCACATGTCCGCGCCCCTGACCCGCACACGCCCGTGTTGCCGCGAGGGTCGGCTCTGATACCAAATTGGAACACCCCGGCCACCCCCGGGCCGGGCCTGTCACCCCTGGCAGCTCTCTAGGATCTCCAGACTGGCCCCACAGATCAACACTAGTCTTTTCTGCGCACTTTGTCCTCACTCGTGCGCACCAGGGAACCAGTTCCCGGTCGGTCACCCATCCTTGGAGTGCTCCGGGCCAAGCATGCTTAACCTCGGAGTTCCTTCCAGATGTGCTTCCGGAAAAGAAGTTGCAACTTATTGATATGAGTATTCTATCAATCCTGTTAAGCCCTGAGCCAGGATTTCACACGGTGTTACCTCCTCACGAGGGCCGTGAACCTGGGTACGGGCTGGTGTCCATCTCTGCCGTGATGTCCCTCCACTTGCTCGACGAGCACCGTCGCCGTGCAGGTTGAGGGTTGTTTGACCAACGTGTTCAGCCCCTTACACGAACTCTCTTCGTGAGCTTGACTATCCCTGTTTCGTGGGAGTCATTCTCCGACAGTAACCGACCTAGTCTACACGTAAGGAAAGTCTAAACCGACTATGCCTATTGTCTAATCTTGGAGGGTACTCCATCTTCTTGGGCCTCTTGTCTTGGGCTTCGAATAGGCTCTTCGATATTGGGCCTTAGTCGTTACGTGCACCAGGTACCCTCATGATAGGGTACCCGAGATGTATACCCATGTCATGCGTTGTCCACCTTATTCTTGACGTAGTAGGCGGCTGAAGAGCTTGCAGCATTCCGAAGTTGAAATAGGCGGCAGTCCATCTAAAGTAGCGGGACCAAATGCCCCCTAGATGGGAAAGACGGCCTGACTGTTGTCAGGAATCTTCCAGGCAAAGTCTTGTCACTTTGACCAGTCCCGTCAAATGTTGATGGATGACGTCACGCGGTCCACGACAGTTTGAACGCAAGCATGCATCATAATTATTTTCCCACTACACGCGGGATTCGAGGCGACAGCAGTGCGCGCTGTTGCCACGACGTGCGAGACGTGGGCACGTGGCGGAGATCGTGGCTCCGGCCGTTTCGCGCACGAATCGCGGAGCAGGAGGGATAAATACACCCAGCTTACGGGATGGATTTTTACCCCATTCTCATCTCCGCCGCATCCTCTCCCTCTCTCGAGCTCTCTACTCCCGAAACTCAACTCCGGCGAGCGAATCAGAGAGCGGCGCACCCTTCGAATGGCGAGCACCGGTGAGCAGGAAACAACGGCGACGACGGCGACTGCAGCGACACCATTGGTCGCGGCAGGTTCTGGATCTGCGGCGGCGGCCGCCGTGAGCACCGCGCCGTCGTCTTCTTCTTTCCCCGCCACGGCTATGGGTGGGGTATCTTCATCTTCTCCGGCACCGGCAGCGCCAACAACGGCTGCTCCCCCCTTTTTCCCCTTGCCATCAATGGCGGCGACGGACGCGGACCTCCCGGCGGACCCGGAGGTTCCCGCCGGCGAGACTGCGGTCGAGGAGGAGGAAGTGGCGGAGCTAGGCTCCCGCTATTGGCTGCCGTCGTGCATAACTGCGGAAAACTTGACGGAGCTGGAGGAAGGCGGCTTCTTGCCGCCAAAGACGGAGTGCTTTTGGCGGCCCCCGGGCGATGAAGCCGTCCCTGACCCCCAAGACGGAGAAAGAGTCGTCCTGGCATCACACCTCCTCCACGGTATGACTTTGCCGCTCTCCACCTTTTTCTTGGCGGTCTTGAAGTACTACGGGCTGCAACCGCACAACATAGCTTTGAATAGCATTCTAGTGTTAGCCGGCTTCCAAGCGCTGTGCGAGGGCTACCTAGGCATAGCCGCCACCGTAGAGCTCTTCAAGTACTGCTTCCTTTGCCGCCGGCAAACCATATCAGGCGGCCAGCTGGCAACTTGCGGCAGTGTTACTTTCACCTGCCGCCATAGTGACTGGTATCCAAAGATCCCCTACATCGAGTCGGTGAAGAACTGGACCAGCACTTTCTTTTATTGTAAGGACACCCCGACACCCGGCAACACGGTGGGGATTCCTCCTTTTGTCAACGGTCCGCCGACATACAAGGCTTGCTGGACGGAGAAGGCGGCAACTGTTTTGCCGGAGGAGCTCCGCCTTGCTGTTAGGCGGATTGAGTTCCTGACCAAGACGATGGTGTCTTCGCGGCTTGACGGAGTCGACACCGTCATCTGTTGGCTGTCAAGGCGAATCATGCCTCTTCGCCATCGCCCATTGAAGATGTGCGAGTATAAGGCGGATAGTGTCGGCAGCGTCACCCTTGACGAAGGGATGTTGCTGTACCGGCTGAGAGGGCTCATCCAGCCCAACCATGTGAAGGCGGCCGAAGGCGTCACCATGTTTACTCATGATAATCCAGCCCCTGAGGTAAGCCGTAGCTTTAATACCTTCATTATTTGTCGACTGATTTATGATTCTTGGATCATGAACCTACTTTGCTTTCAAGACCATCTAGAGAAAACAAGCCCTTCTTGTTTTCTTGGTTTTTTTTAAGACAACACAATATGTAGTTTTGCCCTTTTTCCCCTTTCTAAAACTACAACACTCTACTAGTCCGCATTTTTGAACCCTCCCCAGTCGGATCCAAAAGTTAAACCGTTAAATCAATAAATAGCCTTATCAAATCGATATGGATCCACCCATCTCTAAGTTACCTTATGCAACATCATTTTCATATTTGTAGAAATAACCTTGTATTTTATTAAACTCAACCAACAATCAACCATTTGTAAGTTTTCTATATGGAACTAATTAGATGAAATTAAAATCGTGGATGGATTATAAATATGACAACCACCAACATGCACATATATCATGTGGTATGTCGTCGTATCAGCATCGTAGATAGGAGACGGGGGTCCTCTAGCCGAGGGTGAACCGAGGGGTGAAGGAGAGCGTCGTCGAGGTCGGGATCGATCAAGGCAGTTTACCCAGCTTCGGATCTCGCAGCGGTGGCGAGACCCTACGTGCTGCTATAACTCACTATAATGGCAATAGCCTTGGTCGGGTTACAATGAGTATGAGAGTATGTTGAACATGCCCTAAAGGCATCCGAGGTCCGGCTTATATAGGCGGCTGGACCTAGGGTTACAAGGGACAAACGTGTCCGGCAAGACTACAGAGTACTAAACCTATCCGGCAAGTCACCGCCTTCCGTCTTGACCCTGGTGGCGTCATGGGCTTCAGTCTTGGGCCTCCGTCTTGCCATCCTCCGTCCGCCTTATATGCCGGCTATTTGGGCCGCCCGGCAGGCCAAAGCCTTCACCACCACTTTGGGCCACCCTGAACTAGCCGGATTGATCCATGTCAGTGATACCCCTATTAGGTATATCCCCATAATGGTAGGTATGTGGTCTAGATTTTGGCAACATCTAGATCCGGGTTTAGATTTTAATTTTCGATACTCTAGCTGTAATACGGAGATTCCACTTGTGATCTTTGCACATATGAAAAATAGTAATATTGTTTTTAAAAAGTGTATGGTTCTAGGCTTATATTTATTCTCTACATGCAATATTTTATGCAGCTTGAAAGGGATTTTTTTTGCTAAGTTCCGTAAGTAGGGTCATGTGTACATGCCAACGTATGACAAAAAAAAAACGTCATTTACGATGTTGGGTAAAAAAATGCTAGATGTCGGTATAAAAAAAGAGAGAGAGAGAGAAATTACTTCTTCTTTTATGTGCTAGATGTAAATCCGAATATTTACCTCTCGGTGAGGTAGACTGGCCTACACAAAGAGAAGCGGAAAAATGTGAGCTAAAATGATGAGAGAAGAAGAGATCAATTTATCCCAACATGCTAAATTAAAGCATGTTTAGGAGGGGGATAATTGTACAAAATAATTTCATATCATTGCAAATGCTTCTTACAAATCTTTCAGTTTGAAAAGGATGAGGACACTATTGTTGGCGATGCACAATTGAAAATGTAGATTAGTAACTTTCATAAAATAATGATTGATGAACATGATGAACTTCCTTTTTATGGATAAACCATTACGGAGAATGTGACACAATGACTCCAAAGGAAAACAATATCTTGACTACCAACGTTAGAGAGGCCATTTTTTAGATGGAGCATAACAAAACACTAGACCACACGCTTGCGGTTTTGGGAGGTCTTTAAGGATGACCTTATGGAAATTTTAACGACTTTCAGAATAGGAAACTAGACATATCTCAACTGAATTTTGGCATTCTTGCATTGCTTTCCAAGAAGGAAGATGCAACAAAAATTGACCAGTACATACCCATATATCTACTTACGTTATTTTTGAGATATTTACAAAGGTATGCGCAAGTTATGTGACTGCTATTGCCCACAATGTCACCAAACCACGCAAAGGGCCTTCATAACGAAACATCGTTGAAGGGGTGGTTGTTGTACATGAAACCATGCACGGACGTCATAGTAAGAAGCTTGATAGTGTGCTTTTTAAAGTTGACTAAGGTAAAATGGTCTTTTCTTCAACAAACGATACACAAGAAGGGCTTTTAACCGAAGTGGTGTGAGTGGACAGCAAACTTCATACAAGGCATAAATGTTGCGGTTAAAGGGTGACAAAATTTGTTTCGATCGTGTTCAAAATGAGAAAATTCAACGCCTTTTTATTCACTCTTCCCTTAGCGTGCGTTATATTTCGCTTAATTTTCATGTCCTTTAGTTTACCTCCTCCAACTTTAGTCTTCAGTATGTGTTGGTAATAGGTTGAATGTGGTAGACCAAACAAATTAAAATATTATCCGAATAGACATTTGCACTTTGATTTGGGCTATTGGGAAAGTGTATAATGATATTGTTTTTAACAAGTTTTTTTAAAATTTGTTGCAAGTTATCTTGCACTGGATCCATACATGATCCTTACTGCAACACGTGGAAGCACAAAATTCTATATACTATGGGTGCAACCTTTTGCTGCCAACCACCAAGGGTAAATGGATTCATATGTTTTCTATTCTTGTGTTCCATCGAAAGAGATGTATAGAAGAAAATCATATTTTTGAGAGTGGCCTTGTATTAAGAAATAGAGCGAGTACTTAGCTAGCTAGAGCTTTTGTTGCCAAATCACTAAAAATTGAGAGAAAAGTGGTACTATTTTTTTTTTTTTGGTTACGTTTTCATTATGTCTATGAGATGATTAATACTGGCAAAGAAAATGACGGAGAGTTGGCAAGCCGGCATGGTCATGCCAAAAAAAATAGCAGCAATTCAAACGGCTCCCGGCCTCATATATTCTCCTGACATATTAGGAAAAAAGGTTAGAACAATTCAAAAATTCTGAAAAAATAAGCCAACAAACATATACAAGTGCTTGACATATGAGCAAATTTTTGTGATAAACATTTGACCATCATAAAAAAAGATGTAGGGTTAAGTTTAGACAGCAACGACTCGATGTGGGTCGGATGCAGCGTCTATGACATTCCTGGGCTCAAAGCTTCGCGGAATCGCGGTAGAAGATGTACATGGAGAAGCAGTCCCAGGAAAGCCACCATGAATAAATTAGAAACAAAACAAACATTCATTCACCTCCATGCGCGCACCGGTCAGCCAAACTATTCATCCGACCCGACCGACGACACGCACAAGCATCAGACGCGTCACCGGCCGGCCGGCCTCTCGATTGGCACGGCGGCGGCACGTATGGCGAGAGCCGCGGACGCGTGCGTTTGACTGACCGCGGAAGAGTACAGACGCACCGGACGAACGGGAAACATACTCGCTGCGGGCACGCGGTCACTTCCGTCTTCCGATCAGCAAACGCCAGCCGGGCAAGTCGCCGTCTCTCTATTTCTCTCTCGCCGCGCGGTAGCGGTAGGTGCTCCGCATAGTCGCAATCTCCCACGCCATCCACGCACGCACAGTAATCTACTAGAGATCGGAGGGAGTAGTAAACTCGATCGAGTCGTCACGGTGGCGCCACTGCGTCTGCGGTAGCCACGCATCACCGAGCTTTCGCCTCCCTCGCCTCGCCACACTCCCCAGTCAGTCATCCCTACGCTCTCCAGCCTATAAAAGGCCCCGCTCGCGCCACGAGCTCCCCACACAGCTCTACACACTGAAACACCCACTTCCCAGTCACTAGTGAAGAAGTTGCGGGCGCGACGAAGATGATCCTGGGAAGGCTCATCGACAACCTCACCGGGGCGAGCAGGAGCGGGCGGCTCAAGGGCACGGTGGTGCTCATGCGCAAGAACGTGCTGGACCTCAACGACTTCGGCGCCACCATCCTCGACGGCGTCGCCGAGTTCCTCGGCAAGGGCGTCACCTGCCAGCTCATCAGCTCCACCACCGTCGACCACAGTAAGCTCCTTGCTCGCTCGCTCGCATCGCCTCTCTTTATTACTACATCTTCCTCTTCTTTCCTGTGGCCGGGCGGCGGCCATGGATAACGATAGCCTCGGCCTGTATCATCTTTAACTCGGCATGGCCTGACCAGAGCATCAGATGCTCGAAACAAAGCAGTAAAACCACACAAGGACACGTCAAAAAGTATAGCGACACAATCAAAGCACAAAAGCTAGCTGCAGTAACGATGGAAAAAGCGGAGATCGAGTCGGTGGAGTGACACGTATACCTAGTAAATTTCCCTTAAAAAAAACGTATACCTAGTAATAAATTATTAACCCTGTGATCGATGTGAACGAACGGCAGACAACGGCAACCGCGGGACGGTGGGCGCGGAGGCGGAGCTGGAGCAGTGGCTGACGAGCCTGCCGTCGGTCACCACGGGGGAGTCCAAGTTCGGGCTCACCTTCAGCTGGGAGGTGGAGAAGCTCGGCGTGCCGGGCGCCATCGTCGTCAACAACTACCACAGCTCCGAGTTCTTCCTCAAGACCATCACCCTCGACGACGTGCCCGGCCGCGCCGGCGGCAGGCTCTCCTTCGTCGCCAACTCGTGGATCTACCCCGCCGCCAACTACCGCTACAACCGCGTCTTCTTCGCCAACGATGTAAGTATTCCTACACTCAGTTATAGTACTGTATTAATTAGCTTCTGTACTAGTTCATGGCCATATCTCAGTCCTCACAGTTAATTTAAGACTAGATTACTAGTTGCTGGTGGACCTGGAACATTGTTTAATTGGTGTTTTGGTCGCAAAGGGGATATGGTTGGGTTAAGAAGATTGAATGAGACCGGCGACGTGGCACCGTGGTAGCTAGGCAGGCGAAGTTGGACTTAAATTACAACCTGCTGCATTCATTTAGATAAGAACCTGATGGAGGACACGTGATGAGCTCCATTCCATGACCCCAGAAGAATCTTTTTTAAACAGTGGCACCAGATTAAGTTCACTTCAGAAACGATGACACTCGTTATTTACAAAATCCGAATAGCACTAGCAATTGCCTTGACCAAATGTAGTAGTAACCGTAGCACTCCTGCGTGCTACCAACCAAATGAGATTTCTTCTTCTTCTGACAAACAAATGATTAGACAGGGCAACTAGCTCAATGCTAATCCAAATATGTCGTTTATTAATTTGTCATTTTGCAGACGTACCTGCCGAGCCAGATGCCGGCGGCGCTGAAGCCGTACCGCGACGACGAGCTCCGCAACCTTCGGGGCGACGACCAGCAGGGCCCTTACCAGGAGCACGACCGCGTCTACCGCTACGACGTGTACAACGACCTCGGCGAGGACCGCCCCGTCCTCGGCGGCAACGCCGACCACCCTTACCCTCGCCGCGGCCGCACCGGCCGGAAGCCCAACGCCAACGGTACGTACGCCCAAGTCCCAACAGTCCCCGACACACTTACGCCGCCGAGTGGATCACACTGACAGGACGTTGACCTCCCTGTTAATTTGCAGACCCGAAGCTGGAGAGCAGGCTGTCGCTGCTGGAGCAGATCTACGTGCCGCGCGACGAGAAGTTCGGGCACCTCAAGATGTCGGACTTCCTGGGCTACTCCATCAAGGCCATCACGCAGGGGATCGTGCCGGCGGTGCGCACCTACGTGGACACCACCCCCGGCGAGTTCGACTCCTTCCAGGACATCATCGACCTCTACGAGGGCGGCATCAAGCTGCCCAAGATCGCCGCGCTCGAGGAGATGCGCAAGCTCTTCCCGCTCCAGCTCATCAAGGACCTCATCCCCGCCGGCGGCGACTTCCTCCTCAAACTCCCGCTACCCGACATCATCAAGGGTGCATACCTAACGGCAGCACTTCCTTTGCCGGCAATGTGTATAACCTCTTGAGAAAAGTTTGGCTGATGATCGATGCAACTCATTGTGTAAACAGAGGACAAGCAGGCGTGGAGGACTGACGAGGAGTTCGCGCGGGAGGTGCTCGCCGGCGTCAACCCGGTGATGATCACGCGTCTCACGGTGAGTGAAGTAGTGAACAAATGCTGAATACATCGTCCATGGATCGGCCACTGAGAACACAATTCGATCGATCATGCAGGAGTTCCCACCGAAAAGTACACTTGACCCTAGCAAGTACGGCGACCACACCAGCACCATCACGGCGGCACACATCGAGAAGAACCTCGAGGGCCTCAGCGTCCAGAAGGCGCTCGAAAGCAACAAGCTGTACATCCTGGATCACCACGACCGGTTCATGCCGTTCCTCATCGACGTCAACAACCTGGACGGCAACTTCATCTACGCCACCCGGACGCTCTTCTTCCTGCGTGAGGACGGCAGGCTCACGCCGCTCGCCATCGAGCTGAGCGAGCCTTTCATCCAGGGCGGCCTGACCACCGCCAAGAGCAAGGTGTACACGCCGGTGCCGAGTGGCAGCGTCGAAGGCTGGGTGTGGGAGCTCGCCAAGGCCTACGTGGCCGTCAACGACTCCGGGTGGCACCAGCTCGTCAGCCACTGGTACTTACGTGGCGGACTAACACTGACACTGACGATGAGATACTACTACGTTGCAGAGAAACTAATTAATCGATCGATTTTTGGGTGCGTGCAGGCTGAACACGCACGCTGTGATGGAGCCGTTCGTGATCTCGACGAACCGGCACCTGAGCGTGACGCACCCGGTGCACAAGCTGCTGAGCCCGCACTACCGCGACACCATGTCCATCAACGGGCTGGCGCGGCAGACGCTCATCAACGCCGGCGGCATCTTCGAGATGACCGTCTTCCCGGGCAAGTTCGCGCTGGGGATGTCGGCCGTGGTGTACAAGGACTGGAACTTCACCCAGCAGGGCCTCCCCGACGACCTACTCAAGCGGGGCGTGGCGGTGCCGGACCCGGCGAGCCCCTACAAAGTGCGGCTGCTCATCAAGGACTACCCGTACGCGGCGGACGGGCTGGCCATCTGGGACGCCATCGAGAAGTACGTGGACGAGTACCTGGCCATATACTACCCCAACGACGGCGTGCTCCGGAGCGACGTGGAGCTACAGGCGTGGTGGAAGGAGGCGCGCGAGGTCGGGCACGGCGACCTCAAGGACGCGCCGTGGTGGCCCAAGATGCAGTCTGTCGCCGAGCTGGCCAAGTCCTGCACCACCATCATCTGGATCGCGTCCGCGCTGCACGCCGCCGTCAACTTCGGGCAGTACCCGTACGCGGGGTTCCTCCCCAACAGGCCGACAGTGAGCCGGCGCCGCATGCCGGAGCCCGGCACCGAGGAGTACGCGGAGCTGGGGCGCGACCCGGAGAGGGCATTCGTCCACACCATCACCAGCCAGATCCAGACCATCATCGGGATATCCCTGCTGGAGGTGCTGTCCAAGCACTCCTCCGACGAGCTCTACCTCGGGCAGCGCGACACGCCGGAGTGGACCTCCGACCCCAAGGCGCTAGAGGTGTTCAAGCGGTTCAGCGACCGGCTGGTGGAGATCGAGAGCAAGGTGGTGGGCATGAACCAGGACCCGCAGCTCAAGAACCGCAACGGCCCGGCCAAGTTCCCGTACATGCTGCTCTACCCCAACACCTCCGACACCAAGGGCGACGCCGCCGGCTTCACCGCCAAGGGCATTCCCAACAGCATCTCCATCTGAGAGACCACCTCGCCGCTCGCCAACCATGGCACGGCGTTCGGCATTCCACTGCTGGTAATACGTATTGTACGAATAAATATTGTACGGAGTTGTTCGGCAGGTACGAATAGAGAGACTGGTGCTGTGTGGCACGGTGTGAGCTCGTGTCAATAATTGATCGATCCTGATCCTGGTGTGCTAATCTCCACCATTTGCCAAATAAATAAAGCAGAATTGTTTCCTCGTTCAGTACAGTATTAGCACTGCCTTACGCCTTCCACAGCGACTTGAAGTCTTGAACTCAATTATTATCACAGTAGCTGGCCATGTTCATTGATCACTTGATCAGTACTAGATGTGGTGAGAGGAGCTGGATGGGCTATGGATTGGCAACGGTAACAGACATTCCCACGTGGAAACGAGGAACTTAATCATCAGCTAATCAACACAAAACAAAGTGTTTCAGAAGGACAGAACATGTAGTGTTCACAGGGCCACTCGGAAAGCACACTTAGGACTGTTTACATCACAAAACTATACGCAGGACCCAACACCAGCCCCTCGCGTCGCTCCCCCGGCGGCGCCAGGGGAAAAAGCGGCGCCGCCGAGCTCTTCCCCCGTTCGGCGCCCTCCTGCCGCTGCCGTCGCCGGCTTCGGCCACGGCGGTGGCGGCACCCCCCGCTACCAAAAAGGTGGCCGGGGGGGGGGGGGGGGGTGGTCTTCGTCTCGGCGCTGGTGGTGACCGGCCTGTGGGAGGCGGCGGCAGTCTGGGGCGGAGGAAGTCGGGCCGGCGGGCCCGGGAGATGGTCGAGGACGGCGCGAAGGCTTCCGGCGACGGTGCGGGCGGCGGAGGCGCCGTCGCCTGCCGTGGTGGTCGTATGCACGCCTGATGGGCTTTGGCGGGCCCGATCTGGGCTCGCCAGGCCCGAGCGGGGGCGCGTGGATGAGGGCGTCCGGCGGTGCGGGCGCAGGCTGGGGGGGGGGGGCGCGGTGAGGAGGCTGGGGACGTGCGCTCCTCGCGGGATGTAGGCTTCATGCCCGGCGCTGAGGAGGAAGAGGGAGGTGGTGGCACCGGCGCGGAGGCAGGGCGGCCAATGAGGCGCGGGCTGGCCATGGAGGCAAGCCGGGGAGGCGGCCCCGGACGTGTGGCTGCTTCGAGGATCAGTCGCAGTGGGCATGGTGGCTGCCGTGGAGGGAGGTGCCGCGGCGGCAGCAGCGTGCCATGGAGCTAGGTGGTTGACGACATGACCAGGATGCCATCTTGTGGCTTCCGAAGCTTTGCGGTCGGGTTGAAATCCGGGCGAAAGCTCGCACGGACTTCGGTCGGTGCCGACGACGGCGGTGCCCTCGGGCGTCGTTCTCCTTCTTGAATGCGTCGCTGTGGAGCTTTTCGACCTCGACTAACGCGTGTGGATCCAAGAGCTCCGGGTGAAAATCTATGCTCTTCGGGAGCGGGCGGCGGTGACGATCTCGTCACTACCTTGTTGGAGGCGCCGCTTTGGAGCTCTTGGCCAGCGCGGTGCGACGGTTTTGCGACGGATGTGCAAAATGGGTATGTGGTCGAGGGTGGTGGACGTCGGGGCGGCGGCTCCGGAAGGTGGTGGTGCGTCGAGGCGGCGGCTTCGGTCCCTGTTGCAGTGGCGGTCCTATGGGGCAGGACCGTGACCTTACACAGGCTTGGGTGACAACCTTGGGCTGCGAGGGCAGCAGGTTTGTCGACTCGGCTGGATCACCTCCGGGCGATGCGAAGGTTGATCTGGTTGTTACGCCGGGGCGGCGGCCCCGGGTTTTGGCGCGACGTTGAGGTCTGCGGGCGGTCGTCTTTAGCGAGGGTAGCAAGGGCTACGAGACGGCTGGTTTGTGCAGCGTTGTGGCTCGTGTGCTTTGGTGCCGAGTGGTGCACGTCGGGGCGGCGGCCCGGGGTCGGTGTTGTGTTTTGTGGTGTTCGGTGGGCTTGTGTCGTGTGGCCTCGCTTGTGCGGTTTTTTGGCCTTGTTTTCCTCATAAACAGGGTATTTGTATGGTTTTTGGACCCGGTTTCCCTTATAAACCGGGTCACTCTTTCTATCTATTCGAGCAGTGGTACGACCACTTTGTCCTAAAAAAAACACACTTAGCTGGAATGCACATTTTTTTTGTGAGTGCAGATGCCATGCTGGCCAATGACAAGATGGTGAAGCCGAATCTGCATGGTAGAAAGGTTGTGGTGTCAAGCCACTGTGAGCATGTGATGCAGCTTGAGGCATACTCCAGTGGCCAGTTGAGCTGGAGGTGTAGTCGACACTGCTCTCCATCAACCAACAGAACCGAATTTTGCCTCACCACAAACCTGGACCAACGAACAGCACATCTGCACATGGAGTAAAAAGAAGATGCGTGTTGTCTTGTGCTGTTATCTCCCTCCTGGCGGCACTCTTCTGAATATGATGGGTTTAAGGAACAGGGTTTACAACTGCACACTGATTCACCAAATCCCTACCTTGCTAAAACTGCTACGACAATGCGTAAGACTGGCAACGATGGGCGCATCCCTATCTTTTGTACTGCTAGCTAGCGAGCTAGTCAACTCGATGCGCCCATGGATTGCATCCGACCTGCAGCGACGCCCTCTAGTTTATGGAGGCGGCTTGCTGCCCCCCGCGTCGCTCCAAAACTCGGCGGCTTAAACTGACCCCAAACTAAATTCTGCGGGTGGAAAGTCTCAATCAGTCGAGGTCAAAAAAAAAAAAAGAGTCTCAATCAGTCCAGCTTGAGGGCTTCTTATGTTTCTATTAAAAAAAGAGTCTCAATCAGTCCAGCTTTGTTAAAAAAAGAGTCTCAATCAGTCGCTAATGTACATTTTAAAAAAAGAGAGTCGGAATTTGTTCTGGATCCGTCCCTGGCAAAGTATGCATGTACCAAACTTCAACATTGAGGGCTTCTTATGTTTCTATTATTGAGAAGATGCAGGAATATGAAAAAGGGTATGATAATATAAAGCCACGACGTGTGAAATCATACATATATCGAAAGAAAACACATAATCGGTAAGAGAAGCTATTCGATTGCATCATAGGGAAGCACATGCAATTTGTGTAGATATTCAATCCATGTCATATGTGTTATAGACATGAAGGAAAAATTTCAAGGGGTCTCACCTCTTACTATAAATATTATGGAATTATAGTGTAGAAAAACAATCCATAAAGTTTACACTACAAAGTTATATAAAAGCTCCAAGTACCATTGATATCGGAGCATGACAACATATGTTTGACACTACAAAGTTATATTTGCATACTTGTTTTGCGGTGACTATCAACTTAAAATTTAGCAGTATGATAACAACACTCGCCGAACAAGTTGATAACTTAAGTACTAGACATATTGGAGCTTCAAGCAATAGGCTTGTTAAAGAAATGTATCATTGTTGTTGTCCTTGTCTTCATATTTGAGGTATAATAGATTGAAAGAAGGTTGTGTTAATTAATAATAAATTCACTTTTTTTTACATAAGTGTGTAATTACAAGGGGGTAGATCATATTTTTTTCACGGGACGCATAAATTGTAAATCATCAACGAATAATTATCAACTGATGCGATGATGGCACACCACCGCGGCCGACGACTGGACGGAGCGCTAGAACGGCAAGCAACACGTATGTATCATGATCTAGTCTTCTGGCGTCTCTGGATAGTCAGCGACAATGGTAGTAAGGAAGGCATATATATAGGGTTCGGTCCCATCAATTGATCTAGTATTCGAGTAGATTGTATATGTAAAAGTATTCTACTAATGGGTACGAAAATTGTTTTGTCTCCAAATATTAGTCTAGGCTAATATGGATGGGCTATTCGGTTTCTAATTGGTGGACACCGGTCTAAATCTATTAAGTGTGTGCTAATCAATCACGTAATTAGCTCCTGCCATTAGCTCATCGATACTGTATACTATTAGGTCGGGATAAGTTTCTGGGTTTACAAACGAAATAGGCTTCGCGGGGGGAGGGAGCTGTGCAAAAACTGATGACTTCTTTTAAACTTGTGAGGTTTGCCACCGTTAAGCTGCTCTAGAAGCCAAAAAGAAGTGCCCCAAAGTCTATAACCAGGAACATTGCAACTTTGCAAGTCCAATACCAAAAAAATAAACAACATAGTAGTCAACAAAGTACAAGTGCACATTTCAATAAACCATGTATACTTAAGATTAATTCCACATCGTAGCCCGTAATTCTCATTATAACCAAGCTTAACGGTCCAATACAATACATTGTCTCAAGATTCCACAAACCCCAATACCCATAGATGGAAAATATAACATTAGTTTTAGAAGCATGCATCCATGATGAATTCATATTGAGCATGAGGCATGATGGAAAGCTTTTGTTACTATTGAGTAAGAGGTCATATTGAAAATTCTTGAATATAAGGGTTTCCCTCCCATGATTATTAAATGGGTTAGAGAAATTCTATCATCATGTTCTTCCTCTGTACCGTTGAATGGCATTCCTGGGAAATTATTTCACTGTAGGAGAGAGGTTAACCTGCTTTAAATTGCTTTGTGTACATATTGTAAATAGCTTCTTTTCTATTTGAAATAAAGACTGTGGGGGTACTTCCCTATAATAATCATTCAAAAAAATGATGAATTCATCCACCCGATCTATTTTTCCTATTTCCATTGATAGTAGGTACCAAAAGGCCGTCCTTCTTTCCACTTGTCTTGTAACTCATTTACATGTTATTGAGATACCTATTCAATGCAAAAACACAACATGTTTTGTAATTCCAAGTTATTTGTACTAAAACGATTCAAGTTTTATATTTTAAGCCATTTGTAGTAAAAACAGATAATTCAAAGTTACAGTACTTCTCAAAATAGATAAGATTTTCAACTCAAATGAACAAGCAAGGTTTGATTTTTATTGATAGGGGTCACTGAATTTTCTTGTTAAGTAGGGGAAATCCCTTTTGGCACATAGGAGCATATGCTCCCACTGCGGCAAAACGTATTTTCAAAATGTCTAAAAATTTAGGAAAAATGGGGTGTTCATTCAGACATTCTATGTTTGCATACAAAGGCTCATAAAAATTGTGGCTATGTAAAAAACACAAAAATATGTCTTGTGAAAAGTCATTTTGGAGTACAAAATTTGTTTTTTTACGAGCTACAAAAAGTACTTTTTGTGAAACATTGTGTGTGCTATAAATTGGCCTGATGAATACCAAAATGTTTTTCGGAATTTTTAAATTTTAAATACTTTTAAATATATTTTCTATAATGTGAGTATCTAAAACATCGCCTCCGTTCAGTAGCCCAGCTGTCTAGATCGGCCGGAAGAACCCTATCGCGTCAAACCAGTGTACTGTGGTAGCACCAGTCTGGCCAAACTCGGAATGGACGGACGGTGTCTTTGTCCGAGGAAGCGACCTCGGCCTTTCCCTCCGTCGTTGTTTTTTGGCAGTCCTGAACGAAGTCAGCACCTCCTCCCCCTATCATCCCCATGGCGAACGCTGCTGTTTGCGGCACATGCGGAATGTTGCAAACTGGTGCGGTAGATAATTATAAACTGCGACAAAACCACCATCCGATTCCATATCCCGTTTCCTGTCATTTCTAAATTCTCACCGCGCCAACTCTTCTCCTGGGTTGGTGGCAGGGGACAGCCCATATAAGTCCCGCGTGGCAGCGGCAACAGGGCACCACCCTGTTGTGGCACTGCATCCGCAAGGCAAAACCTGCTCCCTCTCTTTCTTCCTGAGCGGAGGCGGAGATGCTGCTTCACGGGTTCATGGACCGGCTGACGGGGAAGAACAAGGAGGCGTGGAAGGAGGGCCGGATCCGCGGCACGGCGGTGCTGGTGAAGCGGGCGTGCTGGACGTCGGCGATTTCTGCGCCTCCGTCCTCGACGGCGCCCACAAGATCCTCGGCAAGGACGACGGCGTCGCCTTCCACCTCGTCAGCGCCACCGCGCCCGACCCCAGTAAGCCAGCCCCGCCTCCCCCTGCTCCTCCGTCGCGCTGTTCCTCGCTGCGCCTCCTCCCCTCTTCTTCCTCCTGCCCCGTGCATCGCTCTATAGTCGGTTCGTGTAACGGCTCTCGTACTTGCGTGCGTGCGTTTCAGTTTCCTTCCATCCTCGGTGTTTTCTCGCAGCAATCTAGTATCCATTGATTCCTTTTCCTTCTCGACGAAAGCACCCTTCGAGGTTTGAACTCAGGATCCGCCAGAGCAAATCTCGCAGTAGTATGATTTTGTTCTTCAGAGAATAAGTAAATAAACATTTTCGACCATGCCAATCTGTCCTGGACACATTGGTGGGCAGAGGCTGCCGTGGCTGTCTGGGTTTAGCATCAATGCTTTGCTCAGTAGGGGGTCCAGCGTTAATTAGGTAGGCGACGCGCGCGCGGTCAATAGCCGCAGGTCAAGAGCAAGAAAACAAATCCAGCGCATTCGCCACCAAACCAGTGGAAGATTAATTACTATGTCGATTGATTTTTGTGACAATAGATGATTGGTTTTGGCAGACAATGGGAAGCGGGGCAAGGAGGGGAAGGCGGCGCACCTGGAGGAGATGGTGGTGACAATGAAGTCGAGGGCGAAGGGGGAGTCCATCTTCAACGTGACCTTCGACTGGGACGCGTCTCATGGCATCCCCGGCGCCCTCGTCGTCAAGAACACCTACCGCTCCGAGTTCCTCCTCAAGAAGCTCACCCTCGACGGCGTCCCCGGCAAGGGCACCGTCGTCTTCGTCCCCAACTCCTGGATCTACCCCGGCGCCGACCGCGTATTCTTCGCCAACGATGTGAGTCCAAAATCCATTCTCGTTCTGCACGCGCTGTAACTAAAGAAAAGAAGATATTCTTCGTGTCTGGTACACTCAATCGTGTCAGCCAACTTTTTCCTAGTAAATAATGCTGGATGGATTAGGTACCGTGTTAGTTGTACCTAGTAGTAGATGCTAATCCCCGTAAAAAAACAGTATTGTGGATGCTAATGATAGGGGGGCAGCCGACTTCCAACCATCCCATATGGCAAACTTGAAATGGATATACTAGGAGTACATAGTAGTACTTCAGAAGAGAGGCCAAATTGCCAAGTTCAGTTGCTACAGACAAGCATGTTGCTGTTGCTGGGTCTTGTCTTTCGGTCAAGTCAAAGGCTGGCCTTTCGTGGTGTCAATAATTCCTTGTCAGCAAAATGCAGTGAAAAGAAAATATCTGACTGCACATAGAATTCACATGACTAAAAATATAAGCTCTGATTAATCTCATCTTGGGAGCTTCCGTCCTTTGATTTGCTTGGCTGATCCATTCAAAACGACCGAACGAGTCCTCTGCAAGTATAACACTCAAAAGTCAAAACGACTCTCTTGTGCTAGCTACTTGCTCTGGATTCTTGGATAGTATACCAGCAAGTTGCATGCCTACGCTTGCATGGCTCACCAACTCCCTACTGATTCTTAAAAGTTTTTTGGAAGAATAATGAACTGGTCTTACAAGTAACACAAGTTGCAAGTGTCATCAGTTTGATATTTAAATAGTTTTTTCTGGAAAAGAATTACCATCCTCTGACATATACGTATCTCTTAATCTGATCCACAACTAATTGTTTAGATCTTAAAGCAAGATGGCGGCTTTTCTATTGTTAACGAAATGGAAAAACTATGTTTACCATCAGAGGAATGGGAGACAGAATGTTCTATTTCTCACTGGTTAACTAGTATTATTCCTATTCCGTACCCCGCAAAAAAATAGTAGTATTCCCATTTCAAATCTGTGAGACTTTTCGGGACTGAGTAAAACTACTACTACTATTTTGTTCTGTTTATCTGTCACCTCATTTCTTGCTATTTTGCAGACCTACCTGCCCAGCAAAATGCCTGCACTTTTGGTGCAATACCGGCAAGAGGAACTCAACAACCTCGAGGCGACAGTACAGTCGGAGAGTATAAGGAGCATGACCGTGTGTACCGCTACGACTACTACAATGACCTCGGTGAGCCAGACAGGGGCGAGCACTATGCGCGACCAATCCTCGGCGGCAGCCAAGAACTACCCTACCCCCGCCGTGGCAGAACAGGCCGACGCCCAACAAGAACCGGTGAGTTCAGTGCAGTATATCATCAACTATGCACAACCATGTCACCTTGCAATTGGACTCATATTGGTGATTGATGTTTTCACCAGACCCAAAATCAGAGAGCAGAATTCCTCTGATTTTAGTGAAGAAAGCTCTGGAAATCTACGTCCCACGTGATGAGCGCTTTGGGCACCTCAAGTTGTCTGACTTCCTTGGGTACTCTCTCAAGGCCATCACCGAGGGTCTTCTTCCGATAATAAGGACCTATGTCGACACGACACCGAAGGAATTTGATTCGTTTCAAGACATCTATAATCTCTACGATGGTCTTTTGAAAGTGCCCCATAGCCCTGCGCTAGAGGATATCAAAAAGAAAATCCCCTTTGAGTTCATTAAAAGTATTTTACCAGTTGCTGGTGACGACTTTCTAAACTTGCCCCTTCCACATGTTATCAAATCAGGTAATAAGAATTGTGCATCAGTGCATGACTCCATACAGTTATACCTTGCTTAACTACTTATATTTGTTATAACTTATTTTCTTATGTTCCAGAGGAGTTTGCTTGGAGGACAGATGAGGAGTTTACGCGTGAGATGCTTGCAGGCGTCAATCCGGTTTGCATCCAACGTGTGAAGGTTAGCGCCTACGTCATTTTAAAACAAAAATGATAAACCATTTCCTCATAATTGTATGAGAATTTCTGATTTTTCTCTTTGATAATCACAGGAGTTCCCTGTAAAAAGTACCTTGGATCACAGTGTATATGGAGACCAGACAAGCAAAATCACTGAAGATCAAATTCAGCATAACCTGGAAGATGGCCTCACAGTGAAACAGGTGTGCTGAATCATTGAGCTGTTTTGTGGAATAAAAAATTCATTGAGCTGCATTGATTCATGAAAGGCGAAAAGGCTCGATAACTATATGATATATTTAAGCTGCAAAATTCAAGCGTGCAAAGAACTGAATATGCTAATGAGATTGATGTCGTAATAACCCTGTACCATGCAGGCACTGGAGAGCAACAGGCTCTTCATTCTGGATCACCATGATAACTTCATGCCATTTCTTGAGCGCGTCAACAAGTTGGAGGGCAACTACATATACGCTTCTAGGACCCTGCTGTTCCTGAAGGCTGATGGCACGCTGAAGCCCTTGGCAATCGAGCTGAGCCTGCCACACCGTGATGGGCTTCAGCATGGCGCAGTGAGCACGGTGTACCTTCCGGCTCTGATTAACGACGGCGTTAAAGGCCAGATCTGGCAGCTTGCCAAGGCTTACGCCTGCGTCAATGACTCTGCTTGGCATCAGCTGATCAGCCACTGGTATGCATGGCAACATCAGTATACCCCTGCTTCATCTTCTAGACAAAAAAAAGGGTGCCAGCCTTGATACCTAAGCGCTGAGCTTTTTGAGTTGTGTTTCTAGGTTGAACACACACGCAGTGATCGAGCCGTTCGTGATTGCGACAAACCGGCAACTCAGCGTGGTGCATCCGGTGCACAAACTGCTAAGCCCACACTACCGTGACACGATGAACATCAATGCCCTGGCGCGGACAACGCTCATCAACGCTGGCGGTGTCTTTGAGCTGACTGTCTTCCCAGGGAAGTACGCGCTCGAGATGTCTTCTGCCGTGTACAAGAACTGGAAATTCACCGAGCAGGGCCTCCCCGATGATCTCGTGAAGAGGTAAAGAGAAGGTCAAATAACTATCAAAATGCGTAAGAATTACAAAAATATTTTGCTAAACACGGATTTTGCTTGTTTTGTGCATGCAGAGGTATGGCTGTACGGGACCCATCGAGCCCATACAAGGTCCGTCTGCTGATCAAGGACTACCCGTACGCCGTGGACGGGCTGGTGATCTGGTGGGCGATCGAGCGGTGGGTAAAGGAGTACCTGGAAATCTATTACCCCAACGACGGCGTGCTCCGGGCTGACAAGGAGCTGGAGGAGTGGTGGAAAGAGGTGCGCGAAGTAGGGCACGGTGACCTCAAGGACAAGGATTGGTGGCCCAAATGGAGACCGTCGAGGAGCTTGCCAAGACGTGCACCACTATCATCTGGGTGGCGTCGGCGCTGCACGCGGCGGTCAACTTTGGGCAGTACCCGTACGCTGGGTACCTCCCGAACCGGCCAACCGTGAGCCGGCGGAAGATGCCGGTGGAAGGAGAGAAGGAGTACGCACAGCTGAAGCGTGGTGGGAAGGAGGCCGACAAGGTGTTCATCCACACCATCACCAGCCAGTTCCAGACCATCCTCGGCATCACGCTCATCGAGATCCTGTCGAAGCACTCCTCTGACGAGGTGTACCTCGGGCAGCGTGACACGCCGGAGTGGACGTCGGACGCCAAGGCGCTTGAGGCGTTCAAACGGTTCAGCGACCGGCTGGTGGAGATCGAGAAGCGGATCATGGCGATGAACGAGGACCCGACACTCAAGAACCGGAACGGGCCGGTGAAGATGCCGTACATGCTGCTGTACCCCAACACGTCAGACGTCACTGGCGAGAAAGGCGAGGGGCTCAAGGCTATGGGCATCCCCAACAGCGTCTCCATCTGAGACTCCAGTGCGTTTGCTATTGACATACGCAGCCCGACACTGTCATACGTCCGCCGTCATCGATTGTGTACCGCTCAGTGTATTATGTTTTTTTTTCCGTTGAGTTTTGGATGACTGCAGTAGTTATCAGCGATCCTTTGTGCATTCTTTTTCTCTAGAAATAAAAGAATTGCAATTTGCATCATCTAAAGCAAGTCCTTGTGCGTTTGGTATTCACATACCAAGCCCAAGCTGGTACGGGCCTGGGAGGACAGTTCTACGGGCTCTGTGTCTCTGCAAGATACATGGGCCAAATTGCAGCGGGTCGGCACCTCTCTGGCCGGTGGAGCAAGTTTGCTATGGAGAAAATTACAAAAACCTACCACATTTGGGCTCTGACTACGAGTCAGTACCATTTCTGGTGATTTTTTCAAATCAGTGCCAACTGTGGGGCTAATCGTCACAGCCCGCGCAAACTGCTTGTTTTGGCCGTTCTGACGAGGAGGGGCCACTGTCAGTGATGACGTGGCGGAGACGGTCGTTAGCCCTCCGTTAGGACCGCGCTGGTCAAGTACGAGCCCCGACCAGGCTGGTCGGAACCAGACATAGACGAGCTCGAGCCAGACCTCTCTCCTATGTTCCCGCGCGGAGATGGACGACGACGGCGGAGGCGGCGGGAGCGAGGGCGGTCAAGGCGGAGGGGATGGAAGCGGACACGGCGGCGGGAGTATTGCGGTTGCCTGCGACGCGAGCACTGGACCTGCTAGCGTGGTCGACGAGCTGGATGAGTTGTGGCCATTGCGGCGGCCGTCGGCGGCGGCGTTACGGCTTGCGGAGGTGTGGGTCGCCAATCCGGATACGAGCCACCAGTGGACATACGGGCTCGGCGGAGTGGAGTAAGTTCTTCTATCCTCTCGATTTAGGGTTAGGGTTTACTGTAACTTAGCAATTTGGGGATTTAGGGTCAGGGTTTACTGAATTTGGTGTTTTCAATTGCTCTGTAGCTTGGATCCCGAGGTCTGGGATGTCAGGATTCATTTTGATGGGCTAGACAACATTGAGAGAAAAATAGCACGAGATGATGTTACTTTTATGCATATTGTTGCGATCATGGAGACACAGGGGTATGGTATTATGGATTCAATTTACTGCAGAGAGGGGAAGGGGATGGAACTGGTTGAGAACAATGCAAAAATCTATGAATTGCTCGATTTTTTTCAGTCTACAAAGATATGTGCACAACTATGCCAGAAAACAACCAGACGAGCCCAGCTACAAAAAAAGCAGGACCTGGAGTTACCTCAACTGTGGCTACCAACCAAGTCATGATGAGGGAGATGCTGGGCCTTCCAGCTGAATTTGGCATGCATATGTGATGTAAAATCCAGAACTTGCTGGTATTTTGGTGATGTGAAAGTCTTCAGTTGTGTTGTAAATTTCAGAACTTGCTGATTACCACAACTGTGGCTCTTTTGGTGATGCAGTAGTTGTAATTCAGAACTTGCTGGTTACCTACTGTTGGCTATGTTTAAAACAACATGGATATGATGACATGAATGCAGTTTGAAGTACTAAATGATGCATTTTATCTTCTATTCTTGTTGTCTGCATTTTATCTTTCTGTGATGATTTTGTATGTTTAGTTCTGATGTACAAATGATGCATTTTATCTTCTAAACATCTAGTTGTCGTCGATGAATTTTGTCGACGACAACTTTAGAACTATATCTAGTTCTAAACATCTAATTGTCGTCGACGAATTTTGTCGACGACAACAAAGAGGCCTACATCTAGTTCTAAACATCTAGTTGTCGTCGACGAATTTTGTCGACGACAACTTTAGAACTATATCTAGTTCTAAACATCTAATTGTCATCGACGAATTTGTCGACGACAACGAATTTTGTCGACGACAACTTTAGAACATATCTAGTTCTAAACATCTAGTTGTCGTCGACGAATTTTGTCGACGACAACAAAGAGGCCTACATCTAGTTCTAAACATCTAGTTGTCGTCGACGAATTTTGTCGACGACAACTTTAGAACTATATCTAGTTCTAAACATCTAATTGTCGTCGACGAATTTTGTCGACGACAACAAAGAGGCCTACATCTAGTTCTAAACATCTAGTTGTCGTCGACGAATTTTGTCGATGACAACTTTAGAACTATATCTAGTTCTAAACATCTAATTGTCGTCGACGACAACAAAGAGGCCTACATCTAGTTCTAAACAACTATCAACTACATAAATGCATCTAGTTGGAAACACATAAAAACAGATTGATCAAATGCATACATTGGTCCATACAGAGTTCATAATTAACACAAATGCTTACATAGGTCCACAAATGCATACATTGGTCCACAAATGCTTACACAAATCCATACAGAGTTCATAATTAACACAAATGCTTACATAGGTCCACAAATGCATACATTGGTCCACAAACTAACACAAATCCATACAGAGTTCATAATTAAGGCAGCTTCTTAATTTAAATCTAATCTATTACATCTCCGATTCATCAAGAATCTGCTGAATTTTCTTGAGCTGCTCCTTCTTTCTAGTATGAGCTATAAAAAGATCATACAGCGCATGCTCCAGCTTCTTCTTTTCTCCCTTCCATTCTTCTTTTTCAACTTGGCTTTTCTTCTCCAACTCATCCAGCCCCTCCTTCAACACAAACATCTCTTTCTCAAGCTTCTTATTCTCCTCCACCATCTGTGCCCTCACTTCCTTGAGCTTCTTGTTCTCCTCCACCATATGCGCCCTCACTTCCTTGAGCTTCTTGTTCTCCTCCACCATCTCTGCCCTCTCTTCCTTGAGCTCCTTGTTCTCCAACACCATCTCTGTCCTCTCTTCCTTGAGCTTCTTGTTCTCCAGCACCATCTCTTCCCTCTCTTCCTTGAGCTGCTTGAGTTTGGCTTCATATTTTCTTTCTTCCTTGTCCTCTTCCTTGAGTTTGGCATAGTTTGCCATCTGAACTTGCTTAGCACTGTCTTCCAACATCTTGTTCACCTCTGCCTTTAAATCACTGTATTTCTTCTCCAATTCCTTCTTCTCTTCATCCAATTTCTCGACCACCACATGATGATCAAGCTGCTCTTCCAATCTGACAGCAGTCAACTCATCTACCTTGCTCCACAACTGGTGCAATGCGAACTGGAGTGAATCTGGCCATTCCGGGTCTATCCACTCAACAAAACCACAATTTTGTACTTCCTAACACACGAAAACAAAACAACATCATTATTTATCCTCTTATTAACTTTAGGGTAAATTATTGCAACCCTAAACATATCTAATTGGAAGAACAACATCAGTATTTATCCACAAAATTTTAGTGAATTTTACCACATATACCACCACATATTAACATGTCTAACTTACTGAACTATAATAAACAGAGCTTGCAAGCACTTACATTCTCAACTACGCAGGCCAGAAAACGCCTCCCAGTATTCCTCCCTTGATAAGCAACACGTTTCTCCGGCAATTCCTTGTGGACAGCACACATACGTGGTGTTCAAAGCAATGCCGCACCACGTTGGATCCTCAATGCAATCGGGAATATAGCCCCCCTCTGGAAACTACAAATCCCAAGAGACAACCAAATCGAGGCTTAATCGACGCCTAATCGAGGAAATTTCCAATTCCCAAATCGGAACCCTAACCCTAACCCAATGGAGAAAATAGGACCTACCTCTGTACTTAATGGACCATCGCTTGACGTTTCGCCGTCGCTCCAGCTCACCATCCCGACGGCGGCGCGGCGGCGGCAGCACCAGCAGATACGCGCGGCGGCGACTCGAACGGCGAAGGGCGAAGGAGGAGAGAGCGCGAGCTGGGAGTGATGAATGAGCTGCCTGTCCAGACCGGGTGATACGTCTCCAACGTATCTATAATTTCTGATGTTCCATGCTTATTTTATACCAATTGCTACATGTTTTATATACACTTATATCATTTTTATGCATTTTCTGGGACTAACCTATTAACAAGATGCCACAGTGCCAGTTCCTGTTTTCTGCTATTTTTGGTTTCAGAAAAGTACTTCTGCGAATATTTCGGAATTGCACGAAACAAAAGGCCAAGTCCCTATTTTTCCAGCACCGTCACGGAGTCCGAAGGAGAGACGAAGGAGGGCACCGAGGTGCCAAACCACTACTCGCGCGGCTGGGCCCACAGCCGCGCCGACCTATGGTGTGGGCCCCTCGAGCCTCCACCGACGTTGCCCCTTCGCCTATATATTGCCTCAGACGCAAAACCCTAAAACCAAGTCATATTTCCAGAAGAGTTCCGCAGCGCCGCCGCCATCGACGACAAGTTTCGGGGGACAGAAGTCTCTGTTCCGGCACGCTGCCGGGACGGGGAATTGCCCCCGGAGTCATCTCCATCGACACCACCGCCATCTTCATCGCCGCTGCTGACTCCCATGATGAGGAGGGAGTAGTTCTCCCCCGAGGCTGAGGGCTCTACCGGTAGCTATGTGGTTCATCTCTCTCTCCCATGGTGTGATCTTTATGTGATCATGTGTATTGCTAGTATCGCTGAATACATTAATAATGTTTATGCTACTCAAGTGATTTTGTCTAGTTTCTGGAGTCATTGTGACAACACGGTATCAAGGTGACAGTGTGGGTACTTGTGTGACTCTATGAATAATTTAGACATTTATCATGGCTTATTCTTGGGAATTGTGGTGTTTGTTTACTCAGACTTTGAGGTGTGCTTTTGCAGCCCTACACGTATCTTTGCTTCATCAAGAAGGAGAATAATCCCGAGCAGTATTTACTTGTGTTCAGTTGTGCTAATCTAGTTGAATATGTAGATGTTACTCTTTATCTATTATGCACTCTATAGGTTACTTTAATATGAACTCCGGTACTCTCCACGGTGTAAAGGTGACAGTGTGTGCACCGTGTGTGATTCCTTTATGACGTTGTGGCGCTTGTTTACTCCGGCTTGAGGTGTGCTTTTGTAGCCCTACACAATGAATGGTGTTTGTTATCCAACAAGAGAGTGTTTAAGAGTAGCTTTTACTTATTCAGTTATGAGATCATTGTTGAGAGTGTCCACTAGTGAAAGTATGATCCCTAGGCCTTGTTTCTAAGCATTGAAACACCGTTTACAACAAGTTCTGCTACATGTTTGCTTGCTGCCATCTTTATTTCAGATTGCATTTACTTATAATCATCCATATTACTTGTATTTCACTATCTCTTCGCCGAACTAGTGCACCTATACATCTGACAAGTGTATTGGGTGTGTTGGGGACACAAGAGACTTCTTGTATCTTAATTGCAGGGTTGCTTGAGGGATATCTTTGACCTCTACCTCCCTGAGTTCGATAAACCTTGGGTGATTCACTTAAGGGAAACTTGCTGCTGTTCTACAAACCTCTGCTCTTGGAGGCCCAACACTGTCTACAAGAATAGAAGCACACGTAGACATCAAGCTATTTTCTGGCGCCGTTGCCGGGGAGGTAAGGTAAAAGGTATTCACATCCTCTGGCTACAAAGCTATTTTCTAGTATTGTTGCTAGTGTGTGAGTGCTCGAAGTTATTTCCTTTAGATTCTGCAATTATATCTTTTTGTTTCTTGTTTTTATTTTCACTAGTTAGGCTTAATGGAAAACAACAAAAAATTAGAGATCTTTATGAACTTTATATTGAATTAGGACATGATGCTTTTGAGAGAAAATTAAAAAACCTATGGATTGTTTGCATGATGGTAGCAATGGTATTACTATAAATTCTTTGAACACCATTATTGCAATGCTATGGAAAAGTCTAAGCTTGGGGAAGCTGGTTGTGATGAATATGATATTTTTAGTCCCCCAAGCTTTAAGGAGGAAATTTGCTTTGATGATACTTTGCCTCCAATATATGATTATAATCATTGTGATATTTTCAGTCCACCTACTATTGAGGATATAGTTTATGTTGATTATGATATGCCTCCTATATATGATGTTTACAATGATGAATATGATATTCTCAGTCCATCTACTATTGAGGATAAAAATCATTTGATTATTCTATGCCTCCTATTTATGATGATTACAATGATGGATGTGATACTTTTACTCCACTATTACTAATGAAATGTTCATGCTTATGTGGAGAGTAATGATACTTTTATGCATGTGGATCATGATAAGAATGCTTTATGTGATAGCTATATTGTTGAGTTTATTCATGATGCCGCTGAAAATTATTTTGAGAGAGGAAAGTATGGTTATAGAAATCTTCATGTTACTAAATTTCTTCTCTTTATGATGTTTTGAGCTTTCTCTTGATTTGCTTTTATTTGCTGGGTACTTTAAGACCTACTGGTCCTTATGAGAGAGGGAGACACGATTTCATATATCACAATAATATTAAGTCTCTCTCTTTATGTTGAAATTTTTGAAGTTACACTTGTTTTGCTTTCTATGCTAGTCACTTTGTTCTTCATTGACTTGTTTTCTTACAAGACTCCTATGCATAGAAAGAGTGTTAGATTTAAACATGTTTATATTTGCTTTTGATGCTCTCTTATTTCAACTCTTTATATGGAGCATCATAAAAATCACTATGCCTAGCTAAAAGGCTTTAAAGAAAAGCGCTTATGGGAGACAACCCATGTTTTTATTTGCTGTTTTTTTTTTTCTTTGAGTCAAGGAGTTTTGTTACTTCTGTAGCAACTCCTTTGTATCTTTATTTTTCGCATTGTTGTGCCAAGTAAAGTTTAATTGAAAGTTGATGCAAGATTTGGATTTCTGCGCAGTGACAGATTTTTAGCTGTCACGATTTGAGCTTATCTCCTGTAGAAAATTCAAAAATTCTGAAAAAATCACGCATCTTCCTGAGATATGTACGCAACTTTCATTATTTTGGCCAGATCCATCTGAGCAACTTAAGTGCCTCGAAAAAATTCGTCATTCAGACTGTTCTGTTTTTGACAGATTCTGCCTTTTGTTTTGCATTCGCTCTTTTACGTGTTTGTGTGGATTTCTTTGCTCCACAAAGCATTGGTGGCTGTAGCTAATGTCCAGAAGCTTTGGGATGATTGTATCATTACAGAATATGAGAATTTTTGATTATGCACTAACCCTCTAATGAGAACTGTCTTGAGTTTGGTGTGAAGGAAGTTTTCAAGGATCAAGCGAGAAGGGTGATATTATGTGATCAAGAAGAGTGAAAAGCCTAAGCTTGGGGATGCCCCGTGGTTCATCCCAACCATATTCAGAGAGACTCAAGCGTCTAAGCTTGGGGATGCCCAAGGCATCCCCTTCTTCATCAACAACTTATCAGGTCATCTCTAGTGAAACTATATTTTAATTCTTTCACATCTTATGCGCTTTACTTGGAGCGTCTGTGTGTTTTTATTTTTGTTTTTGTTTGAATAAATTCGGATCCTAGCAATCCTTGTGGGGAGAGAGACACGCTCCGCTTTTTCATGTGAATACTCATGTTCTTCACTTATATTTGTTGAGTATTCTTAACTAGCTACTGCAGTGCTTTTAGCTCCTGTTTTTCATGCATCTCTTCGAGCTGTTAGCACTTGTTTATAAATACTCTCTTGCTGCATTATATTATCATTTGGAGAGTTTATGTTTAAATAAATTGATTGGTGTTTGTTTGGAAGAAAGAAAATGCTACATGTAGTAGTTGGTATTGGAAAAGACATATGCATTCTTGTAGATCATTGTCTTGTTTCGATTTGATGCTTTGCAATTGTTTTGAGCTCTCAAGTAGATCATGTTTAAGCTCTTGCATCATGTAGTTAAAGCCTAGTAGTGGAGAACTACCGTAGAGCTTGTTGAGACTTGGGATGCATATTTGTTCTCTCTAAGGTCTAGATATTTTCTGGTAAAATGTTTGAGCAACAAGGAAGACAGTGTAGAGTCTTATAATACTTGCAATATGTTTTTATGTGATTCTTGCTGTACCGGTTTATACTTGTGTTTGCTTCAAACAACCTTGCTAGCCTAAACTCTGTACTGAGAGGGAATGCTTCTCGTGCATCCAAACTTGAGCCAAAACCCATGCCATTTGTGTCCACCATACCTACCTACTATGTGGTATTTCCTGCCATTCCAAGTAAATATTTCATGTGCTACCTTTAAACTATTCAAAACTTTATTACTCCTTATTTGTGTCAATGTTTTATAGCTCATGAGGAAGTATGTGGTGTTTTATCTTTCAATCTTGTCATTTACTTCTGACAGACTTTCACCAATGGACTAGTGGCATATACATCCGCTTATCCAATAATTTGCAAAAAGAGCTGGCAACGGGGTGCCCAGCCCCAATTAATTACAACTTTCATTAATAATTCTCTTCACATGTTTTGCCCTGATTTATCAGTAAGCAACTTAATTTGCAAATAGACACTCCTCCATGGTATGTGAATGTTGGAAGGCACCCGAGGATTCGGTTAGCCATGGCTTGTGTAAGCAAAAGGTTGGGAGGATCTATAAAGAAACTAAAATACATGTGTAAACAAAAGAGAAGAGGGATGATCTACCTTGCTGGTAGAGATAACGTCCTTCATGGGAGCCGCTCTTGAAAGTCTGGTTGACAAGGGGGTTAGAGTGCCCACTACCATTCGTTGACAACAACAAACACCTCTCAAATACTTATTTTGTGCTCTCTATATGCTTTCGAAAACTTAAAAAGCTCTAGCACATGATTTAATCCCTGCTTCCCTCTGCGAAGGGCCTATCTTTTACTTTATGTTGAGTCAGTTTACCTACTCCTTTCTATCTTAGAAGCAAACACTTGTGTCAACTTTGTGTGCATTGATTCTTACATTTACTTATTGCACTTGTTATATTGCTTTATGTTGACAACTATCCATGAGATATACATGTTACAAGTTGAAAGCAATGCTGAAACTTAATCATCCTTTGTGTTGCTTCAATGCCTTTTACTTTGAATCTATTGCTTTATGAGTTACCTCTTATGCAAAACTTTTTGATGCTTGTCTTGAAAGTACTATTCATGAAAAGTTTTTGCTTATATGATTCATTGTTTACTCTTTATCTATTTGTTAGCAAACTATAGACCATTGCTTTGAGTCACTTCATTCATGACATGAGCCTTGCAATATATGATCAAGATTGTGTGAAAGCATGTCTCCTCAGAAATTATTTGTTGTTATCGTTTTACCTACTCGAGGACGAGTAGAACTAAGCTTGGGGATGCTTGATACGTCTCCAACGTATCATAATTTCTGATGTTCCATGCTTATATTATACCAATTGCTACATGTTTTATATACACTTCATATCACTTTTATGCATTTTCTGGGACTAACCTATTAACAAGATGCCACAGTGCCAGTTCCCTGTTTTCTGCTGTTTTTGGTTTCAGAAAAGTACTTCTGCGAATATTCTCGGAATTGCACGAAACAAAAGGCCAGTCCCTATTTTTCCAGCACGTCACGGAGTCCGAAGGAGAGACGAAGGAGGGCCGAGGTGGCCAAACCACCCCGCGCGGTGGGCCCCTGCCGCGCCGCATGGTGTGGGCCCCTCGGGCCTCCACGACGTTGCCCCTTCGCCTTATATTGCCTCAGACGCGAAAACCCTAAAAACAAGTATTTCCAGAAGAGTTCCGCAGCGCCGCCGCCATCGACGACAAGTTTCGGGGGACAGAAGTCTCTGTTCCGGCACGCTGCCGGGACGGGGAATTGCCCCCGGAGTCATCTCCATCGACACCACCGCCATCTTCATCGCCGCTGCTGACTCCCATGATGAGGAGGGAGTAGTTCTCCCCCGAGGCTGAGGGCTCTACCGGTAGCTATGTGGTTCATCTCTCTCTCCATGGTGTGATCTTTATGTGATCATGTGTATTGCTAGTATCGCTGAATACATTAATAATGTTTATGCTACTCAAGTGATTTTGTCTAGTTTCTGGAGTCATTGTGACAACACGGTATCAAGGTGACAGTGTGGGTACTTGTGTGACTCTATGAATAATTTAGATTTATCATGGCTTATTCTTGGGAACTGTGGTGTTTGTTTACTCAGACTTTGAGGTGTGCTTTTGCAGCCCTACACGTAGTACTCTTGTGTTATCAAGAAGGAGAATAATCCCGAGCAGTATTTACTTGTGTTCAGTTGTGCTAATCTAGTTGAATATGTAGATGTTACTCTTTATCTATTATGCACTCTATAGGTTATTTATGAACTCCGGTACTCTCCACGGTGTAAAGGTGACAGTGTGTGCACCGTGTGTGATTCCTTTATGACGTTGTGGCGCTTGTTTACTCCGGCTTGAGGTGTGCTTTTGTAGCCCTACACAATGAATGGTGTTTGTTATCCAACAAGAGAGTGTTTAAGAGTAGCTTTTACTTATTCAGTTATGAGATCATTGTTGAGAGTGTCCACTAGTGAAAGTATGATCCCTAGGCCTTGTTTCTAAGCATTGAAACACCGTTTACACAAGTTCTGCTACATGTTTGCTTGCTGCCATCTTTATTTCAGATTGCAGTTACTACTTATAATCATCCATATTACTTGTATTTCACTATCTCTTCGCCGAACTAGTGCACCTATACATCTGACAAGTGTATTGGGTGTGTTGGGGACACAAGAGACTTCTTGTATCTTAATTGCAGGGTTGCTTGAGAGGGATATCTTTGACCTCTACCTCCCTGAGTTCGATAAACCTTGGGTGATTCACTTAAGGGAAACTTGCTGCTGTTCTACAAACCTCTGCTCTTGGAGGCCCAACACTGTCTACAAGAATAGAAGCACACGTAGACATCACCGGCGCCGTGCCCGAGCTGGTTTGACTCAACCAAACGGCACCAGCACACGTCCGTCTCCGCCACGTCAGCGCTTACAGTGGCCCCGCCCTGTCAGATTGGCTAGACAAGGCGTTAGCGCGGTCTGTGATGATTAGCCTCAGAGATGGTACTGACGTCAAAAATCACTAGGGAGTGGTACTGACTCGTTGTCAGAGCCCCAAAATGTGGTAGTTTTCTGTAATTTACTCTGCTATGTGATCTTTTTTTTACCTTTGGGCTTCAGCCCGTCATGTTTGCTTCTACTTATATTATATATATCTCTACTATATAATACCAGAACTGTTTCTTGCTTCGTTCGTACGGTACGTAGTACGTCGCGCGCGCACGCTCAGACTTTCGATCTCAATTCTCACGCCCTGGCCCACGCAAGCTAGCGCGCACGCTCCAGAATCCTGATCCCGATCATCTCTCGCTAGGCCCACGCAAGCTATAGAATCTCACGCTCCAGGCCTAGCTCCAGGCCCACGTGAGCTACTGGCCCATGATGCTGATAAAACAATTTTGCTACAAAACAATTAACCCGCAGGAATACAGAAATTAACCTACAGTCCTTCACTAAGTCGCATACCGTTCGGCTGTTTGGTTGCTCAGCCCGAGCGAGCGTATACACATCCCCGTCCGCGAGTGCTTCGATAAGAAACAGAGAATAATCCAGAGCAGGGGAACGCCACCGTCGCCGCCACAGTGTGGCTGGAGAACCTCGAGGTGCTACTGGCGCGCGCCAATCCACCCAGCTACCGCAGGGCAGGGGGAGGGGCAACGTCGAGGGAGTAGCTCAGTGGACGGGCTGCTGCTCCTCAGCCACAGCTCCACCATCATCATCCCAGATAAGGGGCAGCACCAGGCCGCAATCTGTGACGAATCCCGCGACGAACCTCCGACGCTGACCTGCGGTGGCAAAACAGAGGATGGGGAGCGGCAGCAGGGTCCTAAGGTGCTGGAGAGAGAGCAGCCAGGCGCAATAGGAGTAGCTGGCCGGAGGCGACGCGAGCGAGGAGGGCAGCAAGCTTGTCCGTCTTCGCGGAGCAAGGAGGACCTCGGGGGAAGATATTTCCGCGGGAGGCGGCAACAGCTTCCAGGCAAGGTAGAGGTGCCCATCCATTCACCTCTTCACGCCGCTCCACCCAAGCAGCTGCTCCGCCATGCGCTCCACGAAAAGGGATGTTGTAGCCGACGAAGGCCACGCGCGCATCCTCAAGGAAGTGCCGGAGCACGGCAGGCACGGCGCCGGAGCGGAGGTGACGGCCGGTGGAGAGAGGGAGCCATGGGGGAGGGAGCCATGTCGGAACGGGACGGGACGGTGGAGGGAGCGCGCTGCAGCTGTTGTTTGCAGGAGAGATGGGGAGAAGATAAGAGAGGGAAGATAGAAGAAAGGAAAAAGAATAAGGCAAGGGAAGGTTCAAAGGGAGGCATGGAGTGTGGTGTCCTGTTGTGTCGTGGGGTGCGTCTGTGTGTGATGTGTGTGTGCGGGGACAAGTGGGTGTGGAGTGTGCTTCGAACTTTGATTTTTGTGCTCGAGTGTAATTTTAAAAATTATAAATTTCAGTTAGACGTTATCAAATATTTTCTATGATTTTTTTCGAAGGTTTCGTCATAAAATCGAGTAAAAATAAACACTACACGGTCAACCAAGCATCTCTCGACAGAAATGTTCCACCGATACGAGTATGACTCGATTTTGTCCCACGAAATGACGACCCAAGTGCATTGTAAATTTAGTAGTTTTGTGTCCCTTTACGTACGACTCGGATTTTTTTCTCCCGTTGCAACGCACGGGCATTTTGCTAGTTATTATTAAAAGAGCAAACAATGTTATTTGATCCATACAGGGGAAAAGAAAAACGGCGGGCACACCTAGGCTGATGCGCGGGTCATTCCAGCGGTGGCGACGACACGGTGCACGCGACGGGCCAGACAGGGACGGCGTCGAGCTGGGTGCGCACGAGCACCGACGTTGCGATTGTCCTGTACGTGATTGTTGGGACGTGCAAGGAGCTACTCCCTCCGTTCCAAATTAGATGACTTCCATTTATCCACTGCGGATGTATCTACATGTTACAAGTATAGAATATATACATGTGGATAAATGAAAGTATTAATTTGGAACAGATGAGTAGCTAGCTAGCAATCGTGGGTAGTAGGATGGGATGGATGGAGATGTGAGAGCTGAGTAGCTGACTAGCACGGCTCTGTCCGCTCTCGCAGCATGCCCAGAGCAGCGGCGGCCAGTGCAGCAAGCAAAGGTGGGCGGCTTCGCGTGGGGCTCCACTGTCCACCAGTGGCGGACCTTCATGGAGACCAAAAGGGGCCAGGCCCCCCCAACTCTATTAAAATTTGAACAATCTATTTAGTATTTACAATTTTTGACCATACAAAATATAAAATAATTCAAATTCGCCCCCTCAGCTCGCATCTAAGTGTTTTCGCCCCTCCTATAATGTTGGTCAAGGTCCGCCACTGTGTCACCACACGCGCGGGTAGCGACGAAGGCATGGCGCGGCGGCCACTCGGCAAGACACTGCTCTCAGAGGAAGACGGGATGGAATGCATGTGTGGCGCCGCGCCGTGGTCCTCGTCCCGCCTGCCTCGCCGACGGGTGGCCAGGGGAGCATCGCCGCCCAGCGATCTGTCTGCATACCTTGTTGCTGGCGGCACCGTTGTACGCGCCGCCGACACCGGGTCAAATCTGTCGAGGCTCGATCCGGTTAGAACTTATTAGTGGGTCCAGCGGATTTATGCGTGGTCAAGCATGTTAATGACTGTTTTGGGTCTCTGCAAACTAATTACCCAAATGTGGTGTTCTTTGTAAAAACAAGTTGTGGTTGTGGTGTGGTTGTGGTTGTGTTATGTGCAATATAAGGGTGTGTTTGGTTTAGGGGATAGGAATTAGGGGATGAGGGCACCCCCAACCTCCTGGTTAGGTGTAGCCCACTTTTTATGTTTTGGTTGAAAGGATGAGATAGTGGTTATGGAATAACCAATTTTTGTTTGGTTAGAGAGATGGAAATGGCTAGCCTGTTGTGCTGACTCTATTTGTTGTGAGGTGGTGAGATTACCCTCTGTATTTCACATTTGAATAATTTCATAGGTTTGAAACGGAAAATTTCACACAGATTATACAATCATTATTAATATATGCACTTGCATATATATCATGTTGCTATGTACATACCTAGCTACACCGTAGTTCTTGGGATTGGATGTATACAATAGTAGAACAAAACTACAGAAAATGAAACTGAACCCGATTTAGTGGCCAGGTTCAGATACATGTGACAGAACTACAGCTTCAGAAATACACAAACTGAATGTTCAGATCGAAACAAAGAATAGCCATGGTTGCCTCCGGCCAACGACGCAGACATGATCGCATCCAGAGTAATTAATCTCATCTGCATGTGGGATGATGTAAGCGGCCGGCCGGAGGATGCAAGACTCGTGGATCTACAGAACCAACCAGGGTTCGATGGTGATGCGCGGCGGGCCAGCGCGGTTTCTGCCGACACCCCGTGACTCGCTGCTGCAATAGCAATAGCATCAAACACCGGGAAGCCTCGTGCAAAAAAAAAAAAAAAAACAACCGGGGAAGCCACCGGCAACAGCCGCCTCAGATGATCCGCCCCGTCGCGGCAACAGCCGCCTCAGATGATCTGCCCCCGTCGCATCGATCTGGAGGATTGGAAGATGGGAAAGGGAAATTACGGAGGAATGGACTCGCCGCCTGCGGTCGTCATCCTTGATCACGGCCGCGTCAGCTCGATCTGGAAAACGCCGCCTTGATCGGAGAGTTGAGAGAAGGAGAAAATGGGGTGTTTATCCCGGACGTGGGGTGAGCAAAGGGGAGGTGAGGGAGCCGAAAGTGGTTGCGCTCGTCCGCCACATTTTGCCGGATGGGCTCAACCACGTTTTCAACGAATATTCTTCAAAAAACTGTTTTATCCCTGTCCCTCCTATCCTCAAACCAAACGGCGGGCAACACCTAAAAATGTGGCTATCCCTAACCACTTGAGGGAATAGCATGAACCCAAACATACCCTAAGCCAACATGTGGTGTTCGTGTTCCTGGATGTCAGCTTTATCATACCTCCGGATTCTAAATTATTCTCAAGTTTTCTTATAGCAAATCAAAATAAGAGAGTGCCCCTAGTGTTGTGTATTTTGACAGTGTTCAATTTGAGCCCTAATAATTTCTGAAGGTTTACTTTATTTATGTTCTGTAAAATTTAATTTACTCTATTTAATCGGTTTGAAAATCTGATATTTTATAGTAACTAGCCATGAACATATCATTACATGGATTTTTTCTCGGCTGGCGAGAATCCGAAAAGATAGGTTTCCTTCATAAAATTTTCAAAACGGACGGAACTGAATTTTAAGGGACATCCGTAGGTCAGGTTTGACGTACTTATAGTAGACTAAGTTGTGTTTCTAAAATGTTCTTTTATTTGTTATTTTCCAAAAATCTTCCGTCTACCGTGTGATTTCAATGAAAATTTAGTTTCTTCGCAAGTTTCGGTGGCCAGTCACGTTGAGCTCAACGAAATTAGTTTTTTAAGCTTTATAAAAACATCCCTTCACTTGTGCGGTTCAATGACAGGTATCATATGTGGTGGCGAAACTTATCGCGTCAAGATTGACCACGTTTGGACCCCACGACCATCGTCGGGGATGACGAGAAGTATGATAAGAGCCAATGACATGAGTGGGGTACAATGTTGAAATAGAGGAGGTGCTTATTGGAGAAGGTGTGTAATGTTTTTATTCTCCCATTGCAACGCATGGGTATGTTTACTAAAACATATAGTCTCTATTGTGTATGTAAAAAACTAAAACTTGCCATTCAACTGAACCATAAGATGTGTCTTGTCAAGACGTGTGTGCACGTGCAAGGCTATAGTCAATATAAAAGGCAAAGCTTTTGCCTCGTTTAAAAAAAAAGACACTTTTGGCTTGGTCCGAAAGGAAATTGAGAGGCTGGAACGGCGTTTGAAATATCTCCGGTTGGCGCTCTGGGGCAGTGGATCTGGTGAGATCAAAAACATTGAGCGAAAGCTTTGTTAGATGTTTGAAAGGGAGGAGATTATGGTGCGCCAGCGGTCTCGAGTAGAGTGGTTGAAGGAAGGGCATTGGAACACTTCCCTTTTTCACGCACGAGCATCAGCTCGTCGACACACTAACAAGATTAAAGCGTTGGTTCGAGAGGATGGATCAAGATACTCGGAGTTATAGGAGATAAAGGACAGAGGAGAAGTCTTATGATGGTTTTTTCTTCTGAACCATGTACTGGTACAGAGTTGGTCCTTGATGCGATCAAAGGCAAGGTGACTGATGACATGAACTCTGACTTGTGCTTGCCATACGAGGACGATGAAATATGAACCACTTTATTTCAAATGGGTCCAACCAAAGCTCTAGGGCCAGATGGCTTCCCGGCCGTATTATCAGACTCATTGGGAGTTCTTCAAGGAAGAGATTTGCATGGCTGTTAGAGGTTTCTTGATTGGTGATGTGATTCCTGAGGGAGTTTTTTACTTCATTATTGTCCTAATCCCAAAGGTAACCAACCCGGATAATCTTAATAACTTTCGCCAATTAGCCTTTGCAATGTGCTTTATAAAATAGGCTCTAAGGTGCCTGCTAATCGCTTGAAAAATATTCTACCTGATTATTTCGGAACACCAGAGTGCGTTTGTTCCTGGCAGGCTGATTACAGATAACGCCTTAATTGCGCACGAGTGTCTTCACACAATTAGAAGACAAAAGTGTGAAGAAGTCGTTTTTTTGCTACCAAGATCGATATGATGAAAGCATATGATAGGGTGTAATGGATCCATCTTCATGGATGCTTGGTGAAACTAGGCTTTGTTGTCCCTGGATAAATTCAGTGATGCGTCGTTGTGTCACTCGAGTACGCTATGCAATCAAGGTGAATAAGGAGCTATCTGAACCGCTTGTTCCCACCAGAGGTATTCGCCAGGGCGACCCAGTTAGTCCCTATTTGTTTCTTTTATACACAGAAGAGTGATCATTGCAGTGTTGAGGCTTTGGTGTCCACGTTGAAACTCTACTATGATGGCACGAGGTAAAAGATTAATCATTAGAAATCCCTATTTTTCTTCGGCAGTCATTGTGAAGTTGCGTTTAAAAATTGTGTCATGAACCAGATTGGGGTACATAATGAAGCTCTCCAAGATTCATACCTTGGTATGCCCACCGAGGTGGGCCGCTCCTCAATCGGATGTTTCCGTTTCCTCCCGATAGAGCTTGGAAAAGGATGGATGCTTGTTCTGATCGTCCTTAATTTGTCAAGGGCTAGCAAAGAAATATTTCTAAAATCAGTTATTCAAGCCATTTCAACCTTTGTGATGAGCTGCTTCCAATTACCGGTAGCTACATGTAATTCATTGCGAAGATCATTGACGGATTTCTAGTGGGGAATTGAGGACAGGCGGAAGAAGATGCGTTGGATATCGTGGGATTGGGTGTCTGCACCTAAATCTTTAGGTGGGATGGGCTTCCGCGGCTTGTTGTTGTTTAACAAGGCTATGCTCGGGCGTCAGTGTTGTAGATTACTGATGAAACCGAACTCTCTATGTGCCAAAGTGCTGAAAGGGCGTTACTATCCAAATTGTGAATTTTGGGATGCTCGCAGACCACGATCATCTTCATATACGTGGTACAACATTATGTTTGGCAAAGAAATGATCCAATAAGGCGTGAGATGGGAATTGGCTTGGGTCTGAAGGTCAAAATCATGTCTGACAATTGGATACCAGGTGTTCCACCAGATAGGGTCACTAACCTTGATCCCAATGCCACATGATGATATTGTCAGCTTGCTGATCGATGGTGTGACTGGAACGTGGGACGAAGATGTGCTGCGTAGATTCTTTGGAAGTTTCATCGCCACTAAAATTTCTCGAGATATCATTGAGCCAGCGTGTTGAGGAGGACTTCCCGACCAGGCCCTATGCAAAATTTTGAGTATATACTGTGAGACCTGCTTACAATCTAGTCATATCGCAAGAGTTTTTGTTGTATCGGAGTCTGAATAAGCGTCGTCTGCCCTCCAACACTGACGAAGAGTCGAAACTGTGGGGTATTAAGGCCCCGGGTAAGATGAAAATTATGATATGGTGGCTTCCACATGACTGCTTACCCAGTGGATTCCAACTTCTCCAGCAAAACATACCTGCAATGGATGCATGTAGTTTCTACAATAGAGTGGAACGGGCAGAGCACACTATTTTGTTCTGTCCATATGCAGCCGAAGTTTGGCGTGCCGTGAAGGGTTTTTTCATGTTCATCTTCAAAGGAAACATTTCACCATCACAAGTGAAAGTGCATGTGTTGCCCCATGCGTGGTTTTGGTAATTAATGACAATCCTTATGGACTAATGTTTGCATTGAGATATACTTGTAGATCTTGTCCATAGGAAAAGATTGGAGTTCATGTGTTGGACTCTAGAAGATTTCATGATGACCAAGGTTCCATCCAAGGGTTTATATGAAAATGGTCATGTGAAGAGTTGAGCTTATTGCAAGCATGGCTTGGAAAAGAAGATTGGGTGTACTTCATGTTTATCTCCAAGCCATCATCTATATCAAGAGAAGAATTTGGAGCGCAAGTGGATACATGAAGACGGAGCTAAGCGAGGCTCTCCCATAATGGTATGGGGGAGTATTTGGAGAAGTCTTCATCAAGCATGTGCTAGAAAGCACAATCAAGAAAGGTGTTCCAACTTGAGAGAGTCAAGATCGTCATCATCGAGCTCAAGTGGAATGCGCAAGGCAAAGGTATGATCTTGATAGGTTTTCTATTTTACCGGTCTCGTGGTGTTAGTGGGAGACCGGGTTATAGGATAGACGGCGTACTATCAAGAGGGGCTCTCAAGTGAGTAACTTGATCGCATCTTTGTGGAGAGCTCAAACCTTTGCATATTTGGCATATCATCCTTCTTGGTTCTTATTTGGCTTTTATCCATGTGGGAATTTAGAGCTTGTGTTCATCTCCATACCAAGCTTCAGTTCATCAAAAACGGATTTCATTTGAATATCTTGTGATGTTTTTGATGTTGGAGGTTTTACCGATTCGTCTTTTGTAGAGAGGTCAAACTCTCCTCTTGTGTTCTCCTCCTCACATGATGGACTATGATGTGTATATGCATAATCTTGTATAGCTTGTGAGTATCTTCTAACAAGCCCAAGATCATAGAAAACGGAGTCCGGATGAGAAACATATTGCGGTTTTGGTTTGGAGGTTTTATCGGTTGTTCTTTTATCGAGAGGTCTAACCTTTTCCCATTTGGTTTTATCCTCCATTGTTGGACTATGATGTTTCTCTGCATGATCTTGTAAAGCTCTTCGTTACGATTCCAACGAGCCAAAGATCATCAAAAACGGAGTTCGGATGCTCAAGATATCGACGTTTTCGTTTGGGAGTTTTCTGCAGTTTTTGCCCAGCGGTAGTACTAGGCGGGTACCGCCGGTACCGCTGGGAATCCAGTACCGAAATCTCCCGGGGCGGTAGTACCGCTGGGCTAGCGGTAGTACCGCTGCCTGGAGCCCGTTTTGAGCCTGTTTCTCTGTTCTAACTCCCCAGGGGGCGGTAGTACCGCTGGGCTAGCGGTAGTACCGCTCCTGGGCGCATTTTTCAGGTAACGGCTAGTTTTTGGGGTCCTATTTAAGGGGGACCTTCTTCCCCAACGGTTTCCTAGCTCTTGAGCACGAAAAAGCCCACCATTGTTGACCTTCTTGAGCTTGGATTTCTCTCTATCCCTCCATGATTCTTGCCTCAAATTAGAGGGAAAGAGAGAGGAGATCTAGATCCACCTTTCCACGATTAATCTTTCCTCTAAGTGAGGGGAAGCCTTTGGATCTAGATTTTGGAGGGATTTGGTGTTCTTCCTTTGTTCTTCCTCTCTTCTCCCCCCATAAGCATTAGTTGCTTGTGGTGGGATTTGAGAGTGAAGGATTTGAGCACTTGTGCTCTTGCCTTTTGCATTTGGTGCATCGGTGTGCTCTCCACGAGGATTCGTGGAAGTTGAAAGCTTGTGAACTTGTTACTCTTGGGTCTTCGGGCCCTAGACGCCTTTGTGGTGGTTGGACCCTTGTGTGGTCACTTGAAGCCGTTCGGGAGCCCCAATCCCATTGTGGGTTGTGCCTCGAATTGTTGTTGAGAGCCGTTCGGGAGCCCCCAACCTATTGTGGGTTGTGCCCCGGATTGTTGTTGAAAGGCTCCGGATTCCGCCTCGAAGGAATACCGATAGTGGAAGGTGAACCAAACCTTTGTGGTGCGGTTCATCGGAGAGAGGGTGAAACCTTTGTGGTTGTTGAACCGTTGTGTCGGTTCACACCTCTCCAACGAGACGTACTCCCTTTCAAGGAGGAACTCGGGAATACATCCTCGTCTCCGCAGCCTCGGTTATTTCTATACCCGAGCTCTTTACTTATGCAACTTACATTGTGATAGCCTTTGTGCTTGAAGTATTATATTGCTATCACCTTGTTGCTTGTCTTGCTTAGCATAAGTTGTTGGTGCACATAGGTGAGCCTAGTTTATTTAGGTTGTCGGCTTGTTAATTTAAACACCTAGTTTTATTCCGCAATTAGCAAGCCTAAACTGGAAAAGTTTTAATCGCCTATTCACCCCCCCCCCCCTCTAGGCGACATCATTGTCCTTTCAATTGGTATCAGAGCCTGGGCTCTCTTTTTGGGCTTTACCGCCTAGAGAGTAAAAGATGTCGTTTAGAGAATTAGTGCACGATCCCACTTTCATATTCGATGGCACGAATTATGATGTTTGGAAAATTCGCATGCTTAATCTTTTTAGGGCCATGGGTCCAAATTATATTAAGAGGATTGTGGATGTGGGTTTTTCTCCTTCAAAGGATTCTCAAGAATTATCTTTAGAGGATGAGGAAAACTCTCATCTCGAGACTCTAGTTTCTAATGGTCTTATATGTGTTTTGAGCGATGTAGTTCTTGCGTCAATCATGCCTTTTCGGAACGCTTATGAACTTTGGACCAAGCTTCAAGATATATATGAAGTGTCCAAAATTATTGAGGATGATTGTTCTCCTTCCACCTCCGCCGTGATGAGTTCACAACTTCTTCCACTTCACCAACTTGTGATTTGTCACAAGGTAATGATATGGTGAGTGGTGATAGAATTTGCATTGGTGATGGTGAACTTACTATTGATTATACTTCTTCTCTATCACATTGCAATGTTCTATCTTTGGACTTAAACTCTTCTAGCACTCCAAATGTCATACATGCTAGAGTTGATAGTCCTTGCATATCATGTAATAGTTGTTTAACTAAATCTCATGACGATATGCTTCATATGTCTTGTTGCCATGAAAACAATGCTTCCATTTCCTCTAGTACTTGCATGACTAACAATGTAGAGGAATCCCAACATTTGTTGGAACAAGACATGGACCTAAATGGTGCTTCAAGTTATTCGTCATCATCTTCATTCTTTAATCATGTTTGCCTTATGGCTAAGGATTCCGAGGTGTCTCCCACCTCAAATCCAAATTGTGATGATGAGGATGAGGATTCTCATGAAGAAGGTTTTGATTTTGAATCCTTAACCATGATGGGTGGGATGGTGCTTGGTGCTCTTCCCAAAGGTAGTAATGCTATCCCTCCTCTATGTGAAGAAGAAGAAGAAGAGCTTCGAGTGTCTCTTGAGGAGAAACTTGAATCTCTTGATGAATCAAATGATCTTATCATTGCTAAAATCATTAAGGAAAGAGATCATGCTATTGCTAAATATAAAGTGCTTAAAAAGGAAAAAGTTGAATTTGGTGTTGGCAATGCTAGACTAAGTGAGGACATAGAGAGACTTGACAAAGCTCACAAGGCTTTAGAAAGTGAACACTCTCTCCTTATCAAGTCTCATGATCAACTCCAAACTCAACTATCTAAGAATGATGAGCTTGTCAAGTTGTCTTCTTCCATTTCTAATGTTAATGATGCTTGTGCTACTAACTCCACTTCTCGTGAAGCATCTATTTTGAAGGAGAATGTTGAGCTAAGGGCTCAACTTGAGTTGCTATCTAGCAAGTATGGGAAATTAGAAGAAAGTCATGAAAAGCTTTCTAGCTCTAATGATGATCTTCTAGCATCCCATGCTAGGCTAAAGTTAGCTCATGAGGCTATTTCTACAAAGGTAACATCGTGTGAGCCTCATGTGGACAAAGGCACAACTTCTACTAAAAATGCTTTATTGCCATGTGCTATTCCGAGTGATTCATCCACTCACAATATTTCTACATCTTGTGATGAATTACTTTCATTGCCTTGTTGCTCTAACAATGAAGCTTCTACTTCCTCTAGTATTCTTGTTGATACTAACCATGTACAGGAACTAAATGAGCTCAAGGCCCAAGTCACTTCTTTGAAGAAAGACTTGGAAAAGCGTCATGTTGGGAAATCCACACTTGACAATATGTTGAGTGTTCAAAGACGCCCCAATGACAAGAGTGGACTTGGATTCAACTCCAATAACAAGAACAAGTCCAAGTCTATCAAGAAGAACAAGGGCCAAGAACAAGTTAAAGACTCGGCCAAGATTGTTTGCTTCAAGTGCAAAGTTGAAGGGCACCATGTTAGATCTTGCCCTTTGAAGAAGAAGGCTCTTAGTGAGAAGCAACAAGGGAAGAAGCCTCAAGTTCCTCAAGTTGAAGAACAACCTCTTCCCAAGAATCAAGCTACTCCTCCTCAAGTCAAGATTCTAACCAAGAAGAGAGGAGGAAGTCGATGTTGCTACATATGCCGTGAGAATGGTCACCTTGCTTCTTCATGCACAAATGGTACCTTATCCAACCCCATTATAGTTGATGATGTTTATTCTCTTCGGAAGGATAAGGTTGGCAATGTGTTTGCTAAATTGGTTGGGACTCAAAGTGGTGTCAAGAAAAGAACCATTTCGGAACTCCGTTATACCTCGGAACTCCGTTATAACCCGGATTTCCATTATGACCCGGAATTCCAATATACCTCGGATTACCAATATGACCAGGATTTCCAATATACCTCGGATTACCAATATGACCAGGATTTCCAATATACCTCGGATTACCAATATGACCAGGATTTCCAATATACCTCGGATTACCAATATGACCAGGATTTCCAAGATACCTCAGTGACGAACATTCTCAACCAAACCGATGTCACCTTTCAACGTTAGTTCAACATACATATGATGAAGAATATTTTACGGGAATAACAATTATCCTTAACCGAGGTAGCTATAGCACTTAACAGAAAACGAGTCTAACAACAGATACTATGCCCAAAGAACTAGACTCGGTTCCAACCGAGTCCCCGAGTTACTTTTCTTTTCTAGGAGGAGTGTAAAACAGACTGGCAATCCAGTCCCCGGGTCAAGACATCTTATCCCGGGTAGAACAACTAATCAAAGCAAGGTAGAAACGAGGGGCCAGTCCCCGAGCACAGTTTGAGACTATCTAGAAGCATGAGCAGACAAATAAATGATACTTACATGGTCAGGTTGTAGGAGAAGTCTTAACTCGGATTTCAGAACACCTCGGATTCAGAACAGCTCGGATTCCAGAAAACCTCGGATTCCAGAATCAGCTCGGATTCAGAACAGCTCGGATTCCAGAAAACCTCGGATTCCAGAATCAGCTCGGATTCCAGAACAGCTCGGATCCCAGAATCAGCTCGGATTCCAGAACACCTCGGATTCCAGAATCAGCTCGGATTCCAGAACACCACGGATTCGCACTATGGCCAACTCGAAAATGAGTCAACACATGGGGACGATGCCGAAGTTGAGTCCCCGAGTTGATGATGAAGGTCCCATCCGAATTAATCCAGCAAGCGCCACTATCAGCCCCACGGTGGGCGCCAACTGTCGTGGTAGGAACACGCAGATGCCTAGGGGTAGGCTTATTCTGGGGCCGAACGGGTGCTTGTGGATTCGGGGAGGGATTGCGCGATGGCATCGCACACGAAGAACACTGCAAACACAAAGATCTACCCTGCTTCCGGGCCCTCGTGAGGAGGTAAAACCCCTACTGCAGCACTATCCTATTTTGGTGTTTCCCTCTGTATATGCGGTGTGTACAAATGCTCCTCGAGCTGGATACCTCTCAATGCCTCTAAGTATGCCTCTAACCACTGCTAATCAAGCTACTAATCTCCAGAGAGGAGAGCTCCCGCGGGGAAAATGAGCCCAGGGCCTCGTGCGCGGCTTTTTTTTCTCATCTCCTCCCCTGGTGCTCTTTATATAGGGAGAGCCCAGGGGACATGCAGGGGACAAGGGGACAAACATCACTGTACACTGTACACTGTAGCAGAGGTGACTACTGGGGTCTTGTCACACTGTTCACGCGTCACTGTAGATGTACTGTTGTCACATCAGTGGCACTGTAGCCACGCTGCCTGTGTCATCGCTTTTGTCTTCTTGCTCCTGTCTCCCGGATATTCTGGGGATGGCAGGGTATCTTGTACGGGACGAGGCTGTGACCGGGTATGCCGGTGTTGAGGAGATGCCGGAGAGAGAAGTCGAGGTAGCCGTGATGACTCGCGCAGCGCTGAGGACTACGCCCCGATCCGGGCGAGGTATGTGCCATCTGGTGGCTAATCTCGATCCAGTCCGAGATACAAACTACGTCGGCCAGCTCCGCGATGCACGCTGAAAGAAATAACCAGCCGAGGTCAGGATACCTCGGCCCAGCTTACCTCGGCCAGCTTAGGAGCAGCCATTGCGGTCCAGCCGAGTTAACGTGGCCTGGCCCGCCGAAGCTGAGAGCAAGGTCCGCCCGAGGTAGCGAGTGGAGGCGTGCTGGCTCGATCCGGAATGCGGCCCAGTCCGAGGTGAGGATCGACCTTGGCCCGTCCTGGAACTGGGGAGCTCTCCTGCTCAGCCTCGGTCCACATCATGCCGGCCTGCCGAGGGAGCCCGCCCAAGTCATCTGGAGACCTCGGCCTGCCAGAGGAGACGCGGTCTGGGAGAGTTCGGTCTAAGTACTTCGGCCCATACCGAGGCCTGGATGAAAGTTCGGCCTGCCGAGGCTGGCGATAGCTCGGTTTGCACCGAGGCTGGTCACGCTGCTGATGAGTACGAAAGGAGGAAAACTCGGCGACCTGCTCCCACGTACCTCGGCCTGGTGCATGACTCGGCTTACTCCGAGTTTGAAGGATATTTGGCCCAGGCTGCTTTTCTGTCTTTCCCTTCTATTTATTTCTTTGCCGCCTCCTCTGATAACTCAACAGAATCAACAACTTCGGGGTACCCGGGGTTACATCCCCGACAACTAACCTCTTAGGACCCAACTTGGTTGGGGACCAACAAGCTAAAACTTGATCAATAGGTGTTGTTGGAGGTCATTGGAGACTTGGTTACATCATGAAGAATTAAGGGATCTTCATCAATTATATTCTCTCAAGCCAAGTCATTTGGATTATATTGTTCTACCTCATATCCAATGTTTCCTCCTTGCGGTAACTTTTATTTAAATCATATATACATTGAAAGTTGCTTGCACCCTTGCATGTGTTTGGTTTTGTACCTTGCTAGTGTTTGTATGTGTTGTGCTCTCTACTTACTTATCTTGAGAAATCAAGTATGTGTATGTTGGTTTGCACACCATTTACTTGTGTTGAGCCTTATTGCTTTTATCTGATATATTACCTTGTTGGCTCTCTTTTGAGAGATTAATGGACCATTCCATTTTGGAGAGTGATATGCTTCGTGCACTTCACAAACCAAAAATGTGTGTACATGAGGAATACCACTTAGTGATGATATATCAATCTTATCTATTCTCTATGTGGTATGTCATGCTCATGAGAAATTCAAATTCTATTATGTCCATTAATTTCTCGAGTTGGTTTTGTTTGCCTCTTGCTTTAAAAGAAAATGGATTATCACATTATGGGGGAGTAATAAGCTATGTGCATATTACAAGCCTAGAAAATGTGAATATGTGAGGTGTTGCCACCTAGAATTGATATTGTCAATTATCCTTTTCCTTGTGGCATGTTGCTCAAACAAGTTCCATATTTGATCATTTGCTTCTTGTCTCTTTTCGTTTGGATCTTGTTTGTGATGGAATTTCTTGGTATGGCGTTTCCCAAATATGTTCTCATATATCTCTTTGGGAAACCAATTGCTTCAAGCTATTCCTTGGAGTTGTTTTGCATTATTGCATGATTTTGAAGCTATCGAGAATATCTATCTATCTAAGCATGGCTTTTAATTCCTATCTTTTGCCATATGCTTATGTTTTGTGAATATATCTTTGCAATCCACCACCGAGAAATATCTCCTTACATTACTTGTCTTGACAAGTGATAATCATTTTGTGGTATATATATTGATCTTATTCACTTTGGATCTTGCTTTAAATTGACTTATTTGATTGCCAAGGATTTGTTTTGATCTAACTCTCATTTGTCTTCCTTGTATCTTTTGGATCCTTATTGCTCTACTTGAAATTTGTTTTGTGATTTCTTGAGTTGGGAAAAGCAATGAACCAATTCTTGTGCATTGACATTCAAAAGTCAGACTTCTTGATAATGCACTATTCTTTGGGAAGCTATCCTACTTGAGTAAAACACCGTTCTTTAAATTGGTATTGCAATTCCTTGCCTTTCTTGAACATGACTAGTGTTTGAATAACATAGATTTATATATGGAGAGTGAGGATCTCATTTGTGTGCATTTTGCATTCAAATGCAAAATCTTAAATAATGCACACATCTTGGGGGAGCAATCCTATAAGCATTTTGAACATTAGTTGTCTTCATTTGATATTTGATCCCGATGACGTGTCTCCTTGGAAGACAAACATTTTTCGTCTTGGTACTTGTGCCATCATGAAAAGTGTAGAGGGTTTGGTTTATTCCTTGATGATATTTTCATCAATTGGTATCTTGTTTTCATTGGTATCTTTTCAAAGTGATATCTTCACTCATGTGTTGATTTGGATATTTGATATAATTTGGACAATTTGTTTTCTTGTCACACTTGTGTGTACTTTGTTGGTTTTACTTGGTGTTTTGTCTAAATTATATCTCGTTTGGTTCTTGAAAGTCATGTGCATGCATATTTTTTATGTATATCTTAAGGCATGCTTACTTTCGTTGATCCAATATATAGGATAAACTCCATCAAATCCTAAATGACTAAGATGTGCATGAAATTCAATTTATATCTATATGCACATAGTTATGTGGAGTTTGTCCTATGTATTGTAGTTGCTCTAACTACTTTGGTCCCAATGAGTTTGGGCACCATTTGTACTTGAATTTGTTTTAGGTACATTTGGAGATGCATTGGAAGCTTGTCTCATCTACAAGGAAGGTGTTGTCACCATGTGCTTATTGGAGCCAAGCTTGGATGATCATGAGCTCCTAACTTCTACATCACCAATGCTATCTCGGTAACAAGTATCTACCTCATGCATACTTTTCTAGCTCTCAACCTTGTGTAGGTTGTTTCATGGCATGAATCTCCTTGGTTGCAATTCTTTTGATTCTTGCAAAATGTCTTTATTGCAAATGTGAGTAAGCCGGGATGATTACATATAAGGGGATTATATATCATTTCTATGATTCATCGATCCCATTTATGTCAATCTAGCACTTTCTACTTAAAGTCTCTCATGTGCAATATTGATGCTTTACAAATCATTTGCCTTTTGCGATACTTGTTATCTTTCTCGGAGCATCCCATTTATCACCTCATCCCTTGTGGATATTTTTGATGCTATGATGAGTATGTGTTGGAAGTTCATCTATATCCCTTTAAGATAAAATTGAGCTTTGTGCTATGCTTTTAAGCAAAAATCTTATTGGTGTATTTATGACTTCCTCTTGGATATCATGTTCTTTACCTTTGTACCTATTTTGTGTGTACATGTTTATTTGTGGACTTATATCTTTGTGATTGGTGTCTACTTAGAAACTTATACACATGAGAATAGTTACATCTTTTATTGGTATTCCAATTCTTTAGTGACCACCTCTTATGCTTTTGATTCTTTGGTGGTTTCTAAATGGCACAAGCTTTGTTTTTATTTGGTTTACTTTTTCATCTTAATAAGCTTGTGGAGCTACTTGCTATATCTTCTTTGGTGTGTGGGTACGGGAAAGACACGATATGCACCATGTGCCACTCTTTTTGAAAGACTATGTTGATGCTTTGGCTCATCCTTGTATTAGTCTCCTAAAATTGTCTTTCTATCTCACACCCATCCTTTTACTTGCCGCTCCTTGCTCAACATTTTATTTGTTGCAAGTTTTATTGATTCTTTTCTTTTATGTGCTCTCTTGCACGTGTTTTTGTTCAAAATGATCTAAGAGGGAGTGAGGATTCCATGTTGTGCACACTATATTGAAATACGAATCCTTATTGTGCACGTACCTTGGGGAGTTCCCTCTTGATTGTTAGAACACTTGTTTGATCTTATCATAATATCTTCTCTTGTTCTATTGGTTTTTCGGATCCTTTGATTGGTTACTTCTTTGTCGAAGTATTTTTTAATTTGATTTTCTTTTGCAATCTTTTGATCCTCAATATAGTTTGATCTCCTTCCCAACTATTCGTTATTAGATATGTGCATTTGATTTCACTCATATTATGAGAAATGCACACATTATGGGGGAGCTCTTCCTATATTGGCCTTCTAAATTTTTCCTCCCATTTCGGCAATCGATGCCAATGGGGGAGAAGTTTAGAGGGTTTAAGGGAATATGGTTTTTGTAGAGGGTTTAAGGGAATATGGTTTTTGTTCTTTGTTCTCTTGCATCCTTGCTTTTTGTGTTGCATGGTTGCTTAATTCATTATATAAACCCTCGTAAAAGGGATTGTCATCAATTACCAAAATGGGTGAGATTGAAAGTGCATGTGTTGCCCCATGCGTGGTTTTGGTAATTAATGACAATCCTTATGGACTAATGTTTGCATTGAGATATACTTGTAGATCTTGTCCATAGGAAAAGATTGGAGTTCATGTGTTGGACTCTAGAAGATTTCATGATGACCAGGGTTCCATCCAAGGGTTTATATGAAAAATGGTCATGTGAAGAGTTGAGCTTATTGCAAGCATGGCTTGGAAAAGAAGATTGGGTGTACTTCATGTTTATCTCCAAGCCATCATCTATATCAAGAGAAGAATTTGGAGCGCAGTGGATACATGAAGACGGAGCTAAGCGAGGCTCTCCCATAATGGTATGGGGGAGTATTTGGAGAAGTCTTCATCAAGCATGTGCTAGAAAGCACAATCAAGAAAGGTGTTCCAACTTGAGAGAGTCAAGATCGTCATCATCGAGCTCAAGTGGAATGCGCAAGGCAAAGGTATGATCTTGATAGGTTTTCTATTTTACCGGTCTCGTGGTGTTAGTGGGAGACCGGGCTATAGGATAGACGGCGTACTATCAAGAGGGGCTCTCAAGTGAGTAACTTGATCGCATCTTTGTGGAGAGCTCAAACCTTTGCATATTTGGCATATCATCCTTCTTGGTTCTTATTTGGCTTTTATCCATGTGGGAATTTAGAGCTTGTGTTCATCTCATACCAAGCTTCAGTTCATCAAAACGGATTTCATTTGAATATCTTGTGATGTTTTTGATGTTGGAGGTTTTACCGATTCGTCTTTTGTAGAGAGGTCAAACTCTCCTCTTGTGTTCTCCTCCTCACATGATGGACTATGATGTGTATATGCATAATCTTGTATAGCTTGTGAGTATCTTCTAACAAGCCCAAGATCATAGAAAACGGAGTCCGGATGAGAAACATATTGCGGTTTTGGTTTGGAGGTTTTATCGGTTGTTCTTTTATCGAGAGGTCTAACCTTTTCCCATTTGGTTTTATCCTCCATTGTTGGACTATGATGTTTCTCTGCATGATCTTGTAAAGCTCTTCGTTACGATTCCAACGAGCCAAAGATCATCGAAAACGGAGTTCGGATGCTCAAGATATCGACGTTTTCGTTTGGGAGTTTTCTGCAGTTTTTGCCCAGCGGTAGTACTAGGCGGGTACCGCCCGGTACCGCTGGGAATCCAGTACCGAAATCTCCCGGGGCGGTAGTACCGCTGGGCTAGCGGTAGTACCGCTGCCTGGAGCCCGTTTTGAGCCTGTTTCTCTGTTCTAACTCCCCAGGGGGCGGTAGTACCGCTGGGCTAGCGGTAGTACCGCTCCTGGGCGCATTTTTCAGGTAACGGCTAGTTTTTGGGGTCCTATTTAAGGGGACCTTCTTCCCCAATGGTTTCCTAGCTCTTGAGCACGAAAAAGCCCACCATTGTTGACCTTCTTGAGCTTGGATTTCTCTCTATCCCTCCATGATTCTTGCCTCAAATTAGAGGAAAGAGAGAGGAGATCTAGATCCACCTTTCCACCGATCAATCTTTCCTCTAAGTGAGGGGAAGCCTTTGGATCTAGATTTTGGAGGGATTTGGTGTTCTTCCTCTCTTCTCCCCCATAAGCATTAGTTGCTTGTGGTGGGATTTGAGAGTGAAGGATTTGAGCACTTGTGCTCTTGCCTTTTGCATTTGGTGCATCGGTGTGCTCTCCACGAGGATTCGTGGAAGTTGAAAGCTTGTGAACTTGTTACTCTTGGGTCTTCGGGCCCTAGACGCCTTTGTGGTGGTTGGACCCTTGTGTGGTCACTTGAAGCCGTTCGGGAGCCCCAATCCCATTGTGGGTTGTGCCTCGAATTATTGTTGAGAGCCGTTCGGGAGCCCCCAACCTATTGTGGGTTGTGCCCCGGATTGTTGTTGAAAGGCTCCGGATTCCGCCTCGAAGGAATACCGATAGTGGAAGGTGAACCAAACCTTTGTGGTGCGGTTCATCGGAGAAGAGGGTGAAACCTTTGTGGTTGTTGAACCGTTGTGTCGGTTCACACCTCTCCAACGAGACGTACTCCCTTTCAAGGAGGAACTCGGGAATACATCCTCGTCTCCGCACGCCTCGGTTATTTCTATACCGAGCTCTTTACTTATGCAACTTACATTGTGATAGCCTTTGTGCTTGAAGTATTATATTGCTATCACCTTGTTGCTTTTCTTGCTTAGCATAAGTTGTTGGTGCACATAGGTGAGCCTAGTTTATTTAGGTTGTCGGCTTGTTAATTTAAACACCTAGCTTTATTCCGCAATTAGCAAGCCTAAACCGGAAAAGTTTTAATCGCCTATTCACCCCCCCCCCTCTAGGCGACATCATTGTCCTTTCAACAAGGACCTGGGTCCTGGATTTCCAACGAGATCGAATGACCATCATTTGGTCGCCTTGGCTGTTACGGCGTGGCACTTATGGGAGGCGCGTAATGCTATCCGCAATGGTGAGAAAAGGAAGCACCCAAACTTTCTAGTTGAGCAGATTAAAGCTTACATTGAGTTGATCTTGCTGCATTTTTTTAAGTCCACGGCCAACCAAAGACGTCTTCTTCTACACCACATTGGTCTCCACCACCAGAAGGTACGGTTGTCGTTAATGTTGATGCAGCGTTGTTCTCTTCTTCATCCAGAATGGGGGTCGGTATCGTGATCAGGGGCCACATCAAAAAAAATCTTGCTGCTTGTAGTAAGTTACTTGGTCAGGTCACGGTACCAGAAATCACAGAAGCACTCGCCATTAGATGTGCAATCACCCTCGCACTGGAAGGTGTCGGTCTGCCTCTCGGTTATAAAGTGGATCCAGTATCCTTATCGAGATAGATCGCTTGTTGGTATCGTGGTTGAGGACATTAAGACCCTCGCCACATCCGTCTCTTCCGTGGCCTTTCACCACGTTGATCGTCTCTGTAATAATTCAGCACACACTTTATCTCGTCGAGCCGAACTCTTTAGTAGTTGATCCTTGCGTGATATTGCCCGGATTGTATCTGTAACAAACTATGTATTGATTATATTTGATCATTAAAGTGTTGAAGTCTCAAAAAAAGCAAGTGGCCTTGTATGCACAGATGCTACGTCTGATGGAGCAAGAAGCGGGGTGATATCTGGTGGTGGAAGTGGGGTCGTTTGTTTATTCAACCGCACTCAATGGCTGAAAATAATAAAATTGACCAATTTTCAAAAATTCAGCACAAAATAATCCTATTATGAAAATAATTTCAAACTAAACTTTTTCTTATGGTGCCCACCCCGAAAGCTCCATGCTCCATAACTAAGCCTGGACACAAGCCAGGATCGGCCCAAGCCACACTTTGCTCGCTCCATTTCAGCGAGTATAGCTTTGTGTTTCAGGATTATTGCCCCAGAATTCAGTTTGCCATCCCATCAAGATGTTACCGGAGGGCTCAATCTTGGTTCTTGGGTTTGTCCTCATCGATTTGTTATCATCGAGAATTGTCCTTACGGCACATGCTCGGGACAGTAAGTGGACGTCCGACGGGTCGGACGTGACGCATGATCCTGTTACCAAACCGTGAAATTCTTAGTTGCAGTTGATGTCTACGCACGATTCTATTCTTGTATACAGTGTTGGGCCTCCAAGTGCAGAGGTTTGTAGAACAGCAGCAAGTTTCCCTTAAGTGAATCACCCAAGGTTTATCGAACTCAGGGAGGTAGAGGTCAAAGATATCCCTCTCAAGCAGCCCTGCAATTAAGATACAAGAAGTCTCTTGTGTCCCCAACACACCCAATACACTTGTCAGGTGTATAGGTGCACTAGTTCGACGAAGAGATAGTGAAATACAAGTAATATGGATGATTATAAGTGGTAATTGCAATCTGAAATAAAAATGGCAGCAAGCAAACATGTAGCAGAACTGGTTGTAAACGGTGTTTCAATGCTTAGAAACAAGGCCTAGGGATCATACTTTCACTAGTGGACACTCTCAACAATAATAATATAATTGAATACATAGATATTTCCTCTTCACTATGCTACTCTGAATTATTCTCTCGTTGGATAACGAACACCAATCCACTGCGTAGGGCTATAACAGCACACCTTAAAGTCGCATTCCATATCTAGGGAACCCCACACTGTCAACTTGAGCGCCCTAAATAGTACTAGACAAACACCGCAATTTCATAGAGACATCCAACGCAAATAATAACTCATGATAAGTATTCCTGTCAACTTCGCACCGTGGGACAAAGGTGACTCCGGAGATTACATTAATAAAACCACTTGAGTAGCATATAAGATAATGAAGAGTACATCTATGGATTCAACTAGATTACAAAGCTCATGATCACATAAAGATCACACCATGGGAGAGAGAGATAAACCACATAGCTACCGGTAGAGCCCTCAGCCCCGATGAAGAACTACTCCCTCCTCATCATGGGAGGCAGCAACGACGATGATGGAGGCGGTGGCGTCGATGGAGATGGCTCCGGGGGCAATTCCCCGTCCCGGCAAGGTGCCGAAACAGAGACTTCTGTCCCCCGAATTAGGGTTTCGGATGGCGGCGGAGCTCTGGAACTTTTCTGGGGAAATCGTCCAGGCACTTAGGGTTTTCGCGTCGGGGGAATAAGTAGGCGAAAGGGCGGCGGCTGCGGACCCCCGAGGGGCCCACACCACCCTAGGGCGCGGAGGGGGGCCCGCGCCTAGGTGCGTGTGGCCTCCTGGTGGCCCTCCTCTGCTGCTCCTTCGCTCCGTCAGGCGTGTTCTGGAAAAATAGGCACCCCCGTGTATTTTCGTCCAATTCCGAGAATATTTCCAGACTAGCTTTTCTGGAATACAAAAACAGCAGAAAACAGGAACTGGCACTTCGGCATCTTGTTAATAGGTTAGTCCCAAAAATGTATAAAAGTGATATAAAGTAGATGCAAAACATGTAGCAATTGGTATAAAACAAGCATGGAACATCAAAAATTATAGATACGTTTGAGACGTATCAGCATCCCCAAGCTTAGTTCCTGCTCGTCCTCGAGTAGGTAAACGATAAAAACAAAATAATTTTTGAGGTGACATGCTACCATCATAATCTTGATCATATAATATTGCAAGGCACATGTAAATGAATGAAGTGATCCAAGTCAATGGTCTATATTTGCTACCAAATAGATAATGAGTAAACAATGAATCACACAAGCTAAACGTTTTCATGAATAGTACTTTCGAGACAAGCATCAAACAGTTTTGCATAAGTGTTAACTCATAAAGCAATAGTTCTAATAAAAGGTATTTAATCAACACAAAGGAAGAATTAAGTTTCAGCATTTGCTTCAACTTTCAACATATTTATCTCATGGATATCGTCAACACAAAGTAGTATAACAAGTCCAATACGTAGCATATAACGCATGTTGTAACAAAGTTGACACTAGTGTTTGCTTGTGGAAGACAGAAAGAATAGGAAAACTGACTCAACATAAAAGTAAAAGAAAGGCCCTTCGCAGAGGGAAGCAGGGATTAAGTCATGTGCTAGAGCTTTTAGGTTTTTGAAAGCATATAGAGATTGCATAAAATATTTGATACTCCTCCCAACCTTGCTAACACAAGCCATGGCTAACCGAATCCTCGGGTGCCTTCCATCAATCACATACCATGGAGGAGTATCTATTTTTGAGAGGTGTTTGTTAATTGTCAACGAATGGTAGCGGGTGAGAACAGTATTCTACCTGTCAAACGGACTTTTAAGAGCGGCTCCCATGAAGGACGTTATTTCTACCAGCAAGGCAGATCATCCCTCTTTCTCTTTGGTTTACACACATGCAGGTATTTCACTGTTTGTCATTGCTTACTGATGAATCAGGGCAAAAGTGTGAAGAGAATTAATGGTTAAAGTTGTAATTAATTGGGACTGGGCACCCCGTTGCCAGCTCTTTTTGCAAAATTAGGATAAGCGGATGTATATGCCGCTAGTCCAGGTGTAAAAGTCCATTTGACAAATAGAATAAAGAATAACCACACTAATTCCTCATGAGCTAGTAAACATTGACACAAAAAGGGAATAATAACATTTTGAATAATTTAAAGGTAGCACATGAAAAATTTACTTGGAGTGGCAAGGAAATACCACATATAGGTAGTTATGGTGGACACAAATGGCATGGATTTTGGCTCAAGGATTTGGATGCACGAGAAGCATTCCCTCTCAGTACAGAGTTTAGGCTAGCAAGGTTTATGTAAGCAAACAAGAATATCAACCCGTACACCAAGTTTTATATGACAAACATATTGCAAACGTTATAAGACTTCATACCGTCTTCCTTGTTAACCAAACCCTGTTATTAGAAAATATCTAGACCTTAGAGATACCACCGATGCAAACCAAATTTTCAACAAGCTTTACGGTAGTTCTTCACTAATAGGCTTAACTCATGTGATGCACAAATTTAATCATGATCTACTTGTTAACTCAAAACAATTGACAAGCATCAAGTTATCCAAATTAGTGATCTACAAGATTAAGCAAGTTTTTCCTTATACCAATTACCACATGCAACATTTTCTGAACCAACCAAACACCAATCAATTTATTTAACAACTCTCCAAACAATATAAGTGAAGCAAGAGAGTACTTTCTACAAAAGAAAGCTAATAGCTCTGACAAGAGATACATGAAAACAAGAGCTAAAAGCTGAACAGCGCTAGATATGAATACTCAACAAATATAAGTGAAGAATAGGAGTATTCTCATGAAAAAGCGGAGCGTGTCTCTCTCCCAATCAAGAATGCTAGGGTCCAGTCAAGCTTTATTGAAAATAAAAGTACAATACTGAAAATAAAAGCACACAGACGCTCCAAGAAAAGCACATATGATGTGAAAGAATTAAAATATAGTTTCACTAGAGATGACCTGATAATTTTGCCGATGAAGAAGGGGATGCCTTGGGCATCCCCAAGCTTAGACGCTTGAGTCTTCTTGAAATATGCTGGGGAGATCCATGGGAGCCTCCCCAAGCTTGAGCTCTTCACTCTTCTCCATCCTATTATATCACTCTTCCCTCTTGACCCTTGAAAACTTCCGTCACACCAAACTCAAAGCAAATCTCATTAGAGGGTTAGTGCACAATCAAAAACTCACATGTTCTATAAAGACGCAATATGACTTGTTACTTTAAACATTAGCTACTGCCACTGATGTTATGTGAAGCTCTTCCACCCAAAAAAGAATTTCACTCAACACTAGTAAAAGAGAGAATGCAAAATAAAAAGGCATAATCTGTCTAAAACAGAACAGTCCGCAAAGACGAATTTTTTCGAGGCACTTACGACGCTCAGATCGAAAAACTTTGAACTAACGAAAGATGCATACATATCTGAGGATCACGCACAAAAATTTCAGATTTAAATAATTTTTCTGTGATTTTACAGAAGCAAAACGGTGAACAGCAGAAATCTGTTCCTGCGCAGAAATCCAAATCTAGCATCATCTTCCTATTAGAGGCCTTACTTGGCACAACAATGCAAGAAAATAAAGATACAAAGGCATTGATACAGAAGTAAACAGCACCTTGACTCAAAAAAAAAAATAGCAGAAAATAAAAATAATGGGTTGTCTCCCACAAGCGCTTTTCTTTAAAGCCTTTTAGCTAGGCATGATAATTTTGATGATGCTCTCATATGTATAAGAGTTGAATATGAAAGAGCATAAAAGCAAATATCAAACACATTTAAGTCTAACCCACTTCCTATGCAAAGGAATCTTGTAAGAAAATAAATCAATAAAGCACAAAGTGACTAGCATAGGAAGGCAAAACAAGTGCAACTTCAAAATTTCAACATAAAGAGAGAGACTTAATATTATTGAGATATATGAAACCGTGTCTCCCTCTCTCATAAGGACCAGTAGGTCTTAAAGTACCCAGCAAATAAAAGCAAATCAAGAGAAAGCTCAAAACCTTCATCATAAAGAGAAGTTTAGTAACATGAAGATTTCTATAACCATACTTTCCTCTCTCAAAATAATTTTCAGTGGCATCATGAATAAACTCAACAATATAGCTATCACATAAAGCATTCTTATCATGATCCACATGCATAAAAGTATCATTACTCTCCACATAAGCATAATAATTTATTAGTAATAGTGGGAGTAAAACTATCACAAGCATCATTGTAATCATCATAAATTGCAGGCATAGTATAATCATAATAAACTTTATCCTCCATAGTAGGTGGCACCAAAATACCACTATCATTATAATCATCATAAATTGGAGGCAAAGTATCATCAAAGAAAATTTTCTCCTCAAAACTTGGGGGACTAAAAATATCATATTCATCAAAACCAGCTTCCCCAAGCTTAGACTTTTCCATAGCATTAGCAATAATGGTGTTCAAAAATTTATAGTAATAACATTGCTACCATCATGCAAATAATTTTCCATAGGTTTTTTAATTTTCTCTTCAAAAGCATCATGTCCTAACTCAAGATAAATTTCATAGAGCTCTCTAATTTTTTTGTTGTTTTCCATTAAGCCTAACTAGTGAAATAAAAACAAGAAACAAAAAGATATAATTGCAGAATCTAAAGGAAATACCTTCGAGCACTCACACAGCAACAGTGCTAGAAAATAGCTAAGTAGCTGGAGGATGTGAGTACCTTTTACCTTACCTCCCCGGCAACGGCGCCAGAAAATAGCTTGATGTCTACGCACGCTTCTATTCTTGTAGACAGTGTTGGGCCTCCAAGTGCAGAGGTTTGTAGAACAGCAGCAAGTTTCCCTTAAGTGAATCACCCAAGGTTTATCGAACTCAGGGAGGTAGAGGTCAAAGATATCCCTCTCAAGCAACCCTGCAATTAAGATACAAGAAGTCTCTTGTGTCCCCAACACACCCAATACACTTGTCAGGTGTATAGGTGCACTAGTTCGGCGAAGAGATATTAAAATACAAGTAATATGGATGATTATAAGTGGTAATTGCAATCTGAAATAAAAATGGCAGCAAGCAAACATGTAGCAGAACTGGTTGTAAACGGTGTTTCAATGCTTAGAAACAAGGCCTAGGGATCATACTTTCACTAGTGGACACTCTCAACAATAATAATATAATTGAATACATAGATATTTCCTCTTCACTATGCTACTCTGAATTATTCTCTCGTTGGATAACGAACACCAATCCACTGCGTAGGGCTATAACAGCACACCTTAAAGTCGCATTCCACATCTAGGGAACCCCACACTGTCAACTTGAGCGCCCTAAATAGTACTAGACAAACACCGCAATTTCATAGAGACATCCAACGCAAATAATAACTCATGATAAGTATTCCTGTTATCTTTAGCCTAAGAGCCACACACGGGGCGCACACTGTCAACTTCGCACCGTGGGACAAAGGTGACTCCGGAGATTACATTAATAAAACCACTTGAGTAGCATATAAGATAATGAAGAGTAACATCTATGGATTCAACTAGATTACAAAGCTCATGATCACATAAAGATCACACCATGGGAGAGAGAGATAAACCACATAGCTACCGGTAGAGCCCTCAGCCCCGATGAAGAACTACTCCCTCCTCATCATGGGAGGCAGCAACGGCGATGATGGAGGCGGTGGCGTCGATGGAGATGGCTCCGGGGGCAATTCCCCGTCCCGGCAAGGTGCCGAAACAGAGACTTCTGTCCCCCGAATTAGGGTTTCGATGGCGGCGGAGCTCTGGAACTTTTCTGGGGAAATCGTCCAGGCACTTAGGGTTTTCGCGTTGGGGAATAAGTAGGCGAAAGGGCGGCGGCTGCGGACCCCCGAGGGGCCCACACCACCCTAGGGCGCGGCAGAAGGGGGCCCGCGCCCTAGGTGCGTGTGGCCTCCTGGTGGCCCTCCTCTGCTGCTCCTTCGCTCCGTTAGGCGTGTTCTGGAAAAATAGGCACCCCGTTTAGTTTCGTCCAATTTCGAGAATATTTCCAGACTAGCTTTTCTGGAATACAAAAACAGCAGAAAACAGGAACTGGCACTTCGGCATCTTGTTAATAGGTTAGTCCCAAAAAAATGTATAAAAGTGATATAAAGTAGATGCAAAACATGTAGCAATTGGTATAAAACAAGCATGGAGCATCAAAAATTATAGATACATTTGAGACGTATCAGCAGTCCAGGGTGTTCTTCATGGACATGCATTGAGAAGTCGATGACTTTGAAGATGTACCTTTTTGTTCAGAAATTTTGTCCTTATATGTACGTCACCTGGAGCTTGATCTCACCCTGAGGTTTATTCATGGATCCTGGGACAATACCATAGAACTCTTGCGTCTTGTCCAAGGACAAAAGGGTGATGAGGCTGAAAGAACTCTCCACATCGATGATGACCTGATGGACCACTATGTTGCATATCGTCAAAGAGATTATCAGGGGGAGCAACCAGGGGTATAGGCATGTTGGAAATCTGCTCTAGAGATATTCATATTGATATGGGGTGGCCCGATCTTCTCGTTGAGCACGACGATGGTGGATGAACGATAACCTGTGTCTCGCAGTGAACTCTCCGGTTGATCCCCGTTGCCAATGCAATAGCTCGCAACCCTATGGATATTCGCAACTCCACACACTTGCGCACGTAGCCGCCGACTACGAAGCGGTCCTGTACCTTCTGATTCCCAATAGAACAGCAGATAACACACAGAATTTGCAGTAGGATAAACCACCAAATCGATACGAATTGGTGGGGAAAAAGTCAGAGGAACACTTGGTTCGAATATGGAATTCTAGGGTTTTAGTTTTTAACCTAGTCTAAACCTAAAAGCCACGAATTACAAGCCTTATAAAGGCTGCTGGACGTCCAACCTAGGGTTTGGGTCGAAATCAATCATATCTCTAACTTCCTAACTTAAAAGGACTTTATTTGGAAACTAGCAGGAAACAACCGCCAACTTGTTTTGGTCACCACGCCTTGTACGAGTCGAACCGGTGGATGGGGTCGGACCCATTGGAAAGTATTTGCAATTTCCTTTCCAACAAGTGCTTATTTGCAATATTTAGACTTCGTATGAAGAATCCTTGGCTGTTTCAAATTCGGGACTTCTGTCAGTCCGAACCAAAAATCTCTTCCTTGATGGCTCCACTTCCTCCCTCGCCTCCCTCGTGCTTGCCATCCCGATGGTTGTCAAGGAGCTCCATTCTTTACGCATACCTTCTTTTTCATGCATCATGCTCTTCATTAACTCAAACCTGATGATACACAAATACAATGACTTAGGTAGTATAAGTTCTCAAATGTCAAAGTATTATTTACAGCTAGGATTGAGTTCACCTTATAATAATCATCAATCAGACTCAATACTTCTTTCCAACTCAAGCATGAATAACCAGCATAATACATGCATATATCCTCATCACATATGATGAAGGCCGGGTCCAGGACTCCAGGACCTCTCCTGACTAAGAAATCTAGATCTCGATAACCGAGTAGCGGAATCACACCTTGTAATCGAGACTATCGACATCAATACCAATCAAGCAGGGGTAGGTCTTTACCACCATTGTGAGGGGTCAAACCCGGGTAAATCCTTTGTCCGCGGTGAGCTAGACAAACTCTTGAACACCTAAGTCGCCAATGGCTCCACCAACAAGTAGCCCAAAGGCGACATTTGCTTTGTCAACCCCACGACATCACTGGCGGGTTCTGGTCGTGGTGTGAGGTAGTGTCATCGGCTCTCTTCTCCGGATCTGAAGGTTAGTCTCCTCTTGCTCTCTCCCCCTTCTGGATCTAGCAGTTGGCGTTCGTTGGCTCTCTAGAAGGCTGGGGGTCGGTGGGGTACACTTGGGACCGGGGAAACCATTGGTCGGCCGGTCCGACCACGATGGCGGCGGCATTTTTGTGCATCTTTCCTCCCTTTAGGCGTTGTCGAGGTCCCTCCTTCCCACCCCCCGTTCCGCGCTCCCGGGTGAAAACCCAAAATCCTACCAGAGTATTGTGTTGCTAACCTTCGGCGGGGTCGAGGCCCTCATGCCTGGGTGGACGGGGAAGTGTTCTCCTTCCTAGCGACAATAGCATGGTGGTGAATGCCCATGATCTTCTTCCACAGTGACTGGTCTTGGTTCATATTATTTGCTGCAGGTTCCCGGACTCCATGCATCTTCTTCATCAACTAATACCCCAAGCATCGCCTTTCCGCCCGGTTTTCTTGGGCGGCAGCGGGATGGTAGGTGTGCTCCCTTCCGCGAGATGACCCGAGTCCGGTTTTGCTTCTTATTGGTCTTGCGTGCAGTGCAGGTCTTGCGTGCAGTGCACGGTCTAGCTCTCGGGTGAGCAGCTCTACCGGCCGATGGTGCGGCGTCCGATCCAGGGTGAGAGAGTAGTGTGATGTTTTTGGCGATAGAGAAGGCTTGGGGGTGTAGTGCCTCGGCCTCGTGTAGCTCCTATTCTCACGTTTGTCCTCAAGGTAGTGGCTAATCCTCTCCATCCTCGCTTTTGTCGTCCTTGGATAACTTGATAAAAGAGGGCATCACCGGTGGCAACAGGAGCTTCACTTTCTTTTTTCTTATGTGATTGCTCAGTGCGTTGCGTTGTAAACTGTTATGATCAGCATCCATGTACCATTTGAGCTTTGGGACTTAATTAATTTAAAGTTGGGCCTATGGATGAGAAAAAAGACCCCCTCCCGTGTCGCACCCTAGGGCGACACCGGGGGCAACTCGCGCGCCGCCAGAGAAACTCCCCTCGCCGCCGCTGCCGCCGGCCCTCGCCGCGGCGGCGGCGGGCCTAGCCGCCGAAGGAGGGCTGGGGTTGGTGGGCGACGGAGATGGACGCTTGAGCTGCTGGGGCGGCGATGGCCGGCGTGTCGACGAGCAGCAACCAGGGGACATCCCTGTGTTGGGGTGGTCGCGGAGACCTACTTCTGGTGGTGCGCCATGACCGGTGGCGGAGATACAGGGTTGGGGCTGGGGCCGGGTTGGAGTCGGGAAATCCTAGATCGATCTGATTTGCGCGGCTCCCTTGTGCCGCCTCCCCATGCCCTCTACGCTGCTTGGTACGGCCGTCGCCGATGGAGGGTCGACCCTGCTCTACCCACGCCTTTCTCGCTGCTGGCCTAGCCTACAGGCTGCCGGTGGGGTTTGGAGCGGCTGATCTTGCAGGGTGCCAGAGGGTGGCGTGGGGGCTACTGGTTCGGCTTGAATAAAGGAGGTGATCCTAGGGTTCTCCTTGCGGCAAGACGGTGTTCAGCTTGATGTCTGGCCTCATTTATCTAGCCGGTGACAAGTTCCGGAAGGATTCGCCGGAGACCTCCATTGGGCGCTTCATGCGTGTAGATTGCTAGATCGGGTGGGATTCGGTCGTGTGCAACCCTATTTTTGGTCGTGCGACTTCAGAAGGGTGTGACATCAAGCTTCGCTACCTGTTGTCTTCATCGGACATGTCGGTATTTCGATTTCCATGGTGAAGACAGTAGCGGAGAATGTCATGACGGCTGAGGTCTGAGGTCAAGTAATGGCGGACCGAGTCTTCGAGGTGTTAAGTACTCAGCTTGGTGTTTCTTCACCTGTAGCAGCGGCTTCGGCAAGCGGGGGCGGCAGCACATGATGAGTCAATAGTCTTATCTTTCAGGTGAGGTCTGACATTAATTGGTTGTGCCTGGTAATGGCCTTGTTGAAGGCTTTGCTTTGAGAGAGCGAACTTTCTTCAGGTGAAAACATAAATTTTATGATCGGACGATGACGGCGCTTGTGCACTGTTTCCTTCTTAGAGGCGTCGCTTTTGGAGAATTTGAACTCCGGTGTTATCTTGGGGTGGTTAGTGTTGGAGCTACAAGGTTTTGATCACTGTAGCGGGATATTTTGTTTTTTATTCTTTTACTCCCTCCGTTCATAAAAGGATGTCTCAAGCTAGCTCAAATTTGCATGCATCTACACATGTAGATGCATGCAAATTTGAGCTAGCTTGAGACATCTTTTTATGAACGGAGAGAGTATTTGTTTTCAGCCTGTGTGCATCCGGAATGTATTTAGGACATTACGTTATTGCAGAGGATAGATGTAATTGGTATCTCCGCGATATTAATATATGGAAAATGCTATTCTCCAACCGGCTGTACGTACAGCCGGTTCGCTCGCGAGCGAAGCGAAGGACGCGCGTACCGACAGTCGATCTGTTCGACGCGTTGCTCGCACCCACCCACCTGTGACCCATCTTATCTTCTCCCTTCACCACATACGCACGACAGCGCCGCCGCACGCGCCTGAGGCCGCCTCTCCCAGCTCCCCGGCCGCCTCCTCGCTCCTTCCATCTCTCCCTCCTCGTGATTCTCTCTCTCTGCCTCACTCCTGACGTCAGCGAGCGTCCGCCTTCCTCTGCGTCTCGCTAGCGCCGCAGGCTGCGGAGCCTGCCTCCTCATCCAAGCTCGTCGCCGCCCTTCGTCGTCTAGCCACGACAACCGGCCGGCAGCACCAGGCCCCTGCTGGACCTCTTCCTCCCACGCCTCGGCTGCCCCGTCCCGGATTGCAGTCCTGCCGGATTGGGCAGAGGTTCATTTGATCTCGCTTCCATGGCCCGAGAGATTGAATCTGTTGTGGCGGTGCCTCGTGGTTGATGACGAAGGTCAGCTCTGCCATGGATGTGGCTCCATGGCCGCTGGTGGAGGTTAGTACATCCTGGGGATTTTCTCGATGCTACATGTTCTTATTGATTTTGCTACATATGAGCATGGTTTTTGTTGGTTAAGCACGGGCAAAGTGCTACAATGATTTCTGCAAAAGTGATATGTTATTGGTTTTTGCTACATACGAGTATTGTTTTTGTTGGATAAGGACGGACAAAGTGCTACATTGGTTTTCTTCAAAAATCACATTTCACAGGCATTTTGGTACTACCAAATTGGGTTTGCTACGTGGCTTGTGTTTTTTCGCTACATGGTTGTGTTTAAAATGTTACATTCATTTGTGCTACACACTCCAAATTTTATGGATCAGATTTTTTTTTGCTACACACAGTGCTACATACGAGAAAAAAATGTTGTGTTTGACTTTGTTTTGCTACATAGATCGGACACAACATTTTCTGAATTTTTTTGTTTGCTACATGCGATGTTACATGCACCGGAAAAAATGCTACACACGAAACGTTTTTGCTACATTGATCGGACGCGCGAGATCGATTCACTTAAGTGGATCGGACGGTGTGGAAGGTGGCTGTAGCAATTGATTGCTACACCCGACTGACGCGTAGCACTTGCCTTAATATATTCCCTTTATCGAAGAAAACAACCTTATGTCTAAAAAAAATGGACAGACGCGTCTTTGGCGGGGGAAGCGACCTCACCTTCCCCCCCTCCGTCGTTGTTTTTTGGAAGTCCTGAAATGGAAGTCAGCTCCTCCGATGGCGCGTCCGCGTCGTAACGTGAGGATGCGGCCCTTGCGGAGCGGAACGTTGCCAGCCTCGTGCTCCGCTCTAGAAAAGATTTTATAAACCGCCAACTGGTGCACTAGCTAGATCATTATAAACTGCGTCAAAACCACCATCGCATTCTCAAATCTCGCCGCGGCAATTCTCACCCTTTCCCACTGCATCCCTCCCTCTTTCCCGAGCTGGTGCGTCCGTCCGACGAAGGAGAGAAGATGCTGCTTCACGGGTTCATGGACCGTCTGACGGGGAAGAACAAGGAGGCGTGGAAGGAGGGCCGGATCCGCGGCACGGTGGTGCTGGTGAAGCCGGGCGTGCTGGACTTCGGCGACTTCTACGCCTCCGTACTCGACGGCGCCCACAAGATCCTCGGCAAGGACGACGGCGTCGCCTTCCAACTCGTCAGCGCCACCGCGCCCGACCCCAGTAATTAAGCCTCTTCCTCCCTCTCCTCCTGCATCGCGCTGTTGCTCGCTGCGTCTTCGCCCCGTGCTACGGCTCTCGTATGTGCATGCCGCTGTGCGTGCGTTTCGGTTTCCTTTTTTTGATTCGTTGCCCTTCTTGGCGAAAACATCCTGGCTCTGGCTGTGCCCAGTTTGAACTATCGCGATCCGCGAGAGCCTACGATTTATAACAGAAAAACAAACACATACATTTTCTGTATGGCATGCTGTCGTCGACCCATTGGTGAAGGCAACATACATTGTCAACGCACACTCCAACTCCACCCATTTGCCAGGGATTAGACTGGTGGGAAGCAGTGGCGGACCCAGCGTCCCGGCTGCCCGGGCACTTGCCCGGGCTTCCGGCCGGCCGGCACCTGTATTTTTATGGTATTTGTCCAGAAAAATAGCGTACTAAACATTTATATTAATAGTTTGCCCGGGTTTTAAAGTATTTTTGGGTCCGCCACTGGTGGGAAGTACTTAGACTAGTAATATAGACTAGTAAAACGGAAATCCCTTTTAGAGCTCGGGCGCCAGTGCACCCGCTCTTTTCAAAAAAATTGAAAAAAATTAAACGAGTTTCAAAAAAATCCAAAAAAATACTAGGTGATGTATATGCATGTCCTCTATGTACGATACAGATTATTTGTGAAAAACAAATCGTATTACGAGCTACATAAAAATAACAAATTTCGGGAGCATCAACAAGTAACAATAGTATGGATTTTCTGTCAGAAATTTATGTTTTTTCTGTAGGCCATAAAATTTATTATTTCCTTACGAAATTTCTTGCGTAGCTACTTAACATGTATATCTTGTTGTGTAAAAAAATGCAGATTTTCAAAAAATTCAAAAAAAAAGGGAGCAGTGTGCCCGAGAGCCAAAACTCCCCTTCCAGTAAAATGCATATCATACTAGTGTATGTTACTAACTCTATTGTGATAAGTCGCATATGTGTTTAGAGAATTTTTTTTATTATCTTGTAGACTTATTTTACATTGGTAAGTGTTATGTTACAGCAACTATCTATGTTATTCAAATTGCCCCTCTCTTTATTAAATGCATACCAAATCATTATTTTTCTATGTGGTTAGTCTTAGTCAAACACGCTATCTACACTTATTAGGGGACAATGTTACTAATTAATTAATGTAGGTGGGGTTTAGCACCAATGATACTCTCCCCGTCACAGTTTACATGACACACACGTAATTTAAGAGCATAATTTGACCATTAATTTAGTTAACAAAATTTATATATTCACAAAAAATGTATTATTTAAAACATATTTTCAATACAAATCCAATGGTATAATTTTGTGACATATAATTTATATTTTGTTGACCAAATTTAATGATCAAACTTTTTATTAAACTGTGTGTACCCTGTAAACTATGACGGAAGGAGTACTTACCTTATCGTAAAACAAACCGTATAAATTTTCTTGACCACATAAAATTTGATCGAAATTTTATTGAAACTATCAATCTAAAAAATGTCAAACCAATCTTATTAGATACATCATTAAATATATTTTTATATTGTACCTATCTATAATATTATATGTGTGTATTCCGGTTTTTACGGTAGGTATGCATTTATGACACATATTACCCAGTTTGGTGACAATTGTGAATAGCTCATTTAGAGAATTTTGAACATAACTTTATGAGTGCGGTGACTTGGAGGACGAGCTCCACGGAGCTTTTTTTTGTTGAAAAGAATCAAAAACGACATTTTAAGTTTCTAAAAAATGTGAAAAAAAATTCTCGAGGTAAAACATGATTATGTCTACCACTGTGCAAAAAATCAATGTGAAACATTCTGTATTTCAGTCTATGTAAAAAATAACAAAAATTTGGATCTGAGATGTGATTTGTAAATCTTCAGATTTATCAGGATTTGTCATTTTTGTGTATGCCTATTACGGGTTGCAAATTTGCAGAATACGTACAATAGGTCATTGTCAATGTATAGGATATTTTGCAGAATTTTTTGAAACTTTAAAATGTCGATTTTTTTCAAATAAAAGGCTATATGGAGCTCGTCCTCCAAAAGAACTTCGCGATAACTTTATCCCATTTTAGTATTTTGTGTGTTTTGTTAGATAAGACCAACATGCTAAATCGATACCCGTCAAAACATGTAAGAGATCTCAACATGTAAAGATTGGAGGATGTCATCGACGATCATAACTAGCATTTTGTTCTCCATTTGATAGTTTTGAGGCTCAATCATCAGTTTAAACCTTGTCCAACGGACATACATCAGAAAAAGAGGTACGAAGTTTCTAAAAAGTCTAATACTAGATGAGGTAAACAATGTCACAAATGCATAATTATGGCATAAGAAGTGAAATTCACTCTATTATAATTGTTGATAGTTTTTTCTATAAACTTGGTCAAATTATATATAGTCTTACTTCAAAAAAAAATTTATACACCTTATATTTTGAAAAACGGATGGTCAATAGGCGCAGGTCAAGAGCAAGAAACAAACAAGCCAGCACTTTCGCAGCGGCAGCGGGAGCCAATAGTCGAAGATTTATCTAGGCTGAAAGCCTGAAACGAAAACGAATTATCTCGCTCGGTCGAATAATGCACTTATGATTTTTGGGATGGATGATTTGTCCTCGCAGAGAATGGGAATCGGGGCAAGGTGGGGAAGGCGGCGCACCTGGAGGAGATGGTGGTGACGATTGAGTCGAGGGCGGCGGGGGAGTCGGTCTTCAAGGTGACCTTCGACTGGGACGAGTCGCAGGGCATCCCCGGCGCCGTCGTCGTCAGAAACACCCACCGCTCCGAGTTCCTCCTCAAGAAGCTCACCCTCGAGGGCGTCCCCGGCAAGGGCACCGTCGTCTTCGTCCCCAACTCCTGGATCTACCCTGGCGCCGACCGCGTCTTCTTCGCAAACGATGTGAGTACAATTCATTCTTATTTTGCACGCGTTTCAACTGAAAAATCGTCGTATCAGGTACACCCAATCGTACTAAGATATTGGTCAAGGCTTTTTTATCCGAATTTGATCTTAGACAACTTTGCGAGTCTCATCAGTTTGCTATTTAAATAAGCTTCCGAAAAAGAATCACCATCCTCTTGCATATCCGTATCTCTTCATCTGATCCACAACTAATCGTTAGATCTTAACTAATCCCTGACGATCAGAGGAATGGGAGCCAGAAATTAAAACCTGTTCTCATAAATGTATCTCAAGGGAAAACTGAATATTCTATTTCCCACTGGGTAATTAGTAGTAGTATTCCCGTTTTAAATCCGTGAGCACCTGCCTGGGTTTTGGAGACTGAGTAAAACTACTATTTTGTTCTGTTTATCTGTCACCTCATTTTCTTCCCATTTTGCAGACCTACCTGCCCAGCAAAATGCCTGCACTTTTGGTGCAATACCGCCAAGAGGAACTTAATAATCTCCGAGGCGACAGTACAGACGGAGAGTATAAGGAGCATGACCGCGTGTACCGTTATGACTACTACAATGACATCGGTGAGCCAGACAAGGGCGAGGACTATGCACGGCCGATCCTCGGCGGCAGCCAAGAACTCCCCTACCCCCGCCGTGGCAGAACAGGCCGACAGCCAACAAGAACCGGTGAGTTCAGTGCAGTATATCTTCAACTGTGCACAACCATGTCACCTTGGAATTGCACTCATATTGAGGATTGATCTTTTGACCAGATCCAAAAACAGAGAGCAGAATTCCTCTGGTTTTAGTGAAGAAGGCTCTGGAAATTTACGTCCCACGCGATGAGCGCTTTGGGCACCTCAAGATGTCTGACTTCCTTGGTTACTCTCTCAAGGCCATCACCGAGGCTCTTCTTCCGATAATAAGGACCTATTTCGACACGACACCCGAGGAATTTGATTCGTTTCAAGACATCTATAATCTCTACGATGGTCTTTTGCAAGTGCCCCATAGCCCTGCGCTAGAGGATATCAAAAAGAAAATCCCCATTGAGTTTATTAAAAGTCTTCTACCAATTGCTGGTGATGACTTTCTAAACTTGCCCCTTCCACATGTTATCAAATCAGGTAATGAGAAATGTGCATCAGTGCATGACTCCATACGGCCATACCTTGTTTTACTACTTATATTTGTTATAACTTATTTGTCTTGTATTCTAGATAAGTTTGCTTGGAGGACAGATGAGGAATTTGCACGTGAGATGCTTGCGGGTGTCAACCCGGTTTGCATCAAACTTGTGACGGTTAGCGCCTATTTCATTTTAAATAAAGATGATAAACCATTGCTTCATAATTGAGTGAGAATTTCTATAAAAAAAATCTCTTTGATGATCACAGGAGTTCCCTGTAAAAAGTACCCTGGATCACAGTGTATATGGGGACCAGAATAGCAAAATCACTGAAGATCAAATTCAGCATAACCTGGAAGGTCTCACAGTGAAACAGGTGTGCTGAATCATTAAGCTGTTTTGTGGAAGAACAATATTCATTGAGTTGCATTGATTCATAAAAGGCGAAAAGGCTCGATAACTATATGATATATTTAAGCTGCAAATTGCTAGTGGGCACTGAATATGCTAATGAGATCGATTTTGTAACAACCCTGTGCTATGCAGGCACTGGAGAGCAACAGGCTCTTCATTCTGGATCACCACGATAACTTCATGCCGTTCCTTGAGCGCATCAACAAGTTGGAGGGCAATTACATCTACGCTTCCAGGACCCTGCTGTTCCTGAAGGCTGATGGCACGCTGAAGCCCTTGGCCATCGAGCTGAGCCTGCCACACCCTGATGGGCTTCAGCACGGCGCGGTGAGCACGGTGTACCTTCCGGCTCTGATTAACGACGGCGTTAAAGGCCAGATCTGGCAGCTTGCCAAGGCTTACGCCAGCGTCAATGACTCTGCTTGGCATCAGCTGATCAGCCACTGGTATGCATGGCAAAATCAGTATACCCCTGCTTCATGTTCTAGACAAAAAAAGATGGGTGTCACCCTTGATACCAAGGCGCTGAGCTTTTTGAGTGTTTTTCTAGGTTGAACACACACGCGGTGATCGAGCCATTCGTGATTGCGACGAATCGGCAACTCAGCGTGGTGCATCCGGTGCACAAACTGCTGAGCCCACACTACCGCGACACGATGAACATCAACGCCGTTGGGCGGGTGACGCTTATGAACGCTGGCGGCTTATTTGAGCTGACTGTCTTCCCGGGAAGTACGGGCTCGAGATGTCTTCTGTCGTGTACAAGAACTGGAAACTCACCGAGCAGGGCCTCCCCGACGATCTCGTAAAGAGGTAAATAGAAGGTCAAAGAACTATCAAAACGTGGAAGAATTACCAAAATATTTGACCAAAGACATATTTTCTTGTTTGTGCATGCAGAGGCATGGCTGTTTGGGACCCGTCGAGCCCATACAATGTTCGTCTGCTGATCAAGGACTACCCGTACGCCGTGGATGGGCTGGTGATCTGGTGGGCGATCGAGAAGTGGGTAAAGGAGTACCTGGAGATATATTACCCCAACGACGCCGTGCTCCAGGCTGACAAGGAGCTGGAGGAGTGGTGGAAAGAGGTGCGCGAAGTTGGGCACGGTGACCTCAAAGACAAGGACTGGTGGCCCAAGATGGAGACCGTCGAGGAGCTGGCCAAGACGTGCACCACCATCATCTGGGTGGCGTCGGCGCTGCACGCGGCGGTCAACTTTGGGCAGTACCCGTATGCGGGGTACCTCCCAACCGGCCTACTAAGAGCCGGCGGCGAATGCCGGTGGAAGGCACGGAGGAGTACGCGCAGCTGGAGTGTGGCGGGGAGGAGGCCGACAAGGTGTTCATCCACACCATCACCAGCCAGTTCCAGACCCTCATCGGCATCTCGCTCATCGAGGTCCTGTCGAAGCACTCCTCGGACGAGGTGTACCTTGGGCAGCGCGACACGGCAGAGTGGACATCGGACGCCAAGGCGCTGGAGGCGTTCAAACGGTTCAGCGACCGGCTGGTGGGGATCGAGAAGCGGATCATGGCGATGAACGAGGACCCGGCGCTCAAGAACCGGAACGGGCCGGTGAAGATTCCGTACATGCTGCTGTACCCCAACACGTCGGATGTCAACGGCGAGAAAGGCCAGGGGCTCGGCATGGGCATCCCCAACAGCATCTCCATCTGAGACTAGTGCGTTTGCTATAAACGTACGCCCGCCACTGCCATACGTCTGCCGTCGTCGATTTATGTCCCGCTCAGTGTATTACTAGTTGAATTCGCGCCGCGCCATTTAAGAGAAATTTTATGTATGAAATGTTTTGTTATAATGACATAATAAATGTTGCAAACAAGGTTGTGGAGACTGTGATTTTCGTGTTGCATTTTACTGTTAATATTAGCTACACTTTGCATGCTTCGACGTAACAATATGTACGCGCTGTAATATAGGTGCATAATTACACAAAGAATACATTAGATAGCAGGGTGTTTGTCCATGCAGAAACAGATATATTTGGGTAATATAGTTAAACAATTGCATGTATTCTATTTACAAAACGTTGAAAAGCAGGAACATGCTGCTGATTCGATTGACATAGTGGCTTGATGATTGTCGAAGAGGTAGCGCCTTGATCAATATGGTAGACGTGTCGTCATCACAGAAACTACGATGTAATTTGTTTTTGTTTTTTTTGCACAGCCTAAAATACAACGAATTTGAAGATTAGAGAGAAATATGTATATGTCCGTCAAAATAAGAAGGTTAAAACATAAAAGTTGTTTGGAAGGGTGATATCCATCTACTCGTGAAAGGAAAATTCAAACGGATGACTGGGTGCGACGAATTTGACAAAATTCGTCAAATATTTTTGCGAATCTGGATCCAAAATTAAGGAGCTAGAGTCGACCAAACTCGAAACCGATCACGGGAATTGAACCTACTTGTCGATCCGCATATATTTCATGTATATTTTATCATGAAAAGGAGGACCGTCGGATCTAGATCGGACGGCGCGGAGGCGGCCGCGCACACTGTAGAGTATCGTGTCGAAAAAAGAAAAAAAATATCGTGTCAGAAAAAAAAACTGTAGAGAGGCCGAGGAAATTTGCCTCCTTTATATGTTTTTTCCATTGATTTTTGGATGATTGCAGTAGTTGTCACTTGTCAGGGATTAGTGGATGATGGAGATGAGGATGATAGATGGTGCTGACAGTGAGGCATCAGTACGCGATCCTCAGTGCATTTTTTATCTCCAGAAATAAAAGAATTGCAGTTTTGCATCACGTAAAGCAAGTCCTTGGATGCACCTATTTTTTTTGAACTTAGTATACTGCATGTATTCAACAAAATACAACAGGGAATACAACACACAGTACACGGCAAGTGGGTCCCAAGCCCCAGCACAACAGCAGAAAAGACCACAAGAAAAAGGAAATTACAACTCGGTCCCTAGGATCCTCTGCTGAACTCGCCGCCGATCCGCCACCTCTGCTCCACCGCCGAAGACGCCGGAGAAGAAGCCGACCACCGCCGAACCTGGAACGAGGCGTAGCTCCACTCATGTAGGAGGCCGCAAGATCCACCCGAAGCACAGCGACGAGATCTGACTCATTGAACGAGCACGGCCAAACCACCACCTCCTCCAATCCGCCACGCAAACTCCGGCAACCCTGCACCGGAGGCCAGCAGACACCACCGCAGTCTCCAGAACAAACCTCACAATCCCACGTCGCCGCAGGAGAAGACGACGACGCCGCGACAGCAGGGATGGAGGACGGGAACCCCATCAGATGCACTCGTCGGCGCCGCCGCGACGAGCACAAAGGGGACAAAGAACTCACTGGATCCGGAGACCCAGGAGCACCAAAAGCCGCACCGAGCTCTCCCACCGCAGTCCAAAGACCGCCGCCGGAGAAGGAGGCCAAGCCCGAGCGGAAACCAGCAACGACGCGACGCCGTCGGCCCCCGCACGACGTCACCAACGAGATCGAACCACCACCAGCTCACCGGAGCCACTCCGAAGACCAGCCCAGACGGAGAGGAAGCTGAGGTACCTTTATTCGGGAATCCACCGCCGCCATTCCCCACCACAGCAGCAGCAGCACGCACACACCTACCCTACTATACACACCTTGTCGGATGGACACCTGCGAAATGGAGTTTTTCGCTCGCAGCTTCTAGCTGCAAAACTGCAGAGATGGCCCCACAGATTTCCTCTCTATTCGCACGCGAAATACCCGATATACCCCTCACCGCTTAGAGTGCGGCCTACCCTTATCCTCCTCGTTCCGCTCTTTTTTTCCCATCTCCCGGGGGCGGCGGCGAGGCCACCGAGCACCGCATTGCCTACTTCTTCCCGGGTTTCCCGCGCTTGTCGGATTCACACGCCATCGCCCTCGAACCCTCGCCGCAGAACACGCCTCCTCCCACCCAAGGAGCTCCTCCTCTTTGCTTGCTGGAGCGGAGATCCATGTGAACCTGCTCGACTGCTTCTGCTGGTGACGAGCACGAACTTCCTTTGCATTGTTCTAGGATTTTCAGTTCTTGCTTTGCTTTTCTGTGATAATAATCTAATTCAAACATTTCTCTCTTTCAATGATGCTCCGACCCATCCAGCCAGTTTGCTGCCAACTTTTTTGCTGCGCTGTGGAGTAATACTCATAAGCAGTTCAGTTTCAGAACAAATTTGTTGGTTCAAGTTCAAGGTAATGTCTGCCTCCGGTACTTCCTTTGTCTTCACCAGCTTTGCATAGATACAGTTTGACAGAACCGTTTGGATCATGTGCTCTCCAGGAAAACGGCTGATTGGATCATAAGGAGAGTGTTCTGAGGGCGTGGATCGGATAAGCAGCTGGGCATTTTTGTCCATTGGTCTGGATTCTTAGCGATATATTCCGCTGAACAACTTTTTTTGCGGCGCCATGGAAGCTGTGCACGGCATAGAATCTCTGGCTGGAGATGGCCCGAATCAACTTTCCCGCACCCTTGGACCGGCGCTGCTGATTTCGGTGGGGTATATTGATCTTGGGAAGTGGGTGGCGACGGTCGACGCCGGTGCTCGGTTTGGGTACGACCTCGTGCTACTGGTGCTGCTTTTCAATTTCACTGCGATTCTGTATCAGTATATGTCCACCTGTGTTGGTATGGTCACCGGGAAGAATCTTGCACAGGTACCAATTCATGACTTCTTTGTTGCTGTTGATGTTCAGACAGAGACTCTTTTGTTACATTTTTCAGATGTATACACCATCCAGCTCTTACTTGTAATGCTTCTATGCGAATTTCAAGATCTCCCGCCAGGAGTACAGTCGCTTCATATGTGTCGGCCTTGGTATCCAGGCAGGAATATCTTTGTTTACATCAGAATTAACCATGGTATGTGTATGACGAAACTGTTTTTTTCTTGCTGTCATTGCTTTCTTAGAATATTTATTTTGCCATGTTATGCGTATTGACTTGTAAGTAGTTCATTCCCTTGTGAGAATGTGAGTAATTCCTAACTTCTGAACTTCTAAAGTTTTGACTGTTTCAGATTGCAGGCATAGCAGTCGGATTCAACCTCGTATTTGACCACGATGATCTTATCACAGGCCTTATCTTTGCATGTGTTGTAATTAATCTGCTACCATATCTTCTGTCCCCTGGGGTGAGTTCATTATTCACCCTAGAATTACTGATTCTTAAAAGATTAACTTGTTCTAACTCGTCTAAAACCCTATGTGTTTTTTATATGTTCTTTCTGCTCCTCATAGGACAAGAGGATGGCTGGAACGTTAAATGCCTGCATAGCAGGCTTTACGATTCTTTGTTTTGTGCTTGGTTTACTAATCAGTCAACCAGAGATTCCTCTCCATGTAAATGTGATGTTCCCCAAGTTGAGTGGTGAAAGCGCTTACTCACTGATGGCACTTATGGGTGCAAACATAATAGCGCACAATTTTTATGTTCATTCGTCAGTTGTTCAGGTATGTTCCGGTGTCTCTTGCAGTCTATTCAGTTAGCATTTTCCATATCTTTGGATTTACATTTGGAGGCGCACTAGCCTAGCTGTGTCAAACTGTCTCCTGTTGGAAGTAATGTGGCTATCTGTTGCAACTTTTGCTGATATCTGGAGCAGTTGCGTTGATAGTTTTGTGAAACGTTCCATATTTATAGCTACAGATTATGCCATCGAGAGTGCTGAATACATAGTGCAAAGTGTTCATCACCAAAAGGGACTAATTATCCCCCAAAAAGACTAAATTGTTGGGCTTCTAGCATTGTGCCTGTGTTTGGTGTCATGTCTCATTTAGCTTATGTACAACATTTTATTTGTTTTATAAATGCTTAGTGTTCCAACTCTACTTCAAGGATGCGGTGGGTGAGTGGGTCTATCATGGTTTCATCACCATAAGCACAAAGTATAAGCATACGAGGAGGTGTCACCCCAAAATATGCATGGGATGATCAGAGCGGAACTTCAATCCAACATTCTATTAATGTTTTTTAGAGTTCGCAGACGATGTACTTTTTTGGCTAAATTTTAATGCTACCGATAGTCCCTCCATTCCTTGAAGGAAGGAGTATAAATTTTGTCAAACAACACAAAGTTTGACCAAGTTTATGTAAGAAACTATCAACATCTACAATATCAAATCAATATCATTAGATACATCATGAAATATACTTTCATCTTATATCATATTGTAGTTGATGTTGTGGCCCACGTAACCAGCTGCCGATGCTACATTTTGTTAGACAGGATCAACCTTAGCTAGTAGCGTTTGAGTCTCAGACGCTATCTCTGGTTTGTGCCAAGCGCGGAAGCTCTACTTGTATGGGGGCCGGAAGTCATATGGATTGTAAAGAACAGAGCTTAGTTTATGTTAGATACCACCCCACAATTATCTGTAGTTCAGAATACTGTCTTGACGTTCTATCAGATTTGACCGAAAGAAAAAGAAATTTTGTAATCTCTGTTCTATTCATCTAAGTAGCCACTAAGAAATGTAAAATTAATATATATCAACAAATATGGATAAAGCAATGGTGTATTGGCAGCTGTCACTAACTGGCATGCTTGTTCACATGCCAGTGTCTGATCTTTGTAGTTGCAATTTCATTAGAATATGGCCTGAAGAGAGTATTTAGAATCTATAGGAGGCAAGGAGCTGTTTGACTAAAGACCGCACGCTAACTTCAGCAGAGAGCCTCAGCTAGAAAATGGTACTGCATGTATTCAAGAGAAGTCATGTGGAGAAGTTTGTAAGTGAATGATGCAAAACCGGTATTGTACATTTTATGCTTGTTCACGTGGTTAATTCAATTATATCGAAGCCTGGTGGAATTATTAAAAAATGTTATGGTGGTTCAGAAATATTGTAGACAACATCAGATAGTGGCAGCGTACTTTCCACTTTGTACTCAATGGATGCCATGTTTTTCTTTTTCAAAAGGAGGTTAGGACCCGGCCTTTGCATCGACTGATGCACACAGCCATCTTTATTGCGAAGTATCACTCCGTACAATAAGAAATAAAATATTGTACTCAAAGGCCAGAACAACCACAATAAAGGTTACATGTCACACTTATGCATCCCTAATCCTACTAGTGCACCATCGAAACGGTTGAACATAGCCCATGCTACCATCCCCAAGTGGTTGCACCCACAGGCCAATATTTCCGCGCCTCCACAAACTAGTCCTTTTTACAATACATTCCTGATCATTTGAGTTATCATTTCATGTTTATGCAGGTCCAGAGAAAATTTCATGTTCTTACCCTTGGTGCCCTATTTCATGACCACCTTTTTTGTATATTATTTACTTTTACTGGGGTTTTTCTTGTGAACTATGTTCTGTTGAGCTCAGCAGCATCGGAATCCAGTCACAATGTGATCCTCACCTTTCACGATGCTGTAGATCTAATGAACCAGGTATGTGAGACCAGTTTCTATGGCAGCATCCAAATCAACATTATAAACATGCTTTTGGAGTTCTAAACGTATGTTGAATCTTCCTGAGTTTCACTAGATTCTTGTCTACTGCAGATATTTACGAGTCCCATGGCACCACTTGTGTTGTTAGCGGTTCTTCTCTTTTCGAGCCACATCATCGCATTGACATCTGTTATAGCTAGCCATGCAGTTGGGGAGAATTTCTTTGGTTTAAACCTGTCTCTTACTGCACATCATGTGTTACTGAAGATTCTTGCAATGGTTCCTACCATGTACTGTGCAAAAGTAGCAGGCTCTGATGGGATCTATCAGTTATCATTCTGTGCCCAGTAATCCAGGCTATGCTCCTGCCTTCGTCTGCTATTCCTGTTTTCCGTGTTGCATCATCAAGGACGATAATGGGAAACTACAGGATAACTTTATATGTCGAAATATTAGCCTTTCTTGCATTTCTTCTTATGTTGTTTACAAATATTATTTTCGTGGCGGAAGTCCTGTTCGGTGACAGCACCTGGACAAACAACCTGAAAGGGAACACTGAGAGCCCTGTGGTTATTCCACATACTGTTATAGTCCTAATGTCTTGTGCAGCTATTGCTTTTGCACTCTTCCTGGCTGTTACTCCACTAAAGTCTGAAGCTGAAACTCATGAGGTGTCTGTGCATTCTCAGAGGGAAGCATTAGACACTACTAATCACAGAGAAGATACTTCTCCCGAATATATTGCGCATGAAGAAATTCAAAGGTATTCCACTGATGCTGTTCCAAGAGATTCAATGAAAAGTCATCAGAAATCAGCTTTGGAGAATACTGACAGTTCTGAAATCACTGCAGAATTTGACAATGGGACTCAACAGTCAACTGCTTATACGGCGCCAATTCCTGAAGCTGACCTCTTAGCGTCAAGCAACCTTGACAGGCCGAAATCAGCTGTCACGGTTGATTTTACAGAGTCAACACCAAAGGTCTTTACTGCCACTGTAGTAGAACAAAGGTCAGCACAAAACATCCAAATGAAGGGCACAACTGAAAAAGATGTTAAAGTAGAAGCAGATGTTTGCACAAACAAGGATAATGAGACTTCACATAATGTGAAATTCGATAAGCCTGCTGGAGGCAAGGCACCCTGTTTGTCTTCCAGTGATCTTCCATCCCTTACTATGAGCAGGTATAAAGACACTGATGCTGTCAGTGGCAGTGGTGGCCTCTCAAGGCTGCCTGGTTTGGGCCGTGCTGCAAGGAGACAGTTGGCAGCAATTCTCGATGAGTTCTGGGGGCATATTTTTGATTATCACGGTAAGCTGACGCAAGAAGCTAATGCTGAAAGGATCGACCTTTTGCTTGGACTGGACTTGAGAATTGATAGTTCAGCTGGGAGAACGGATAACCAAAACATTGAAGCTTTCAAGAGCTCCTTGAGGAGAGATGTGGTGCGAGGATCGGGCACATCATGGGACTCGGTGTCCCGTAACAGAGAAGTCTCTAGTCCAGACTTGTCTTTGGGGCTACAGATGGGCACCATTGGGTCATCAACCTTGTCTCGGAGCATGCATTTACCAAACACACAAACTCTGAGTTCATGCAGCACCTTACTTGACAAAAATGTGAAGTTTTACGCAAATTATGATGTGGCACCTTACTCTGATAGGCGTGCTACCATTCATGGATATCAGCTAGCAAACCATCTAAAAGGTATGAATGCAGCTCGAAGTTCAGGCTCCGGCATTCCACTGGGCATACACCGACCTCCTATATCTTCTGAATCTGCTGGTTCTATCTATGCTGGCTCTGCTATTCGTGCTCGTGACCGAAATGTTATTGGTTCATTTGGTTCTGCCTCTTTGCAGAATCCAAAAATGTACGGCTTAAGTACAATGACGGCGGGAAGATCCTACTACGATCCTACCACCATTGTTGAGAGTGAAACTGGTGGCTCATCTGCTTACTCAAAGAAGTACCACAGTTCACCCGATATATCTGCTCTAGTTGCAGCTGGAAGAAATTCGCTGTTGAGCGAAGCAAATTTGGGCAGTACTGCTGGAAATCATTCGTATCTTAGTATGCTGGCATCTGAAAGATCACATCAGGACAGAGAGACCAAGTTCCAGAGCTCTATGCAGTCGGTTATGAACACCAATCCGACGTCAATTTGGTCCCAGCAACCATTTGAACAACTGTTTGGTGTGCCAAGTGCAGCGTTGAACAGGAGTGAGGTGAACACTGAGCGGAGGAGATCAGGTGGCACCAAGGATGATTCCTCATACACAGAATGCGAAGCAAAGCTTCTCCAATCTCTTAAATTTTGCATCATGAAGCTCTTAAAACTGGAAGGATCAAGATGGCTCTTTAGGCAGAACGGCGGCTGTGATGAAAATCTAATTGACCGAATTGCTGCAGCTGAGAGAATTTCACAAGAAACGGCATATGACATGGACGCTAACTGCATGCACGGAGACAGACAGCTCAATTGTGGCGGTGGTTGTGTTTGCAGGCTTCCTTGGTTATTAGTTTTGGTGTCTGGTGTATTCGCCGGGTGCTGGACTTGTCCATTGAGGAAAGCAGGCCAGAACTTTGGGGCAAGTATACTTATGTTCTCAACCGTCTTCAGGTGATCCTTCTGTCTTGTTATGTTGCAGACTTGCATCTGATACAGCATGCATCCAGGTTTTCTGATATTACGTTTACTTTAACTGATGTAGGGGATCCTCGATCCTGCATTTTCCAAGCCTCGGAAACCCATCACTGGGTGCTCGTGCCTTGAGAAAGCATGTATGGTCACCAAGCCCATGCCTGACACCTTCACCACCGCAGCTGCCATCTTGGAGGCGATCAAAGACGTCGAGTAAGCCGTTTCTGGCCGTAGGGGTCGAAGTGGCACGGCAGCAGGAGACGTTGCTTTCCCTAGAGGGAAGGAAAACCTTGCCTCTGTGCTTAAGCGATACAAGCGCAGGCTCTCAAGCAACAAGCCACCTGCATGACTTGCGTCGGGTTCTTGTCGCTGCTGCTTCTCGAATCTCGGGTTTTTTCTGCTGCACAGCGTTCGCCTGCAAGCTTTTTGGCCTTGGTGACCGTGTGCTTTTTTGCATGTGATGTTTGTACGATGGCAATTGCATTTGATGTTTTACGATGCGGGGCAAAGGGTGAACTTCCTCTGTGGCTGCCTCGAGCGAGATGTACAAAAATAATAGTGTGGTTTGTTGAAGCGGCACTGTAAATTTGACTGTAGCACAAGTTCCCTTTCTCTGGCATTATCTGTCCTGCGTAGTTACGTAGGTTACAGTGTGCTGCAGACAGGATATTCTGTGTCCGGTTGTTCCGTTTTTGTAGCAACATTCCTACTTCCGGGCCATGTTTTTACTCCTGTTTTGGCATCTGTTGAGGCTAAAATTTCTGTGTGTTCTGCTGACCTGCTACTCTAGGGTCAGGTCCTGCTGTATGCTAGCTTGTTTGCTCATTGCTGGGAGCCAGGGATCATGTTCGTTCCGATCCTGTTCCATATTCATGTTGTTTCCAGGTTGTGGCTGCTGTATGATTTTTCATTTGAGATCCTGCCGTTTCCAGCACTGTGCCTATTTTATTCAAAGGAATTTTCATAGGGATTTTGGAGAATTGGAGTCCTTAGGAATATTTCATGTAATTGGTTGTTTGATTCATAGGAAATTTTGCACCCACCTAAGCCTGTTGAAAAGAATCCTTTCTTTTCTTTCTATGAAGCAATCAAACAAGCAAAAAATCAGGTATAATTTGAATAGACGAGAAATTGCGATCCTCCTGTCTAGGCACAAAACATTTAGCCTGTGATCTGCTATCACGGTGCCACTCTACTGTAGGTCCTTCCTTGGTTCGGTTTGCTGGGACCAGTCACAGCTTCTCCATTTCTTCCCTGAACACAGCTGTAAACAGAACTAACATGAGCCTTAAATGAAGTGGCACCTTAATGCAGTGGAGAACGGAGGGAGTAATGTAGGAGTAGGCATTTCTTCAAGCAGATGCCGTTCGTGGGTAGATGAAGCAATGACTGGTCTGAGGCCGGGCAGTGGGGCACGTCCAGATCGAATCCAGCCTCTGCTGCCACCGTCGGCCAGACTTGTTCCGATTTGCGATCCGGACATTGATCGTGTGGAGTGGGGGACTGCCGGACTGGGCGCCTTTACAGGCAGCGCCGGGTCGTTTTCGCGGTGCCACGTAGTCGCCGGAGCCGGCGAACAGCCCGGCGTTGATCCTGTCGGGCTCCGGTTGGTGGTTGCCAGGGACGGGTCCTAACTCCTAGCTGTTGTTGCCCTGTTTCAACTGCTGTGCTGCTACTGTACTGCCATTATCGTCCAGGACCTTGCTCGTCCAGCAGGTAGCCTTTTCAGCTTCGTCCGTGGAATTACTGTTCACCGATAGCTCGTGTTTTTCTTGCTCTTATCAAAGCCTCTCTCGCATTGATCATGGATTGTTTTGTACAGTATATCTATCTCTTTACATCTCAAGTGCATGAGCAAGATGTGGCAGTATTGAACAAAGTCGTTGTTCGTGTGACTGGAATGATAAATGCCACGCTGTTATCTCCATATATGGCGGAAGAAGTGAAGAAGGTTATGTTTGGCATTGGAGATCTAAAAGCTATAGGTCGAGATGGTCCGCATGCGATCTTTTATAAGAGGTTTTGGGTGATGTTGGAGGAGGATCTGGTCACCGAACTTTTGAATGCGGTACATTCAGCTATGATACCGGATGGGTGGAAGACACGTCGATTGTATTGATCCTACAAGTAGATAATCAGGAGAAAATAACACAATTCCAGCCTATTAGCCTTTGCAAGGTTATATATAGGTAATCAACAAAATGTTAGCAAACCGGCTGAAGAAAATTTGCCAGATATCGTTGGCGAGACTCAAAGCGTGTTTTTGCCAGGAAGATTGATTACTGACAATGTCCTAAGAGCATATGAAAGTACTCATGCTATAAGAAAAAAAAGGAACGAATGTATTGTGTTCGGTCAAGCTTGATATGCATAAGGCGATGATAGAGTCGAATGGTGCTTTCTTGAAGGGATTATGCTAGGAATGGGCTTCGATCATCGGTGGGTCAAGTTGATTATGGAATGTGTTCGATCGGTAAGATACACTATCCGATTCAATTCTAAAGAAACTGCAAGGTTTAAACCATCACGTGGTTTCCAACAAACTCCACTAAGCTCATATTTATTCATGTTAGTGGCTTAAGATTTATCAACTTTGCTTATAGATGCTGAGAGACATGGCTAGATGGCTCATATTTGTTCATGTTAGTGGCTTAAATTTATCAGCTTTGATTATCGATGCTGAGATACATGGCTAGATGGGAGGAGTTCAAGTGTGTAGAGGAGCCCTCTATGTGTCCCACCTTTTCTTTGCCGATGACTCATTAATTCTTATGAAGGCTAATGAACAGATTGCTACACGTTTGAAGAGGATTTTGGATGATTATTGAAGGGCGTGAGTGAACCAAAATGCAGTATTTATTTCAGTCTAAATACGGCTGTTGAGAGAAGGGTGGAAGTCTGTACTATTTTGAATATTATGGTTGAGGCTCTCTCAGATAAATATCTAGGATTACCATTGCTAGTTGGTGTGGACAGAAGAGAGTGTTTTCAATACCTTCTTCTTGACAAGGTGGTTCAACATGTACTAGGCTATAAGGAGAGTACACTCTCAATGGGAGAAAAAGAGGTAAACTTAAAGGTCGTTGCTCAAGCACCACCTACTTATGTGATCTTTGTATTCTTTATCCCAAAGAAAATTTGCAAAGGTATCACATACGCAATCTCCTAATGTTGGTGCATTGGTTCGCGTGGTGGAAACTATGTGTTCCTAAGAAAAGAGGAGGGATGGGGTTTAGAGACACACATTGTTTCAATAAAATCATCCTAGCAAAACAAATTTAGAGATTAACTTTTGAGCCTGATAGTTTATGTGTGGAAGTGTTGAGAAACATATATTATCTTGATGGGAAAACTCTTGATGCAAAGTTGGAAAATGATCTTCCTTTACCTCAAGTTTAATAGATGGTGTGCAAACTTGTAAGAAAGGTCTATTTGGAAGATGGAGATGGCTTACAAGTAAATATTTGGGAGGATACATGGATATCTCTAAATCCTCCATGAAAGGTTTACAAGCCTAAAGGGAAAATTCTTTTGAACACAATGGAAGAATTTACGGATCCAAATGGGAATTGGGTTGAGGAGCACTTGAGAGAAAAAAATTAATCTATTGATGTGAACAATTTTTTGTTGATTCCTAAAAATGGTATGGAGGACTTTGTGGCTTGGAGATTTGCTAGAAATAATATGTTTTATGTCTGCTTTTGTGCTTACCATAATGAGTCAACAGTCTGAGGAGAGTACAAATAGGGCTAGTCAAAACCCAGCTTGCGATGAAGTGTTGAAATGGAAACTTCTAGAAAAATAATAATATGTATGTGTAGGAGTTTACGCGATAGAAAACAAAAAAATCTCACATGCGGAAGCAAAACTCAAGATTCAATCTAGAAGATGCCAGCAACGGGGAGAGTAGATCATCATACCCTTGAAGAACACGCGCGTTGAACGTTTATTTCAACGCAGCTCAGTGAAGTTGTTGGTGAAGTTCGATCGGATCAGCGCCGCAAACGAGCAGCACCTCCGAGGCTTGCACACGTACAACTCGATGACGTATCCTTCTTCTTGATCCAGCAAGAACGAAGGAGAAGTAGATGGGATCGATTCCAGCAGCACGACGGCGTGGTGGTGGATATGGTGGAAAGTTCCCGTGGGCAGGGCTTCGCCAAGCGGTGCGCGAGAGGTGGAGGAGCAGCAATGGGGTGGTGCGGCCAAGGGCTTGAGGGACACCTCCCTTGCGCCTCCCCCTCTCTTTATATAGGCAAGGGGGACGGGGCAGCCAACCACTTCATCTCCCAAGTGGTAACCCACTCTCTCTTTTACAAGGTGGTAACCCCCTTCTTTCAAAAGTCGTAACCCCCTTTTTAAGGGTTGCCCATTGATTGGCCGCATGGACCAAGGAGGGCTGGCAACATGGACTAGTGGGATACCCCTTGGTTGCATGTAAGCCCTCCGGGACAGGTGGGCCCCATAGTGGGACCCTCCGGAACCTTCTAGAATATTTTGACACTGCCGGAAAAATCCCAAACTTTTTCGGAACCCTGAAATCAACTTGCTATATATAAAACTTTACGTCCGAACTCTTCCGGAGCTCCTCGCGATGTCTAGGATCTCATCCGAGACTCCGAACAATATTTGTACACCATTAATAAAATTATCCCAGAGCTACTCTGCAGTTATCAAACGTTAAGTGTGTGACCCTACGGGTTCGAGAACGTGCAGACATGATCGAGACACCTCTCCGATCAATAACCATTAGAGAGACCAGGATATCCATAATGACTCCCGCACATTCAACGAAGATCTTTATCGGTTGAACCACTATGTCGTGGACTACTATACTCCGTATACAATTTCCTTTGTCACGCGATATTTTACTTACCCGAGATTCGATCGTCGTTATCAATATACCTAGTTCAATCTCGTTAGGGTAAGCACTCTTTACTCGTTCCGTAATACAACGTTCTCTGTGACCAACTCATTAGTCACGTGCTTACAAGCGTTGCCGAATGTGCACTACCGAGTGGGCCCAGAGTATATCTCTCCGACACACGGAGGGACAAATTAAATCCCAGTCTTGATTCATGTAATTCAATAAGTACTTTCCGAGATACCTGTAAGACACCTTTATGATCACCCTGTCACGAAGCGACGGTTGATGTCCCCAAAGTATTCTTCCGGTACCCGGGAATAACATATAATCCCATGGTCTAAGAAACATGATCCTTGACAATAAAAGACATGGCAATATAGACTTAGTGAAACGATCAATATTGTTATGCTAAGTTGGGTCTGTCCATCACGTCATTCTTCTAATGACATGATCCCGTTAATTAATTAACAACTCATGTTCATAGTTAGGAAACCATAACCATCATTAATTAACGAGCTAGTCTAGTAGAGGCTTACTAGGAACGCGGTGTTGTTTATGCAACCACACATGTATTATGTTTCCGGTTAATACAATTATAGCATGGAACATAAACATATATAATGAACACGGAAATATGATAATAATACTCCCTCCGATCCATATTAGTGGGCATAGCTTTGTCTAAATTCATATGTATCTAGTTAAGTATTTAGACTAGATACATGTGTATCTAAACAAAGTTGTGCCCACTAATATGGATCGGAGGTAGTACTTTTATTATTGCCTCTAGGATATATTTCCAACAGTATGAGTGCACGTTACTTGCTCCACCATTGATATGGTATGGACCACTAATGCGTGAGGGGTCACCCTATTTATAAATTTCTACCACGCTATAAAAAGGTGCATAAAAGGGATAAACATCACATGAAATTCATATATGTGATATAGTATAGCCCATGTCGTCGAAGAAGACCGGATGATCGTCGAAAAATCTCCATCTTCACTTTATCCTGTCGCGACAGAAAACTGGCAAAAAATTATGTCGCGACACAAAATCTGCCAAAATCTCTGTCGTGGTAGAATTCTGCGCCGCTGCGACTGCTGCAACAGAGCTTCTGCAGTTGTGGTGCTACAACAGAGGTTTCTACCGTTTGTGGTGCCGCGGCGGAACTTTCTGTCGTGGTGAGATTTTTCCGTCATGCATGCCCTCTTCTTTGACGTCTTCTTTAGGCGTCAAAGTCCTTCTCCGCATATGGTCTTGCGTCGAGATCCATCATTGCAAGATTGTCTCTTCCATGTCCAAAGCAACCATTGCTACTAAAAGTAAATGCAACATGGACAAACTTATTTGACAAGAGGACCATGCAATAAAAATTAAAACAATCATAATGGCTCCTGCAATCTGTCGTACTCACGACTCACAGGTCATGACAAAATAGTATTACAATCATACGCATCTCATACATCATATATTGTAAGAACTGGGTTGTACCAAATCACCACAACCCGCAAAGCCAAGTTAGACGCTGCAACGTCATGGTACATTACGATGGCTCTATGGTTGCGCTTGCAAACCGTTTTCTACCTACGTACCATAAGCATGATGAACTTATTCATTAGATTAACGTTCCGGTGCGTGATACGTCTCAAACATATCTATAATTTTTGATGTTCCATGCATGTTTTATACCAATTGCTACATGTTTTATATACACTTCATACCATTATTATGCATTTTCTGGAACTAACCTATTAACAAGATGCCACAGTGCCAGTTTCTGTTTATTATGTCTGTGCGTTGCAGAAAAGGTCCAAAAACCAAAGTGCTCAGAAAAATCCCAAAAAATTACAGAAATTATTTTTGGCAGAAGACTCCATGGGACAGAAGGACAAGTCCGTGGGAGGCCCACAACCGCCACACCATACCTGGGCGCGGCTGAGAGGGGGGTGGCGCCGAGGTATGGTGTGGGCCCCTCGGGTGCCTCCAGCCACCGCCCTTTCGCCCATATAATGCCTCTGTCCCGAAAACCCTAAGTCCCAAAGGATTTTCTCAAATACGACTCCAAGCTCCGCCGCCATCCGAAACCCTAATTCGGGGGACAGAAGTCTCTGTTCCGGCACCCTGCCGGGACGGGGAAGTGCCCCCGGAGCCATCTTCATCGCCGTTGCTGCTTCCCATGATGCGCCGGGAGTAGTCCTTCATCGAGGCTGAGGGCTCATACCGGTAGCTATGTGGTTTATCTCTCTCTCCCATGGTGTGATCTTTATATGATCATGAGCATTATAATCTAGTTGAATTCATAGATGTTTCCCCTTCATTATGTTATGGATATGCTACTCAATTGGTTTTCTCATTATAATCTCCGTAGTCATGTTGACAACACAAAACCATGATGACAATGCGGGTGGCGTGTGTGACTCTTTGGATTAAAGATTAGAGGGATATTTACCATGAATTTTTCTTGTGTTGGATGTCTCTATAAAATTATGATGTTTGTTTAGTACTATCTTGGATGCTCATAGTGACAACTTGGGGTGCCCTAGATGTGGAATGAGAAACTTTAAGGTGTGCTTTTGTAGACCTACACGGTGGTCTTGGTGTTCGTTATCCAACAGGAGAATAGTTCCGAGTAGCATCTAAGTTGTATATTGAAGAGGAAGTATTTATATGTGTTCAGTTATATTACTATTGTTGGGAGTGACCACTAGTGAAAGTATGATCCTAGGCCTTGTTTCCAAGCACTGAAACACGTTTATTTCCAGTTCTGTTGCATGTTCGCTCGCTGCCATTTTTATCCCAGACTACATATACCACTTGTTAATATCCATATCACCTGCATTTTACTATCTCTTCGCCGAACTAATGCATCTATACACCTGACAAGTGTATTTGGTGTGTTGGAGACATAAGAAACTTCTTGTATCTTAATTGCAGTGTTGCTTGAGAGGGATATCTTTGACCTCTACCTCCCTGAGTTCGATAAACCTTGGGTTACTCACTTAAGGGAAATTTGCTGCTGTTCTACAAACCTCTACACTTGGAGGACCAACACTGTCTACAAGAATAGAAGCGTGCGTAGACATCAGTGCGTTGAACGAGAGACTCGAAATCTTAAACCCAATGCTAAAACTTGTTAAACGCTTGACTCCGTGTAGATTCAAAATCCATAAGCTCTCATATCTGCATTATTTATCTTTCTCAACTAAATTAATCCAAAGTCATCCTGACCATGTCTTGATCCAAAAGACGTAAGGTTCGTCGGACCTGTGAAAACTCCATGATGCCATCAAGATGAAAACCACAAAATTAAAGGGGAACAAACAAGAAAATCCAGTAGTAGAACTCATCTACTACCCGCACAAAATGTTATGCAATGACAATTATCCAATAACTTCTACTCATACACGTGCAACTATGCATAGTACGGTTCTGATATAACTGTTGTGGCACATGCTACACAAGACATAAATTTCCGGCGTATACACATGATACGTGTAAATTATACGCATCTTTATTCATGTTTAAACCGTATCCTTGTCATTTATTTGGCGAGATATTGACTTTATACCTGCCACTAATCACTAATGAGCAAATCAATTGCAAGTCTCGTTGTTATAATTTTTATCTGTAGTTTTGGACGTGGAAATCACTGAAATCAGGACTAAAAAGGAAGGAAAAGTTCAAATGAGTAAATGCAAAGTCATGATGCCTTCGCAGCACGCGTAACGACCATGGGTACGGTGGCGTGCGACCGTACCAACCACCGTACCATGTGCCATCATGACCGTCAGATCAAACCGATCTAAAATCATAAAAGGGCCCGAAGCTAATACGCGAAGGAAGGCCTCCGAAAACCTAATTTCGTCCGCTACTATTATAAAAGGAGAGGAAACAGCCACCAGAAGAACACCCCGCCAACCGTTCCCGCAAACCTCCAATACAGTCGTCGTCCATTCTTCATTGCGACGAAGTGCTTCCGCCATCACCACTCCACCATCACCACCACCATAGTCATAGCCATACTACTTTGCAATCTTGATCTCATCGCAATTGGCAACATTGTAAGAACTATCAATCTTTCAATACAAGTACTATTTACAACAATATTTTCCATTGATGATATGATCGCGATGTGTGAGTAGTCCACTCGGGCTAAGGGCTGAGGTCTAACCTCGCAGGTATGTGCACCATCTTATTCATGGGGTATTAGTTAATGAGTCCATTATGTTACATGTGTATGCTTTTGTATCTGTGCCTCGCTCCTAGGACTTGTCAGGTACCCAAGACGCCGAAGAGTGATCAATGTAACGGTATGATGAGAGATGCGCGGAAGGCTGATCGCGAAATTCTGTGACAGGAGGAGAAGTACACCAACTGAAAACAAGTCTCTTAGGAATTACAATGATATCACTATGCTTAATGGTTTTGTCTATTTATTCTTAAATAGCAAGGCAACCCCGCGCGACGGAATAGGGCCAGCGGTTGGATGAATTACTCTATGGTAAGTAGTGCTCTGGGCCATAGTGACTACGAACACATTGCCTACATATATCATATAGCATATGAATTAATTATCACTAACAATTTACATCTTATCTTATTTATCCCATGACACTAATGCACTGCTGCAGGTGAAACCTTAAACCCTGGCCTATTTTAATCCAGTAAATACAACCCCTTTTAATACAAGAAGTTGGTCTGGTAAAACGAGAATAATTAGACTTTCTTAAGCACGTTGACTATTCTTATCAAGCACTTACTTCCTGGTTCGATAAACCCTGTGTCTGCAATCCGATAATCCGGATCGAAGGTATCAACGCACCAACAAGAGTTCACTATCGAGCTGGTGAAGGCAATGTAACATACCCTTGATGGCCGTCGATGAAGCGGAAGACGTACAACTAAAGTCGATGCCTATCCCCGCATATAGGTTATACCTCCTCCCAACCATGAGAGTATTGTACCCTTAGTCCAAATTTACGAGCTTCCAACCAAAATATGACCTAAAGTTGAAAATGAGTCTTGTTCAAACTATTAGCCCAACCCTAAGTTTTGTCAAACATTTATCTCCTGAATCTTTCAAAACCCAAGCAAATCGTCATATAGTCAAGTTGTACGAGTTTGGAAGGAAACATACACGAGGATCTGAAAGCAACCAGAAAGGGAATTTTATAGACCTAAAAGAAAAAGAAATAAGGAGATGATGGCATAATTAGCAACGGTGAGCTGTGTCGTGAGCTGCTCTGATTTTGATAACCATGTAGTCGGGCCCCCGTCATAACCCCTGCCCCTGCCCACCGGGCCCGCACAACTCCACTCGCCCCGATTCCCCAATACCGTACTCTCCTCTGCTCCCCGTTTCTCTCTCTCCTCTCTCCCCTCTGCGCTCTCCGCCCTCGCCGCGCCGCTATTGTTCGTCCCCCCTCCAAAAACCAAAAAAATCCCGCGCTGCCGCTCGAATTCCGTCGCCAGTGGTAGTTCCCATCCTTTCCCCTCTTCCCACACCGCGCCGTACCGGCGTGAAGCGCAGAGCATAGCCCATGGATCCGCAGGCGCAGGCGCAGGCCGATGCGGCGGCGGCGGCGGTGCTGGGCGCGGACCCGGCGCCGCTCACGGCGCTGCTCGCCGACCTGGTCTCCCCGGCCAACGACGCGCGGTCGCGGGCGAACACCTTCCACTCGCTCCGCGCCTCGCACCCGGACGCCCTCGCCCTCCGCCTCGCCCAGCTCCTCCTCTCCCCCTCCCACCCCTCCGCGCCCATGGCCGCGGTCCTCCTCGCCGCCTCATCTCCCCAACCTCCCAATCCTTCGCCTACGCCACCATGGCCCCCGCCACGCAGTCCTCCCTCCGCGCGCTCCTCCTCTCCGCCGCCTCCACCCCCTCCCTCCCCAAATCCATCTCCAAAAAGCTCTCCGACGCCGTCGCCGAGCTCGCCACCCACCTCCTGCCCGCCAACGGCTGGCCCGACCTCCTCACCTTCCTCTACAAGTCCATCGCCTCCCCGTCCTCGCCCCCCGCGCTGCAGGAGTCCGCGCTCAACACCCTCGCCCGCCTCGCGTCCCACCTCGCCGCGGGATTCCCCAACCTCCACGCCCTCCTCCTCGCCGCGCTCTCCCACCCCTCCTCCCCGACGTCCGCGTGGCCGGCCTCAACGCGCCATCAGCGTCATCCAGTCCCTCCCTCCGCCGCCGACCGCGACCAGTTCCAGGACCTCCTCCCCGCCATGATGCGCGCCCTAGCCGAGTCGCTCAACTGCGGCAACGAGGGCTCCGCGCAGGAGGCGCTCGAGATGATGATCGAGCTCGCCGGCGCCGAGCCGCGCTTCCTCCGCCGCCAGCTGCCCGACGTCGTCGCATCCATGCTGCAGATCGCCGAGGCCCCGGGTTGGAGGACGGCACACGCCACCTCGCTGTCGAGTTTGTTGTAACCCTTGCCGAGGCCAGGGAGCGTGCGCCTGGGATGATGAGGAGGCTGCCACGCTACGTCGGCAGGCTCTTTGCCATAGTCATGACCATGCTGCTCGATGTCCAGGATGAACCGGCGTGGTACGCTGCGGTGACGGAGGAGGAGGATGCTGGGGAGACTGGAAGCTTTGTCTTTGCGCAGGAGTGTCTGGACCGGCTTGCGATCGCTGTCGGCGGGAATACGATTTTGCCTGTGGCTGCTGAGTTGCTCCCATCGTTTATCGGTGCTGAAGACTGGAAGAGACGGCATGCGGCATTGGTGACCATATCGCAGATCGCAGAGGGCTGTGCTAAGGTCATGACTAAGAATCTCGATCAGGTTGTTGGGATGGTGCTCAATTCCTTCAAGGATCCTCATCCTCGGGTCAGGTGGGCAGCGATCAATGCGGTTGGGCAGCTTTCGACGGACCTCGGGCCTGAGTTGCAGAACCAGCTGCACCATGTTGTACTACCTGCATTGGCTTCAGCGATGGATGATTCCGAGAACCCACGCGTACAGGCAAGTGTTTTCTCACCATTTGCATTCTAAGTCATCAGTGATTATCATCGTATCATGTAACCACATGCTTGCTATATTACCCTATACATCACTCAAATGATACATATTGATTCCTTAGGGTGTGTGGCATGGAAATTTGCTAGGCATTTGTTCAATTTATTTGTTGATTCCCAAGGGTATTGCAGTTTATTGCTAAGAACTTTGTACATATTGGTTGCTGAATTTTCGCGCCTGTCTTGCATTTAAAGACAATTTATTCTGACCAAGTCTATCCGGATTAGATGCTGCATTCTTAATTCCCGAGATGTTAGCCTGTATTCATATTCCTTGTTGCTTCTTCCTTTTCAATCATGTATAGAAGTCATGCATTATGTAGATAGTGTATAATGGTAGAAATTGTTCTGCGCCAGTAATGATGATGAGCCAAGAGCATTTACAGGTTGTAATGTTCATTCTATTTGACACAGTAACTATTTTTTAGTGCAACCTAAATGAAAGTCAAGAGCATCTCCGATTTTTAATGCCATATATGTAATATTTCTTATAGAAACGAATCTGAAAGTGGAGACCAGAGAGATTTGGATTCGAAAGATTTTCCTTCGAGCATTTCACTTAAATCAAATTGTATAGCACAAAGTAGGGTCTAGGGCTCTAAGTTGGCTCTTGTAGTTACTAGCATTTGATTTAGGGTATGTGTCTGTTGGAAGATATAATCTAACTTCTATCCTAGTACAATATTTATACTGCATTCAGTAATGGCAACATCTCTTACAATACGACCAAACTACCACATCACTGTGCATCGTAGATAGACACCCGCAGAACATCCCAGGGTGTTCTTTATTTACGCTGGAGTTGATGCTAGTTCAGTACCTCAGTGACCATATACGTGTATTTAAGACCTTGTCAGCATCTCATTGCATCACACGAAAAGGCTTACACGTTGGTAGTGTGACCATAAACTGCAACTTGCGCTTTCTTGGATGTGTACTTTTGATTAACTTTCATAAGTGCTTCCTGCATCAAGTGATCAACAAGGCATGCTCTAACATTTGTTTTTCATTTTTTATTCCCAATGAGTTCAGGCACATGCTGCTTCTGCAATTCTAAACTTCAGCGAAAATTGCAGACCTGAGATTTTAACCCCATACTTGGACGTGATAGTAAGCAAGCTTCTCGTGTTGCTTCAGGTAAATCTTGCTTCCAACCTTGAATCTTCAGTGGCTACGGTATATACATGGGTGTAATTTGATACATATTTTGGAAATTTTGTTTGTTTTCCTTACAGTCTGCAAGTCAAATGGTGCAAGAAGGTGCTTTAACTGCTTTAGCATCAGCTGCAGATTCTTCTCAGGTACAATAGAACATACCGTTGATGGTTTTCTGGTTAATGTTATTGCTAATTCGTTCCAAACATATTGCTTCAGGAACACTTCCAAAAATATTATGATGGAGTCATGCCATATCTCAAGGCTATACTCATGAATGCAACTGACAAGTCAAGCAGAATGTTGCGTGCCAAATCCATGGAATGCATTAGTTTAGTTGGTATGGCTGTTGGGAAACAAAAATTTAGTGATGATGCTAAGCAGGTAATGCTTTTCTAGTTGTTCTGATTTATATCTATTTCCTGTTGTGAGAACTTTTCAAGTTAAATACCAGTTCTTAAATATCCAATCAGATTGTAGAGATGTTATATGCAGTTTGTTCTGATTTTTTTGCTGACATGTTCACTTGAATGTTGTCTGCAAAATTCATTGGTTGGCCCTTTGAGTATAATACATTTTGCTTGTTAGGTAATGGAAGTTTTGATGTCACTGCAAGGATCTCAGATGGAGGCTGATGACCCGATAACAAGTTACATGCTGCAAGTACGTCGGAACTCAAAACCCTAATGGCAGTTATACGATCACCTGTGTGCTTACTTTGACTTAATCTAACTGACATCATTAGAGTGCCTCACTTTTGCTTAATCTAATTGCATTTGTAGGCCTGGGCAAGACTGTGTAAATGCCTTGGTCAGGAGTTCCTTCCATACATGAGTGTCGTTATGCCCCCTCTACTTCAGTCTGCTAAGCTGAAACCAGATGTGAGCATCACTTCTGCAGGTGACGATGGTGAATCTGATGACGAGGGGTATGTTTTAGGACTTCCCTCCATGTCTAAATTGGTATTTTGTCATATCTTGTTTTCTTGAAGGATGTATGTGGGGTGGAGCGGTTTGCCTCTTTAGCTTTCCTGCAGACTGCTTCAAAGTATTTAGGGTTAAGGTTCAGCATGATCCTCTTAAACAGGGTAATGCGCTTAACTGGTTAGGTTCCTTGGGTCAGCCCTTTGTTGCTGCAGACACAGATGAAACACACCAAACTGTGAGTTTGCAGCGCTTGCAAACACAGCTTAAACATGTCAACGCCTGCACATGCTGGTGGAGCGTGCTTGCTTTCGGACACTAGCTATCTGCATGTGGAGTACGTGGTGATCGAGGCTCTGGCCATTGCACCACAGTAGTGGCGATGGTCGAGCGCATTTGGTTTGGTGGGCAAGGATGTGGAAGGCGCCACCAGTTTGTGGTGGAGAGGAAGGGAAGGGAAGGGATGTGAAGACTCTCGAAGTTAGGTCCAGGCCCGGTTGACCTTTGGTTTGGTCAGATCATGCCTATCGTTCACCCTCATTTTATATGGGTCGCTCTAGTATGCAGTGGCGCCACAGTTGTTGTGTCGGTTCAATGGGCCAACGTGCTGATTCACCCCATCCCTATTTTCCTGTATTTTTTTCATCCGCTACCACATGATGGAAATGGTGAATCTAATCATGCAGGCGTGCTTTCATTAGTTTCCTTGAATGCTTTGGCATGATGATGTTTGTGATACTCACTGACTTTACTGCATTAAGTTCAGCCACTTTGATTGAACCAGTGCTGAGACTATTACACCAAGTGATTTCTGCTAACCACCTATATGCACTAAAAAAATCCTTACTGCCTGTACGTAATGTCAATGCAGTGTTGAGACTATTACCCTGGGAGATAAGAGAATTGGCATCAGGACCAGTCTTCTGGAGGAGAAAGCAACAGCATGCAGTATGCTGTGTTGCTATGCTGATGAGCTCAAGGAAGGGTTTTTTCCATGGATTGATCAGGTCACGTTGTTATATTTTTTGAATTCATCCTCCCTGTCTCTCCATTTTTTCATTGTATGTGTGCGCGAAGAGTTGCAACTGAACCTGGATTTGTACAGGTTGCAACTACTCTGGTACCTCTCCTCAAATTCTATTTTCACGACGAAGTTAGGAAGGCAGCTGTTTCAGGTTAGGGATCATTAATTCTGTTGTATTTTTTCATATATGTTACATGTTCTCAAGCTGTATGCATAATGCAATCTTCACAGCGATGCCTGAGCTTCTACGTTCAGCAAAGTTGGCAGTAGAAAAAGGCCAAGCTCAAGGCCGGGATAATTCGTATCTTAAGCAACTATCTGATTACATAGTTCCAGCTCTTGTAGAGGCTATAAATAAAGTAAGTGCAGCATGCTAAGACATTCTTAATTCTTCTTAGTGCTCATTCTGGTAGTCATCGTTCTTTGGTTTAAGCATTTTAGTGGAACTCTGTAGGAACCTGAGACACAAATTTGCGCAAGCATGTTGGAATCATTAAACGAGTCAATACAGGTATTGTATTTGTGTTATTGTACTTTGGTTACAGTTATTTGCGACACTGGACTCGTAAGGTTACGTTTTCTTCAGAAGCCTTGATATCTTGACTTTGTGCACAGCAAGCTCTTGCTTATTTTGACATGTTTTTGTCATGATTATTCAACCTTACTAGACTATGCTAAAATTTACACCTGTGCTGTGCCTGAATACAGGAATAATTTACTACTCTGTGGGCCTACTCTGTAGTCTGTGCTGCACAATTTTGGCTATAAAGTTAACATGATTTATGTCTGTAGTGCAGTGCTGATTGGTTCTTCTGCTAAAATATTTAGCCGAAGTACTCTATGCCATCCTACTCATGCTATTAATAACATGTAACAATCTTTATCTGCTAGTACATGTCATCAACTCACAAAAATCGGTGCCTTTTCAGTTCTGTGGCGTATTCCGGTGCACTCTTTAAAATCACTGATAAGTAGTAATAATCTGTAATCTATTGTGTTCTTTCAGATGTCAGGAACACTACTTGATGAAGGCCAAGTTAAATATATAGTGGAATGTATCAAAGAAGTAATAACAGCAAGCTCTAATAGGAGGACGGACCGAACAGAGAGGGCAAAGGCTGAAGACTTTGATTCAGAGGAAGATGAGCTACTAAGGGAAGAAAATGAACAGGAGGATGAAATCTTTGATCAAGTAAGTTAACAAAATGCTAAACTGTAACATTTGGATAATGCAGCATAGCAGTATTTATATTTCTGATTCATATAGTGATATAGACGAGTGACAAGTATGTGTACTGAAATCAAAGATTACTTAGATGCCTCGTCAATTACCTTATGAATGTAATTAAAGCAATGTAAGTTGCATGCATGATTGTTTTGTACCTTTAGTTGCTAGCATAAACAGGTGCTAACACGAATACTAATTGCTAAGCATCATTACCACTAGTTTACACAAATTTACCCTTTGTGATTTCGCAGGTTGGTGATTGTTTGGGCACTCTGGTCAAAACTTTCAAGACTTATTTCCTTCCCTTTTTTGACGAGATCTCCGTTTATTTGTCACCTATGTTGGTAAGTGAAATGATTAACCATGAGATTTTGAGGCTATGTTTTATTAGCCGGGCTCGTTTGGCACCTATCATTTCAAGCCGGAATCATGGAATTCATTTGTGATTCCATACCCAACCTGTTTGGCTGTCATGGAATTGGACATGTCATTTCATTTGGAATTCCAGCAAATACCTATTGTATGTTATGCCAATTCCTATCCCTAACACTGTCATTTCACTTTCCAAATGAAATGATGGCATCATTTCATTTCTGCCAAATGAAATGAAATGATGGGTGCCAACGAGCCCTAAGAGTAGTTCTGAAAAAGAACTTTATGCCAAAAAAATGTTTTTTTTACTTGCTTAGCTATTCAAGGTTTCTCATTTGTAATCCTCATGATGAATTCTCATTTTCAAAAGGAAACTTCAATGTGTATACATATCCCCTGTTCTGTCTTTTATGTGGATCTGATGACACGTGATAATCACTAAACATCTCATTGCACAAGTTGCACTCTTGTTACACAATGCATTATTTGGATGGACCTCATAAATTAACTTATTTTCTATTACGTTTAATCATTTACCAGGGCAAGGATAAGACATCAGAAGAAAGAAGAGTTACCATATGCATTTTCGATGACGTTGCAGAACACTGTCAAGAAGCAGCAGTTAGGTAACAGATTTATGATCCTCCTACTCTTTTCTTCAAGAAGACCTTTTCCCGTGAAGCAAAGTTTTTATGTTATCTGGCCCTCAGGTATTATGACACATATCTTCCTTCTCTGTTAGAAGCCTGCACAAGTGAAAACCCAGATGTTAGACAGGTCTGAATCTTTCTTCAATGCACAAAGTTCATGTGATAATACTTTATAATTTCTCAAGAAGTGTGGGTTCATATTTAACCTGCTGTTTTCAGGCTGCAGTTTATGGCATTGGCATCTGTGCGGAGTTTGGTGGTTCTGCATTCAGGCCTCATACTGGGGGTATGTGTTGTACTTACTGTGAGTCGGACTATTTTATTGTTACATTTTGTTGTTGACATCGATTATTTGTTTCTGCAGAAGCACTGTCTAGATTATACAACGTAATCAAACATCCTAATGCATTGGAATTGGATAATGCAATGGCATATGACAATTCTGTTTCTGCTCTTGGAAAAATATGTCAGTTTCATCGTGATAGCATTGATGCATCTCAGGTATCCTATGAGCCATTTGCCTTTTTTTCTTACTCTGAGGTGCATTGCACCCCAACTGCATGCATTACTTCGAATATGTGGTGAACTGGCGATTAAATGTAGGAAGTATTGAACTTCAACTCCTGCAATTGTTTCCTTGAAAATCCAAAAAGGCTTGGGAATTGGTATCGATGTCTGACGTTAATCTGATAGTACTGTCTCAAGGGTACATGATCATTTTCTCCTAAAGAAATTGTGCTTGTTGCTGAAAGCAGATAACAGCACCTCAAGGCTTAAAGTGGGCACTTTGTGTCCAAATATTGTATCAACTAGTCAAAAACCTTACACGGCATGTGCAAACATTAATTGGTTTTGAACTGGCAAAACATGATGGGTTTTAAGTTGAAATCAGATTATGAGATCATACCTAATGTTCAACTTGTCTTCCTATTCGACCAGTTAATGTACACCAGTGGTTAGGTTGACCAGGCAGGTTATATATGGATATTTTTCCCTTTTCTTTGAATTTTATTAGAAATTGTAATTCTCAAAATAACTCATTGCCTACAACACTATTTCTGGTGTAAGCTGAAGATCTACTTAGTTGCAGTATTGCTCTCTTGCTGCCACTAGAGTTTTTTTTCTTTAATTAAGATATATTACCTCCGTCCCTTATTGTAAGACGTTTTGGTAAGCAATTTAGCTTACCAAAACGTCCTATAATTTGGGACACAGGAAGTTCATCTGAACAGAAAAATACTAAGATATTGTACCTTTAAAAGGAAAAGAGTAGTTCCTTTCATCAATTGTTCATTGGATCTTATAGGGATTAAATGTCACTTAGCTATGTCCTTACTCCGTTTACCCCAAATATCAGATTATGTGTTTACCTGTTAATTGATACTTTGTTATTTTATTAATTCCTTAACCAGTGCTTCTGACATGCAACACCTTTCAACTTTAACAGGTTATTCCTGCTTGGTTAAGTTGTCTTCCTTTAAAAAATGATTTAGTTGAGGCCAGGATTGTCCATGAACAGATGTGTGCAATGCTTGAGAAGTAAGCAACAGACAAAAATTATTTCCATGGGATTGAGCAGTTTTACCAAGTCATGGTGTATAGAAACACCAACCTACATTTACTTAGTAGCATGATTATGTTTCTTTCGTACTGACTTTGTTGGCATGACTAACAGGTCTGATAGGGAGCTTTTGGGCCAGAACAATCAATATCTTCCGAAGATTGTATCTATTTTTGCAGAGGTATTCTTTTATGTTTACTTCCCATTTTTTGATTTGCTGATAAAGATATTGCTACATGCATTTTTGGAACCATAGAGGATTTCTGCCTATATTTGTATAATATTCTGTTTGATGTCTTAACTTTCTGAACTCGATTTGAAATTCATTAAACGAAATATAAGCTCTAATTGAAAATTGCATGTAAATACATTTTGGAGTATCGACAAATGCGGGTACCGACTGGTGTCTGTCTTGTGAAGAACTCAACCGTACATTGAGGATTCAGGGTCACAATGCTATCATCAGTAGCATGTGCTTTGCAACCATTTGTCACTCATTTCAGTTGCTAAATTCTCTATTGCCCTTAATGCTGGCACTTATCTTCTTTTTCATGATCCTCTTTTAGCATTCACCACTTCATGTTGTTTTCAATTGCAATCATGGACCCTTCCATAGTAACAGTCATTCTTCATTCCTCGAGACTTCGTGTGCTGTATGCCTTATTCTGTAAATGAATCAATCTAGTTAATTTACACAGAAACATTGCAGTTTTATTTGTACTGTGAATATAATATGTGAGTTTCTCATGGAATCTTATCCACTTTTCACGCGACAATCAATATATGGCCCACAGCGGCTTCATAATGTTCAACAATAGCTGTTTAACACCATATTTATTTTCGCTGAGTGCAGATATTATGTGCGGGCAAGGATCTGGCAACCGAACAGACCGCTAGCAAGATAGTTAATCTGCTAAGACAGCTTCAGACCACTTTGCCTCCTGCAGTACTTGCGTCGACATGGTCTTCTCTTCAGCCACAGCAACAGCTTGCTCTACAATCTGTATTGACATCATAGCTGGCCAGAATAACCTCAATGGTTTTACACACATGTCTCTTCACAGCTTACCTTTTTTTCTTGTGTTTTATTCACATATTTTTGTGCTTGGGTTCCTGGGGTTTGTGCAGCATACAAATGCCCTGAGCTTTTGTACGAAGGGCAAGGTTTGCGTCCGACGTGTATATTATTGCGGAGCGATGTGTATGAGGCTGGGCTATCTCCACATCGCCGCGGTGAAGTTGTAAAGTTACATATCCGATTTACTAGTGATGTTAGTTGGATCGAAAGAGTTGTACATTTACATCAATTTTGATCGATGATGGTTGATGTCTTAATCATGTGTCAACACTCTCCATATTTTCTGTTTTATATTCGGGTTGCGGGTGGTTTTGGAATGCTGCACCCTAGTGATTTTTTTAAGAGCTCGCATAATCTTACCCTTGATCAGCAAGGTGCTAAGCACCTAGTGATTTTATTAAGAGCTCGCATAATATTATCCTTGGTCAGCACTGTGCTTATTATGCCAGTATTACCTGACGATTTTAGAAGTTTTTTTCGCTCTGTAGAAGTCTTGCGAAGGGAGGTAAATCGTCTGTACCATCCTTGTGGTAGGAAGGGTTGCTGTTTATTCACTGGTAATTATGCCCGAAGATTTCATGCTTGCTACAATGCTACACATGAGTCCAGTGCAGATTCTCAGCAAGAACAGGTCGCATTCGGAATTAATCTGATGAGAAGCTAGCTTGGTACACTACTTCTGTGTTCAAGTGTACGCTATCATCTTTAATAGCTTTCGTTTTTTTCTCAAATGTGAGGGATGGAACTAGTTCAAATTTATTGAGTAGGCATCTGTGAACAAGGAACGTTAATGCTAGGTGAAAGTTTTCCCAAACTTTGTAAACTCTCTACTTATTCGTTGGGGAAACCCTTGCCATTGCCTTCAGACGAGCTGAAATTTATTTTGCAGCTTTATGCACGTCCAGTCCTGTTTCCTCCAAAGCTAACATTGATCATCACACTCCTAACCTTTTTTATCACTTCCACAACAGAATAATGGATATACTACTTCCCACGACGCCTTTAATCATGAACGTCAGATATCTATTGCAGTTCGCAATGACCCACTTTATAAATAAAGCCTCAACAACGGCGAAACCGATACAAGGTGACGAGGTATCCCTCTTACAAGCAGATCAAAGATAAACAGAAAAAGCACCGGAGAGGCAGACTTGCCACCGAAGACAAAGGAACTAAGTCTAAAGAAAACAGAACTCCACGACAAAGCCCCCAAGAAGGAAACGACACTAACGGCGCCATTGTCGAGACCGAAGGCCAAGGTTTTCACCTGGAGTCCTGACAAGGCGAAGGTAGACACGACAACGCCCCCAAGAGGGTTACGACGCCCGCAGGCATCGCCGCCGTCGGCGTCGGAGCGCAGGGCTTTCGCCCGAAAAAACCTTCGCCCAAACCCGTAACTCAAACCGCCCCCGTCATCGAGTCAGGCTCCCAAACCGTAATCCGGGAGCTGCCGCCGAAGCCGCCAGCACCAGGAACCTCGTCGTCCTCTCCCTGCCAGCCACCTAGTCCAGGAAGGAGACCATCACCACTGCCACGTCGCCCGCCGCAGAGCGCACGCGCAGTCCACCTTCTGGGGCCACTGCCCCGACATCCAAGACCTTGCACCCGTTGAGATGCGGGCAAGGGAAAGCGAGCTTACCAGATCGGACGGGAGAGGTCGAGGTCAACGAACAGCACTCGGAGCGCGGGGTGTGACGGGCAGGCCCTCCCACCCATCCCATCCACAGTGCCCGAAACGGGCCGGCCAGGCAGTCGCCGGATCTAGTCCCGTGGCCCGGATCTAGCACCCCAGCCACACATGGCCAGGGGATGGGTTCCCCGGAGGAATCCCTGTAACCTAGGTCAGCAGGCCCTGCAGCACCCAGATCGGGCCCAAATGGGCCTGGATCCGGGCCGAGGCCCCGCCGTCCATGGCCAGCACCGCCCGCCGCGTCGGAGTATCACGTCGTCCCGGACCTCCCCACCACCACCGGCTGACCTCGCCGTCACCACGCCCGTCCCCGTGCGGTCAAGGCCTCCGGCCCAGCCTGGCCGCTGCCGTGTCGCCCATGGCTTCCGCCGCCCTGGAGCACCGTCCCGGAACTGCCGCCGCCACCAGCGCGCCCCACTGCCGCCGAAGCCGCCACACCGCCGCCGGAGCGGCCGCGCCCTTCAAGAAGCCCGACGCCCAAGCCTTCTCCCTGGCCCGTGCCAAGGCCCCGCGTGAGGGAGCTGAAGAAGCCCCGCCGCCGTCCGTGCTCGGCCTTCGGCCGGAGACGCCACCCGGCGGCGGCGAGGAGGAGGGGAGGACGAGGGGAGGGGGGCTAGGAGCAGAGGAGATAGGGTTTCCCCCCGCCGCCGCCCACGGGAGCGACGAGGAGGGAGAGAGGAGAGAAAAGGGGATCACTGGGGCCAACAGGAAAGCAAGAGAACAATTTTTCTTTGCAATCCCAGGTAAAGTGCAATGCTTTTAACTTCGGCACAGATCGGTGATTCTCCGTCGCGAATCACGACGCAGCCACCAGCCGAAGCATTTCATCCGACACCTTGGCGTTCTTCTCCGCCAGGAGCGCCTGCAGGTCGCTGCCATTGGCGAGGCTGTTGAACTCGACCGACCTGGACGGGTCCGTGGGGTACCTCCTCTGGCAGAAGGTCATGAGCCGCTTCACCGACTGCAGGTACTTCCTGGTCGTCTCGTCGTTCATCACGTGCGCCACGCTGTTGGTGTGGATCTTCTCGCGGGCGGACCGCTCGTGGATGCCCACCATGGTGACCCCGATTGGCCACGGCGAGTTGCCGATCGCCAGCTTGATGTAGTTGTCCGTCGCCGCCAGGTAGTCCCGCCGCATGCAGCACCTCACCACGTCGAGCAGCGCTCGCTGGACGTCGTCGGGGAGAGCCTTCTTCTTGCAGAGACCGAAGAGCGGGTCGAGGTAGCGCGCGCACTGCTTGCAGGTGGCAACCACGGCCTTGCCCTTGGCCGTCCGCCGCTCGGCGTCCGGCATCTCGTCCACCTCCTGGCTCCACTCCCTCAGCAGCCTCTTGAAGAAGGCCATGATCTTGTCCTCGTCGCAGAGCTCCTCGAACGGCACCTCCTGACCCCTCTCCTCTTTCACGCCGTCGCTCCCCGCGCCGGCCTTGGGCTTCGCCGCCGCCCTGGCACGCAAGGCCTGGATGTCCCGGAGGAAGTCGTTGGTCTGCCCCTCCCCGATCTCCCCGGCGTCCTCGCCGTCCGCGACCGCGGCCGGGTCCTCGAGTACGTCCTGGAGGCGGCGGAGGCGCGCGGCGTCGTCCTCGCCGAAGAGCGTGGCCGGTTGCCGCAGCAGGCGAAGGCGCCGGACGACCTCCTCCCTCGGGAGCGGCTCCTTCGAACCGTCCGCGCGGTAGGCCTTCGTCTCGCCGGCGACGGCGGATGGAGGTAGTAAGGAGGATGATGACGCGGATGGCGAGGCGGCAGGGCGGGACCGGACCTCCTGCTCCTGCTGCCGCTGCTTCTGGAGGAGGCGTTCCCGCTCGGCGACGCGGAGGCGCTGGATCTCGCGCGCCTCGATCTCGGCGCGCCGGAGGACCTTGCGGCCGCCGAAGTCGGCCTCGAGCTGCCGCCGCTTGCGCTGCAGCTCGCGCTTCAGGACGTCCATGGCGGCGCGGAGTACCGGAGTCGATTTGTTCGTTTTCCGCGCAGAAGATTTTGCGGAGGCGGCGATGGACCGGACTACCGGAGCGTGGTTGGCTTTTGAGATTTTCTGGAAGCGGGAGCCGCGGCCTCTGGAACGTCCCGGACTTCGCGTTCGAATCGATGATGGAGAGAGCTCGAATTCGCGCGAACCTTGTCGATCTCGAGCCTTTGAACTCGGATATGACCAGCGCAAGTTTCGGCCTGCCACAATTTTTCTACCCGCGAGCCAGGCGGCCCATCTAGCAGCAGCCCGGCCAGGTGACGGAAAGCCCAGACGGCCAGCGACAGCCGACAGGAGCCCTCCCTCGACCATAAAACCTTTTTTATCCGAAAAAATCTTAGCGTACGTGCTGTCTGTTTCGGCGGCGTTGGGTACTTGTCGTCGAGATCGGCTGGTCGCCGTCGCCCATATCGCTGGCAAGTCGCCGGAGAAGGGTCTTCCCCGCTTCCCTAACTGCCATTGTATGCTAGGCTTCTCTCTGGTATGAATTCCATATTCTTACCTTTTTTTCCCTACCCTTTGTTGGAAAAAGAGCTTTCTTGATCAAATTTCGGTTGCATGTGTTGAGGTGAATACGTGAATTGTCTGGCCCTTTCCATCAGATCGGTCTTTTGGAATAGTGGTCAGCGCATGAAGCTTGACATGGTATCAGAGCCAAGATCTCGAGTTCGAGTCCTGGTTTGCGCAATTTGTTCTAAAATTGTTGCTGCCCCCTCTTTGTCCACGTATAGGCCTCTTGAGCCATACCTCTGAGACTCACGCGCCGTCGCTCTCTTCCGGTTGCACGTGTTGGCCTCTCCCTCCCCGAGTCACACGTGAGAGGGGGTGTTGAGGTGTATAAGTGAATTGTCTGGCCCTTTCCATCAGATCGGTCTTTTGGAATAGTGGTCAGCGCATGAAGCTTGACAGCATGAAGGGTAGTCCAAATTTCAAACCAATCGACATCAACATGACCACTGCCCCCAAACCGTGCGCTGATTTTATTCTAGCAAACTTTGCTACTCCATCCGTTTCAAAATAATTGACGTTTTTCGTTTTCTCTAACTGAAACTATCGCAAGTTCTTGACTAAGTTCATGAAAAAAATATATCAGCATGTACAATGCCAATTTAGTTTTGCCACTCACCAGATTTATGTTGTAAACGCCAACGCATTTTCCTTTAAATCCAGTCATAGTAGAACGTCAATTATTTTGAACCGATAAGAGTACTTTTTGCGACTGACCTTATTTTGGTCACGATGGATTTTCTTGACTAATTATAAATTATTACTTCCCAAACTGTAGCTCTAGCTTTTTTGATTGTGTTACTATTGGATACTGCGATACTTGCAAGGAAAAAGTGCTACGAGGCCATGAAAGACAGTAAGAAGCATGGTAAAGTGCAATGCTTTTAACTCCTTTAGAGTTATCACATGATTCCACTTACATTACTAAGTGATTTCTTCTCATTTGTAGGCAACTCATATCTGTTCACCACCGTCGGTCGTCTTTTTTCAAGGTTTGGAGCTTTGATGCTTTATTGCTCAATTGTAGACCACAGGCTCAAGTAGAGCACCGCTTTAAATTAATAAAGCCACACACCGGCAGAGTCATACAAGCAAATACCAATACGATTACAGTTTAGCCAGCCACGAATAAGAGAGTTTACAAGGTGCCCTAAAGGCAAAAAGACAAGATGAAGAGGGAGACACAATTACCATGATCAGCTACACCTGTATCTAATTTTATGCAAATTTTCATGATTGGGTTATTTTGGTGTAAACGTTTCCACCGGTACGCCCTAAATAATTATGTTGAACTGTTAGTTAGTGTTTTACTATGACGACCGGGCTCAGCCTCGCTGGCCGACTCCTCTAGATGGATATGGGTGGGATGTTCGATGGAGGTGTGTGACATGCGACTCTGGTTAGGCAAGGCATCCTTTGCCATTGTGATCGTAGTAGTAGTGTGACGACTGTGCGAGTGGTTTCTATTCTGACGTTGTTCTAGCTGTTTGGCTCTTTTTCTCCTAGAATAGTACACTTTTTATGGTGTAATTTTGAAAAGTGTGTTAAATTGTGCATAGTGTACCGTGAGATATATCTTTTTATCTCCGATCCCCACTGATGTGTATGAGGAAACTCAGTTAGTTTTGTTCTTGGTCCGTGCACGAACCGTACGACTTATAACTAATCAACTTTGCATGTGTTGCATTGCAGCTGCCTACCGTCGTTGGTTGAACGTCGTGTGGACCACTGTCGTGGACTCGAGGAAGATAAATGGAAGTTGAAGATGAAGCTCGCCGTGGACAGGTCGAGGAACCGCGTGCTGTTCGCAGACGCAGGGTCCGACGTCGTGGAAGTCCTCCTCAGCTTCCTGATACTTCCCCTCTCTGCACTTCATATCATGGCAGGCCTGTCGTCCTCGCCGGGCTGCCTCAAGAGCCTCTGCGACAGCGTCAACCGCCTCTGGAAGAGTGAGCTGCTCAAGGCTGACGCCTGCCATGGCACGCCGCTCATGCCTATGCTCAGCGATGACTTCAGGTCTGTAATGCTAGTGGTTCCTGCTTCAAAAGCATTCCCTAGCATATTAACTATATTCTTGATTTATCATATATATTCGCAGGTTATGTAGAAAGTTTCATTTTATTTGCAAGGACTGCAAGTCTTACGACGCCCTGGCTCCACTTTTGGATGTCCACGCCCAAGCATGGGTTACGGAGGCGTTTCTAAGGGGTAAAGAACGGTTTGTAATTAGTGATGATTGGGTGATCAAGCCAGCATCCACGAGCAGCTTGTTATCGCTGGCTAAAGCGTTCGGTTCTGATGGGATCGGCCATGGCTTTGAGGAGGTCCCAGTGCGGGTCGGCGGGAAGGAGGTAACGAAGAGCGCTAAGATGATCTTAGTGCATATTCCTACTGCATTGTTAGGTGTAGCAGGGTTTTATATTTTCCTCTACTAATCTGGATGGGATTTGATTTATGAAATATGTGTAGGCTGTGTCTATGCTGAAGGCTTCACTTTCATCAGATACAGTATTCACAGACGTCTTTCTATCCAAGGAAAATGACGATGACCATACTGTCACCACTGTGAAACCAAGCATCAATCACAATCAGGATATTCTGCATCCGTCCAGTAAAGAAGATTCCGATTCTTCACCAGAAAGCAAGATAAGGATTTACTATGACAGGGATGAGAAGAAGGTCATGTATGCCGAATGCGATCACGGCTTCGTCGACTTGCTCCTCGGTTTCTTGACTTGCCCGTTGTGGCGTGTGATCAAGAACGGGGGTGCTGCTGGCAATTGTCATCTCAGCAGAAGCCTGAACAATCTGTACAGCAGCGCCATCGATCTCGGCGCCACTGGCTTGTTATCCGGTCGCTTGACCGAAGAGACGTTGCTGGATCCAGGCCTTGCCCCGTTTCCTCAGGTTGTGGAAGACCGGACTTATATAGTAGAGGATGATCTACAGATACATCAGGCCTCTGCCATGTCGGTGATGAAACATTTGCGTAAGAGAGACGGGGTCAAGGTGAATTTTAAGAGGATGGACTTCACCATAGGGAAACATGAGGTAGCTTAATTAGCTGGGCTTTGTAAATTCAAGCAGGCTTATTATAAACAAGGGTTAATACTTACTAATTAAGTCTTGGTTTCGTTACCCTGCAGGCTGTTGTGCTGATGCAGGCTGCGTTCACTTCCAAGATGGCATTGACAGACGTATTCAAGAGTAGGCTGGAGATGATGCAGATACTTCTCAGAATCGATTCACAAAAGACTATATTGGTGAACGAAGTCGCCAACTCTGACACCATTGCCGCCCTCAAGAGCAGAATCAGGGACATGGTTCCCATTCCGGCAGCATGTCGTGGCGAATTATTCTACAATGGCAAACATCTCAGAGATTCGTGGACCGTTGCACAGTACAACATCGCCGGAGGAGATACCATCCACCTACGTATTTCTGTACCACCGTTTGCGCAGAACCGGATTCCATGGTAGCAACTTTTATTCTCTTAAGCTTTAGCCGAAGAGATAGCCTGTGCATAACAAATCCACGGGTGTTTGATGACACTGGGATATATCTGCACACGCATGATGAATCAAAAAGCAGAGTGTAAGATCCTACTGCGTTCCTCAGCTAGCATCGCTAGTTGTTGGTACAGTGGGGACCACCTGTTTTTTTTTTAAAGTGAAACCTTTTATTTGGGGATAAGCATTTTCACCGGTACACCACTATCTATTAACGTTGAATTGTTAGTGTGATACTGTTCATAAATAAAAAATTCACTTTGTTATGATATATCAGAATAGCGGATAGAGTTACTAATCATATTAGGCTTCTAGTGGTGCACTAATTAACACGCACCCAACCAACCCGGCTGAAAATAGTCCAAACGACCCCTATCATTCGAGTACATCTTGTATTCATAGGTGTGCGCTGGTCTGCAGGTAGGAGGAATGACCACATGTGTATCCAGTACACCGTTTTATTGACCACCTGCGAATGATGAGCAACATCAGCGAGGCCAGGGGCGACGTGGAAGGCCGGCTCCGTGCTGCTGGAGCATCAAATCTGGTCCCCGGCGGGCACTGTGCTGCCCGTTGACGCGTCTGAGTTATGGCTGCGGCCCAGAACCATGTTGATTCGTGGCCTCAAGAAGTGCTCCTCTCTTCCTTACCAGCATGGTGCTGGGCAGGGTCTGGGGCTCGTGATGCGTTCGATGGTCGTCGGACATTGTTGGTCTGGCGCGTCGTGCCGAAGTTTCACTGTCAGTGGTCTCCACGAGGTGTGATCTACTGCGATAGATGTTCATGCTTCTTCGTCGATGGGCAGGTTCGATGGTGGTGGTGGAGATTGGTGGCCTTGCCGGCACTGGTGCAGGTTGATGTGTGACAGAGTGTGTGTTGGGAGCTTGGGTGAAAACTCTCTCTCAGTTATGTGTCGTGACTAGCGATGGAGGCGGCTGCGACCGTCTCTGACCTTCTTGGAGGCATCGCTGCATTGCTGTCGCCTCCCTCCTACACAGATCCGGTCGACGGTGCAGCTTCGGGGGGAAACCCTTGATCTTGTGTGATCGAACGATGGTGGCGCTTTTGTGTCGTATTCCCTCTTGGGGGCTTCGTCTTTGGAGTTGAACATCTGCAAGCGGGACCAGTGGAAGGCCAAGGTGTCCGCGTGCCACAATGATGGGGATGAGCGATGTGGGAGACGTGACATGGTTAAGGTAGTCGGCTCTTCTCCGTGTGTCTGTGGGACTTCTTAGCTTGTTTGTTGCCATGAAGTCGAAACTATGGTGGCGGGGTCCCAGTGGTGCGGCGTACAATGACTGGCGACATGATTTGATTTTAGATAGGTGTTTGAATTAACAACATTTTGTTGTAATAATTATGTACTAACTATTTTCTATTTTTTGACTTTATTTTACTCCATTTGAAGTTATTATAGATCGGATTGCATATGCCAAAATAGAACTAGAAGCGTATGTCTTGAAAAAACATTACTCTTTTTGATACCCAACCCTCTCTGTCCCCTATAGCAAAACTGGTTCGGGTAGTTATTTATGCTGTGGAGATGCTATTTGAACTGGTCGCCGGCAAACCAGGAGGAACTGGGAGAAAAACAACGCTACACGAGTCACGCCCGCAAACAAGTGAAGGAAAAAATAATGGCACAGGCCCACGCGGGGAGCTCACGTGTTGAAGATGGAAAGAACACACCATCATCAATCAATGCAGTAGTAGTATATATACAGGACAAAGTATCACGTCGACCGATCAATTTTACATACAGAGAATCGCGGCCTACTGTCAGTACCCATTTCTGCCAACAAGTATGCTCCATAGTTTATTCAAGGCGGCCATGAATTTCAGATTTAGCTCCCTGAATGGTGCCTCCAAGAAATGGCGGTTCTGCAGGAAAGACATCCACTTAACCAACCATCAAGGCACTACAGCTCTTGGCAATAATTGAACAGGTAACAGTATTGTGGCAATGTGCTAGCGGTACCTGATAAGGCGTTTCCTGGTGCTCCAGTCCAAGATATTGCTCCCAGGCTTTATATTGCTCTCTCTACAAATTCAATTCATTGGAGAAGAAGTCAAATAACGCAGATAAATGTTGTTTGAACAAGTAGATCATAAGCATGAGAGTACCTGAAATCTCATAGCTACGATGCATGAATCTTCTAAATAGGATGGTTGACCATGTGATACATATGCAAATTTCCACTGTCCAAAGAGAACTTCAGTTGGCAGCACATGATTATACTAATCAGCAGTCAATCATTATTCATCACAAATGTTTGTAATGAAGTTGGTAAAGAAATGAAATAGGTCACAATCTCCACAGGCAGAAAAAATAACACCAGAAGTTTCCAAATATTGTAAATTGTAGTGGGATTGAAAGCACAACCCTACATTTGATCGTGATAAATAACAATAACAACTAGTAGCAAGTATATCCAGACTTCAACAGGAATCACTTCTGAACAGGATGTCGCAGACAAGAACGCATTATAGTACAAATCGTATCAATATTTTACCTACAAATATGGAAACTACATAGAACATTACCTTGGAGAAGTTTTCGTATGGAATGTTAAGCTTTTTCTGTATTCGCTCTTTAATAGAGAAAAGAGTCTCATCCTCATGAATAACTATCATGAAAGGTTCGCCAAAATTCTGAATTTTCTGTAGAAATCGGGATAAACAAATCAGGATTAATATCAAGAAATCGTTTAACCATATTTGCAGGTAATCTACTGGAACAAAAGCTTACTTAGTAGTACTCCCTTACTATTTAGTGCCATAGTACATGCTGGCCAGTGGATGCAACACACACATAGCAACATTTGAATATAGGACAAGCAGCTAACAGACATGAATATCCGCTAGTGACTAAAAAGGTAACTTACAGGAAATACACTGAATAAAAGTCTGTATGATGCACTGTGGGGCATGCTTAGAGAAGCAAGGGTGTATTCTTTTTAATTTTAGACAACAAAGCACTAGATATTAGTGAGCAAATCAGATCAAGTATTAGCCAAACTTCCATTACCCTTTGACTTCGAGTGTCCCTCGTAAAATGGTACACATGAATAAAGCAGTCACCGGCGCCAACGTTTTCATCCTCTTTCGGAACCTACAAAGAGAAGATAAGTCGTCATCGATCCCCTGGGGATGGGGGTCTTATAAAATAGCTCAAGCAAGGAGCTTGGAGAATGATCTTGTTATGAAGCATGGCATAAAAGTATAAGGTACCTCCTCTGCACGCAGTGTCCAGTACTGATAACTAATGTTTTCTATTTTTTCATCAGGTGCGAAAATCTGTAGCAAATACAAGTTAAACAATAATGCTATGTGAAGTTAAATGCATGTAAAATAACTAGTGTGTCACCTTGTATATTTTGTGATAAAAAACCTCAAGCAGTCGAAGTTCAGCATTTGGATGAGACAGCTCAACCTGATTTGGAAATGACAGAAATCATACAAAGGATAGGAGTTAACTTCATAAAAACAACAGACAGAACAATCCAAGTATAGGGCAAACAGACCATGAAATAGGGAGAGGGGACAGAGGGGCATAATACCTTCGATTTAATATCATTTAGCACATCACCAACTGTGCTACTTCCAGGTAATCTGATACTATGAAGAGATACCTGATAAACATTGGTCAAGACTCAAGACTACTAAACATAAACATTTACTAATAAGATTTAGAGTGTCAAGCAAACTTACCTCATCTTTGGTGGCATGATGATATGCAACTACCAATGACTTAAGGGGTACATCCAGTACTTCATAGTATAGAATATCAGATGTCTAGTCCATGGATATTGAAATAGATATATCATTTTTCACATTAGCTGTTACAACAATCACATAGATGATAAGTTTGTTTCAGACCTGGTTATGTTGAATATCTTGTATACATTCAGTGCCTCTGCACTTGATCGGTTGAAGCTCGGGCAATTGAGAATAACAATCATGTGACCTAAGCCGGATTTTTGATAGTTGATCAACACCAAGCATTTCAGCTACTCTTTCAACAAGTTCATCGTACGTGGAAATCTTAGATCTATACAACAAAGATAAAAAAAAATGTTGAGATACAAAATTAGAGATTTGTTAATCAGAACATGTCGAAATGCTTACATCGCTACAGAAATAGCATCCTCATTTGGCTTTTCCAGTGATCGAAGATGGAGTACCTAACGAAATTACAAAGACATTAAGACATACAAAAGTAGTACAATACTGCAATGTAGGATAATGATGTTGAGATTTCATGGCGCAATAAAAGCACATCACTACAGAAATAGTGCAAAACATTTGGCCAAAAAGACTACAGACCGAATCAAACATTGCAATTAATCAACTGTTTAGTGTAGACCCATGAGGCATGAAAAAATCCGTAGTACAAATATTTCGACAATGAGAATGCATGTAAATATCAAATACAAATATTTTGACCATGAGAATGCATGCAAAATTGGGCACTTATAGGCACCTTTCTGTTACGTATATAAACCAGAAAGGATGGCACATCAGGGTATTTGTATTGCTTTACAGTATCTGGCTTTACTGATTTCTGAAAACAAACAATGTCGCCATCGTGAAGCTGCGAATACAAGAAAATTCCAAGTAAGACAGCATCACAGAAGCAAGATGGCATCAGTTCGAACAATAGACAATAGACTGTACCTCGGAAGATTGAAAGTTAACACTCTTATCAATGTATTCACACATTACAAGGGGCTCGAACTTAATTTCCTATCATTTGTTAGAGAAATCAATAAGTTAGCACACTGAACCACAATGATACGCATACTACAGAAACAACAATAAGATTTAAGCTTTCTAGAAAAATAGGCAAACCTCATAAAGTTCAACATCTTCTTCATGAGGAAAACCTGCCATTTCTCTTAATTTTGGAAGAATATCTGGTGGTTTATCTGATACCTTTACAAATAGCCTACCAACATACCTAAGGTATCCGTTCAGCAAGCAAGTAAGAGTCTAAACTAACTGCAAACCAAATAGGACAAACAGGAATTGAGAAGTACCGCAGCTGTTCTTTTTCAGGATCATAGAGCTTGAAGAAAGCAATATATCATCGGTAGTCTTGTCTGGTGGAGGGAGATATTTATGGTCCTACATCACTCATAAAATTGGAACATATTGCATAATTTGTCTGGTGGAGTAGAGTTTGTTTTTAAAGCAGGCAAAGGGACTCACGGTTGTGCATACCTTGCTAGGCCTAGCCCAACCCCCAAAGGCAAGCATACGACTCATTGGCTTCGCCCTTTAACTAATTTTCCGCTGTTCCTCTTCTTTTTGCCCTGCTTGGGGAAATAAATATGAGAAAATTGATGACATAAAATGCATAGATAGGGAAGAGACTATTACCACTCCACGTTCAACTTCCAAGAAAAGTCTCAGCTCTGCATTGCCCGACTTGTTTGCCACTCTGTTTAATTGTCCAACCTACATAAAATTCTTACCTTTATAATTAGTATGTCTATGATAAAGAAATCAAGAAGACAACTAGATTTTCACAATAAATGACAGCACAAACGAAGTGAATAGCATAAATCTACATGACTTATATTAATGACCAGAAACGATCATATGATCCTAATTGCCAACTGAAATCGAAATAAGTAAATTATGTTGACAACTGAAAAAGTGGGGGAAAATTACTTGACAAAGAGTTTGAGTTACACAGGGGTTGCACATAAGATGAACACAATAGTACAAGTATAAACTAGCTTCGTGCAGTATTTTCTAGAGGATACACGTTTCGGTAACGGATGGTGAACTATCCTTAGTGAGTGGGGTAATGTGTTATTTCAGGAGTGGGGTAATGTGTTACATGCAATACTGGTTAGGGAGCTGCTGTCCTAGGTTTTCAAATTAGTGAACTAGATCTTTAGAGGCCAAGTTATCCATCCTTCTGCTAAAAGCCTAAAACAGAGGGGGCATACCCATCTACAATCAAGCAATTAACTAAAGGAGCTATTTAATATTTATTAGGGCAGTTTCTCTGGCTTAGTCTCATCTATTCATCCTCTAAAGATCATAACACCAGGGGTGCACAATTATATAAAAAATCAATAACTCCAATTATGAAAAGCAAAAGATATCATAACACAGCTACAGTTTCTGAACACATTACGAATAAACCAATGACCACTAGGTTACCAAGCTGAGGATGACAGAAAGCATATGTAGAGTCAACTTTGTTGATCAAGTTATTCACCAGAGTACTGCATTGCATGCAGATACGAAAGGGACAAGTATTGAACAAGAATATTAACTATGTGTTAGACTGAGTGTCACATATCCAATTACTGTGTAGCAGTGTAGGGAAATCATCTTACATTAAGTACTTCTTCTTGAAACTTAAAGGTCGGCTGAGTCGGCAGGTATGGTTTTGCCGCTTCACCCACAGCCAAAATCGTTGAAACTGCACCGGAATACCCAACTCTTCTGCTATCCGCTCCTGTAAAGCATGTAATAGATAGTAATCAGTATACCATCTGTGTATCTCTATTCCTGCAGGTGCTGCAATGTAGCTGGTACAGGTTCCGCCACTTTGTAACATCGGTAAATTAAAAATAGTATCCATGTTTGACATGCTCAGCAAATACATGACTATAGGCTACAGAAATCATCAAAATGGTTCTTCAGGGTGTTAAATAAGGCATACAAAGCTGCTGCTCGAAGACGAATACTAATTCCACATAGAAAGCTTTTGGACACTACTTGGATCCCTTTTGTGAACTACAAACCGCCCTTAGTATATCTAAGATATACATCCAAGTGTGGTTTTACCAGACAATAGAATACCACACAGCAAGTTCTTGAACCATCATTTTAAGCTTTAGGGATACAACATAAAATAAGCAGCAGCCTCATCATATGTTCCTACATTTGGAATATGAGAGAAAACAACATCAAGAAAACATAGCTTCAACACTTTCTTGTACCTATGTAATTACCTTGAACTGAGTAAAGGACATATCCTTTTGGACATGGAAGCTTGGGACGAGATCATGATTAACAAGATCAAAATGTATATTGTTTCCTATCTGAGCCATGAGGTGATCATCCAAGACAACCTATGCAAGAGGGGAGCATGTAAGAGAACAAAAAGGGAAACAATACAAAGCTACTGAAGCTAAAACAGTTAATGAACAACGCCTAGCAAGTTGACAGAAACACCTTAATGTTGGTATATAGGTGGGAATCCGCATTCTGCTTTTCTTCAGGGTCCAGTTCAAGTCTAATCTGGGGTGAGATGGAGATGTTAAATCACTAAAATAGAAGATGTTGGTAACCAGAAACCGGTCTCATTAACTAGAAGCCTTAGATGGTAACCTACCCGAAGATACTCTGCCATCTTCCTCTCATCAACATTAAACATTATTTTGTCCTTGTCGCTTTCACGAATGTATACAAGAAGGTATGCATTCGAATGTTCGATAAAATTTGAAGGAGTGCTGCTTAAGCCGGGAGTATCAAATAGCTGTACAAATAAATTGATCAGCCTATTGTTATTAGGGGAAGATACAAAGGCATGTTGTCCTGAGAATCACAACGAACCTCATCACCACCATATTGCTCCTGCAGTACGGTGCTGGCATCTACTTCGGTCACACAATCGTCATTAAACTTAAACCTGGAACAGTATAGTTGAATACATAATGAAACATGAGTACACAAACTATCCATCCACGTACAAAAATAAGTTTATAAGCAGCGAAGCTGATTATCATGCTTGCGCACTACTATTTCTTTTTCACTACAAACACACGATCCATTAGATTTACGATTAAACTGACTTCTACAAAAAAAATGAGAGAATATTATTGACTAATGTTTAATATTATGACAAAAATAATCCATCGAGAATTTGTCCATAAGTTTGATCAGTCACATGTGATCGCACAAAACAAAGTGTGTCTAACCAAGTAACCATAGAAATCAAATGGGTTTACCAACTACCAGGAATCATCAGGCTGTCCAACTGAAAGCAGTAACTGGCTGATTAAAGCAAAAGCAACAGAAGTTGACACACCAAGCATGTGAAAGAACTTCCAAAGGATTTGCTATTTCCGTACTTAACAGAGCAGACATAAATAAAATAAAAATCGTACCATTGGTCAGAAAGAGTAGGCCGGATGAAAGCGTAGTAATGCCCATGATTTGCAGTCCCAGAATGGACAACTACACTGTATTAACAGCAAAATAATAAAAGAAACACATCATTATAAATTGCCATTCATTATGTAACTTTACCTAGCCAATGTAACACATTTACATTCATATTTTGTCCCGTGGCCATGTGGGGCACTAGAACCAAACTCCTCTACACTAGTTGGTTGCATGCATCTTGTTACTTGGATTTACCTCAATTCTATGGCGTTAAGACTATATTGTCAGTGCAAAAGCAGCACTTAAGCTTAAGAAAGTTCAACACGTGCCAAATGGTGAAGCCAGAAATTCACCTTCATCACTTTATGTAATTCCATGACATGTGGCATCTTCAACTATTTTAATATTTAAACTTAAAGCATGAAAGTGAACACAAAATAATTTAAAAGACTAACCTATGAAGAGTATAAAGATTTCGGACACTCCTGTTTGCCTGAGGAGATAAGTATTTTCGTTCTTCTCTATCAAGATCCAGTTGAACTGGGAACTTGTAGTAATCATTTATCTGAATCAAAACGGTAAGCGCTTAATAGGCTAAATAACAGAAGGAAATAGATAAACATTAAATAAAACAAAAGAGGTTATTATTGTGTGTTAGGCATATAAACGACCTGTTTGGTTTGTGACTCAAAAGGATGAAAAAATGATTACTCAATTTTGATGAATCGGGCGTGTAGAGCAGGTTAAACATGTAGCCATGTGCATACAGAAAGGCTAAAGATGATGTGCATCTCTAAAAACTAGACATACATCGGTCATATTTTGCACAACTTTGGATAACTTTTTTATGTAAACAGCATACATGGTGTACATTTACTTTTGAAAACTTTTTAAATACAAAAGAATTCTAACTATGGAGAGAAGAAATTTCATTATAGACCATCTCGTATTCAGAATAACAAAATGTAGTAATGGAGAGGGCAGACTTCTTAGTGGATAACTGGATATACCTTCACTGCTGTGTTAAGCACACTATCATATTCAAAACGTTGTAGTTGTATTTGCAGGACAGGGGGGAACTCAGTGAATAGAATTTTTTTCTTCGCGCCCTGAAACAGCAAAATGTGTCTGATTAAGCAAGTACAATAAAATGTTTTAGTTGTACCACATATTTTATGGCGTCATAATCAATAGTTGGTTATCGCAGCTTATTAGAGATCTTCAGAGAGGGTGTTGTGGCACTGTAGCCCACCTCAACTCAACAAGAACAAACAAGTGGGAACAAGTGGGCATAGTTTGGATTGAATGAACATATTACATACAAACCTAGATAAATAACTTCATACCACCACTCACATTTTGATTGAGTTTGAGAATTCCCTAAACCCTTTATTTACTGATATTAGCAATGCTATTAAGGAACCACGAGCTAGAGAAAACTGACCTGCAAGCCATGATTAGTTGACTCATAATTTTCCACGTCCTCCACCTCCACATACTTATCGAATGAAGCATAGATATCTTCACAACCTCTGACAACAAGCTGCAGGTCTGCATTAGAATATGCTATTAGGTTTGAAAAGGGGCATGTCTAAATTTTGTTACCCAAGTGTCAGTTTTAGTAAGTATCACTTGCCATAGAAGGATTCATATTTAAATGATGGGTCATCAACTTTAATACACTCAAGATAGGACACCCGATGCCCTTCAAATAATTGTTTAATTGCACCTTCTGCAACAGTTAGCTTGAACCAACATTTAACAAGCATAATTCAGTCAGAGCAACACAATTCAATAAAGCAACAACAGCATGTATAATGAAGGGAAAGACCTTAAAGATGTCAAACCTTCATCATTTCTTCCAGCTTATCAAAAATAACGATGTATAGTTCGTGCGCATCCTGCTGCACAGCTAATTCTTGTTTGCTCCAGCCAAGAGACTTCGTGAACTCTTCAGTTGATGCACTGTTGTCATCGTATTGCAACTTATGAAAGAGCCTTTGCAGAGCTAAAGGAATGCTCAGTGAGAACTCATTTTCAGAAGCAGACATATCAGAAACAACCTAGGACACAATAAACATGAAAGTTACAATCATCCAAATAAATTGAGCCAAAAAATAATTTGTCTTTGAATATGTAGTTTGCACCTTTCGGAACTGAGGTATGTGATATAGAGTCTGAAGAACTGCATTAAAGGAGCAAGTAACACCTTGATTTTTTAGACCAATGTAAGAAGTTTCCATCTTTGAATCACAGCTCAAAGATTGAACAACCGTACACACAAAAACCTCTGCTTCAATTATACATGTATCATTTACAACATAGCCTTTCTTGTGGTTGTGAAGTTCACTCAAGGGCATAAACGAAGTGAAACCCCAATCTCTTTCCTGGACAGAGAACCGATGCTCTGTTTCTGCAAGGATTTAAAGTAGATAATCATTAAAGCTTGTTATAGAAGCCATTTTAACTACCAATATAATATAGGTCCAATTTTTATGATAGTCACAACGTTTGTTTAAGAAGGTTTTACTAATTTATGTCCCTACTAATTTTTAGCACTCTTTAACTTCCCCCACTTGCAGATCAGTAGTGTATGGTGAGGAAAATGTACCTCAAATGCACTAAGTACAAAAGCTACTATCAAATGTGACATTGTCCCTCCCCCTTATTTTTCAACTAATAGATCAAAAACAGCAGGAAGTAATAAAATGATTTACCCCTGCGTACTGTGTACTTCTTCTGAACTTGATCAACTACAGAGAGGCTGAACTTTGTATTTATAGACCAGCCATAGGGAAGCTCTGTTGGATCAACAACATCCAAATATAAAGACAAGAATTCATCATTATTTCCATTTGGAAAAACCAAAACTCGCCTGCAAAAAAGACAATGTGGGATAAACACCTAACCAGAAGTGCTCAAATGACCAGAGTTTGCCAAATATGCTATCACAGAGGAAATGTGCAGTTGGTTTACCATTGGCATCCTCCCGCAAGAAAAATATCTGAGTACAACTTCATGTTCACGCTTGATAGGTTGTCAATGGTCCAAGTACAGCGAATAACCTTTGGATTCGTGATCAGCTGGTTCTCCGCAGTGGCAGCTGGCTCAGGAGGCACAAGGGAGTGAGCATACATAGTCAACATAAATACTGCTTAGCCAAGTACTCACAAGTAAAGCAATGATAAAACAAAACAGATTTGAATCGATGATAAGTAAGAACGATACAGAACTACGATAACTTCGAATGCAGGGGCAATAACATCGAAGAAAACAAAAATGCTGAATTCAACTTGCATTGCATACCGAATAGCAACCGTCAAAGAAGCATAAATGACAAATCAACATGAACTTGAATGAATAAAACATAAAACTGCAACCTATCAACGGAGCTGATATGATTTTTACACACCATAATCATCTTGATCAGCTTCGCCTGAGTCATTCTTCATCCCATTCCTTTCGACCGGTGTAGGTGCCGCCAAAAGGCTCAGAGCACCATTATCATCAATGTTAAGGCACACTGCAGAATATGAGCAGTTTTGATTTTAGGAACAGAATGAAAAATCATATGTGATGTCAGTTTATCTTATTCTATCAAAGCAACTGTTCTAAGCAAGTAATCTGTTCAAAACTTAATACCAAATATCTTCATCAAAAAGAAAAACCCTAGTGTTGCAATCCCTCCTGTCCCGCACATGTACTAGAACGATATCCATAAACAACAATAACTAATTATAATTACAACAATTCCGTATACAGCAGAAATAACATGAACGAATACAAAATATTGAGTCGTCAGTTTGCTCAATTCAGCAGAGACAACAAATTACACAAGCAAGCAAATAAAATGAACTGCACCCGTCTATCAAAGGAGCTATATGATTTTACACACCATGATCATCAGCCTTGTCAGCCTTCGTTCCATTGTTTTGGTTTGATGTAGCTGCAGGAAAAAAACGCCATTAGCCCATTACCATTCACATTGACACCAACTCCACAATATGGACAATTTTAGGAGCAGATTGGACTCGAATTTTTAATTCAACCCTATTTTCTATCACAGGTCACAGTAGCAAATGCGTCATCATGGAAAGGAAGTACAAGATATTATCCGAAACATGTGTAGGTGCGGTAATAAAAATGATGATCCAAATATCTTCATAAAAAGGAAAAGCCCTAGTTCCTGTTCCCGCACATGAACTAGAAGGATATCCATGAACAACAATAACTAATTATAATTACAACAATTCCGTATACAGCAGCAATAACATGAACGAATACAAAATATTGAGTCGTCAGTTTGCTCAATTCAGCAGAGACAACAAATTACACAAGCAAGCAAATAAAATGAACTGCACCCAGTCTATCAAAGGAGCTATATGATTTTACACACCATGATCATCAACCTTGTCAGCCTTCGTTCCATTGTTTTGGTTTGATGTAGCTGCAGGAAAAACGCCATTAGCCCATTGACATTGACACCAACTACACAATATAAACAATTTTAGCAGGAGCAGATTGGACTCGAATTTTTAATTTGGTCCTATTTCCTATCACAGGTCACAGTAGCAAGTGAGTCATCGTGGAAAGTAATTCCAAGATATTATCCGGAACATGTGTAGGTGTGGTAATAAAAAGGATGATTCCAATCCTCAACAACAAAAAAGAGCAGCATGAGGCAAGCTATATTTGAGACGCTGAACAACCAGCACACATTCCAGGCGACCAACACAAACCTTCCCGCTCGTGATGGGAAGCAGAGGACGCGTTTTTGGCCTTGAGCCCCCGCGACCAGGGGAACCCCAAGTGAGGGCGGAGGCTGCCGGACGAGCCTTGGACTACCTTGGCGGGCGGTTGGGGCGGGTCGGAGGCCACGCCACGCGGCGGGGGTTGGGGCGCGTCGGAATCCACGCCACGCAGCGCGGGTTGAGGCGGGCTGGAGGTCGCCATGGCCAGACGCGGCTAGGGTTGGGCCGGGTTAGAGAGGTGGTGATGGCCAGGGGACGAGGCGGCGCGGGGCGGGGCGGGGGTAGGACTTGGGAGATGCCGGCGGCGATGTGGGGATCAGCAGGGAGTGGGTTGCTTGTGCGGAGGGAGGTCGAGATTGCGAATCCGCAGAGGTGGGTTGGGAAGATTGGGAGAGAAGGAATGGATGCAAAGGTTTTGCGTTCGTAGAGGCTAGCTCTAGCCTGCAACTGCAAGGTTTCTGGGGTTTTGCTTTTCCTCGGGCGAGGACGGGGTGACTGGGGATGTGCCGGCGTGGGCGAGGTGGGGCCGTGGGGGTAGGTATGGACAGCTGGGGCTTGCCAAGTGCCAGCTCGCTCGCTCGCTTGCTGTTTGGTAACTTTTCCAGGCGAGTCGGTCAAGCTACAAACGGCGTGAAAGACGGAGTAAATGGTAAATTCCCCAAATGCCCAACTACTGCATGTGACCGAATGCTGCTTCCACTGTTATAAAGTTCAAGTTTTATGTTAGACTGTATGAAGATTATTATTTTTGATACACGGTCAACATAAGTGCAAATGTGCAGTCATATTAACAAGAATCAAAACAAATTTCAGTTTTTCAGCGACCGGTCTTTATCGAAGACTATATCAGGCGATAACAAGCTCTCTAATCCGCCTAACCACCATTTCTCGACCATCCTTCTTCCTTGGAAATTTTGAATGACGAAGTGATGCATCAAGGGCGGCGCAGAAGCCACATTCACCGTCTTCGGGCGTTGCACCACACCTCGCGCCACTCGGGTCTCGGGAGCTCACGCCACGACACTGCCTCCTGCCATCTCCCACTGCAGTTTACAAGGTTGTGGTCCCCTTGCTGGCAGTGAAAGAGTTGTGTCACGTGTCTTGCCCGCCGTTGTTCCCCATCTCGACACCGGGAGGGGGCACCGAGGTTCTTGCCAATACTTTCTCGCATGTAGTTGGTGGGGGAGCAGAGGGTGGAGTAGTGTTGCGCACAACCACAAAGGATGAACTCGTGATGCTCAAACTTCTAACTCGCCTAACAAACATGAAAGTAACGTGAAAGTAAATATAGTGCAGGAAATAAAATTCGAAACTCACAAGCTACTCGACTTGTTAAATACTCGACTTATTTAGCTCAAACTCGCAAGGTTACATAGTCGAGCCGAGCCATGCATTTTGATCGTTAAGGATAACGAGCCTATGAACGAGATAAAGAGCTGCTCTCGATAAATTCGTAAAATTCAGCCAGACCATAGGATAGGATAAGCCACATGCCCACATTCGGCCATCTCAATATTGGTTGTGAACTGTCTTCATATTTTTTGTGAGCTCTTTGAAATCAGATCTTTTATTGTAGTATATTGCTATCTTATAAAAAAAATGTTCAAAAATGTTAACGAGTTTTGTTGAGTTTAACGAGTCAACCGGGGCGTATAATGAGTCGAGGCGAGCTGACAAATTTGCTCGCTAAAGTTAATAACCATCTTGGCAAATTCGAGCGAGCCGGCTCGAGACACCGGCTTGCCATCTCTCTTTGTGATCCGTTTGCTCTCGCCCTTCGGCTTTGTGGTCACTCAAGGTCCTTGGATTTCATGCTCAATCTAGTTGGAGCAAAAGTTCCTGTGGATAGAAGTTTTGAAAAACCATTTTTATCTGGGAAGAGCGCCTTTGGAAACCCACTGCTGAAGCCGAATAGGAAGTTAAAGCTGGAATGATGGGGGGCAATCCTGCAGTATGGCTTTAGTGCGTAGATTCTCAGGCAGGCTCATCGACTATATATCCTTTAGTTAATCAAATCCACGTAGATGGCCATGACTCCGCGACCAGCGTTAGTAAAAAAGTTGTGCACATTTTTGGTCGCGAGTTACTGTTCTTCGACCTGAACAGTCATTATTGGGGTTGGAAGCTCCAAATTTTGTACCGTGGTTGAAGTTGGCGAGTTACCCATTTTATGCTAATCTTGCGATTTAATTTTATACTCCAGATTATTGGGGTTGGAAGCTCCAAATTTTGTACCGTGGTTTAGGAGTAGTATTTTATTTCGTAGATCTAGATTATCTTTACTATTAAATGGGAGTTGGTGATGGTGTAACCCACGGCAGAATTTTTCTGCCTCCCGATTCTGCCCTCCGCGGACCAATTGTGTGCCGGCCCAAATAATTGATTTGTTTTACTTGCCAAATAACGCATCAACCAATTGTGTGCTGGCCAAATAACGCATCAATCAAGTAATAAATTGTGTGCCGGCCTAAATAAAACAAGTCAATTACTTGCCAAATAACGCATCAATCAAGGAATAACCAGATCAATTACTTGCTCCTATACTGCTCCCTTGATACGACCACAAATACTCTTTCACTTGGTTGCCATACATCCGATCGTGTAGCTATGTAACATGATAATTAATATCAACGGAAAAGGAAAGAAATTACAGCAAAAGGAAAGAAATTACTGTTTACATCAATCAACGGAAAAGGAAAGAAATTACAGCAAAAGGAAAGAAATTACTGTTTACATCAATCAACGGAAAAATCTTTACTATTAAATGGGAGTTGGTGATGGTGTAACCCACGGCAGAATTTTTCTGCCTCCCGATTCTGCCCTCCGCGGACCAATTGTGTGCCGGCCCAAATAATTGATTTGTTTTACTTGCCAAATAACGCATCAACCAATTGTGTGCTGGCCAAATAACGCATCAATCAAGGAATAAATTGTGTGCCGGCCTAAATAAAACAAGTCAATTACTTGCCAAATAACGCATCAATCAAGGAATAACCAAATCAATTACTTGCCCCTATACTGCTCCCTTGATACGACCACAAATACTCTTTCACTTGGTTGCCATACATCCGATCGTGTAGCTATGTAACATGATAATTAATATCAACGGAAAAGGAAAGAAATTACAGCAAAAGGAAAGAAATTACTGTTTACATCAATCAACGGAAAAGGAAAGAAATTACAGCAAAAGGAAAGAAATTACTGTTTACATCAATCAACGGAAAAAGGAAAGAAATTACAGCAAAAGGAAAGAATCCTACATACCATCGCTGTAATGGCCAATTGATCAATTGATCTCGGTCCTAAAAATCAGCCTGCGTATTATCAGGAAAATCACCAATCCTAAACATCAGTCAACACAATTAGCCAACACAATTAGCGGAAATAATGAGACAACATCATCGCTTCCTCATGCCATCTTTCTACTACTTAAACCCAGAAATCTCCAGCTCGAAACAGTCCCCCTCCTGCTTGATCGATCCTTGCTAGCAGACAACATGTCCTAGGCAAGATGGCTCACCACATATTTAGCGACTCGACGCAGGATGGGACGCCCAGGCTCGATGAGGGTGATGGCACCTCCACCAGTCCCAGCTCCCGCCGTCTGGCCTTCGATCAACACTGACAACATGTCCTGCATCATTTTCTTGAATGATCTTAATTAGTGTTTTGCATATCTAATTATCTTGCATTATCTAACTGTCTACGTAACATTTTGTGCAGGGAAGTGAGATTCGACGACATTGAAACAATGCACATCCACAGTATGTCATGGGAGGTTACTGCAAAAGTTGTTTGCGGTCGAATCAAACATACTACGAGTGGGAATACATTCTACTGTGCCATCCTCATATATCAGTTTGTAAGATACATTCTACTACATCTTTCTATCAAAAGTTCAGTACTGTGTTTGATTCGACCGCAAACAACTTTCTATCAAAAGTTATGAAATGGAGTTTCTACATCTTTCTATCAATCTTCGCCGTTTGAAACAATTAACCATGCAATTAACTTCACTATTTTTGCAGGGAGACAAAATGGACGCAAAGGCATATGGACAGACGGCATATCGTTGCAACAACGACCTGCACACCGGCCAGGTTTATGTGTTCAAATATGTGGGCTTCCAGCCCACTGACATGCCCACTTACATGCGTCCAGCATCTGGACTGACCATACCAAACGAGTATTACCTCGTCATGCACAATCACACCGAGTTTCGAGCTGCTGAACCAAGCGTACACATTCCTACGCTGCCATCCACGTTCTTGAGTTTTAATGTCGTAGCAAGACTACGTAACAGGATGCGGACAGGTTTGTATATTTGTTTTTGATTCATTTTTTATTGATTGAGTATTATTGATGTAGCGAGTTTTATTGGTCCTGCTCGAAGCATATGCAAATTGTGCAAATAATGCTTTCTTACTAAAATGCAAACTGTACATTTTTAGATGTGATTGGGGTTGTTTTGCATGTCGAGCCCATCAGATTCCAGATGTCAAACGGCGGAGCACACCGTGCCGAGATGTCATGCTCATCAACAGAGCATAAGTTCAAATAAGATCATGATTCTTGCTACTGTTCCAAATAGTTATTCGTTGTTCTCTTGGATGAATGGGTGTTTCTCTAACAGGCAGGAGATAATTGTCCTACACATGTGGGACCAGCACATGGCACGCCACATGACAAGATGGCGACGCGCAGAACAGGAAATGTGGACCTTAGCTGCAACCCTCGTACAATTTAGCGTGAAGCAAGGTGTTGCTTACTTTGAGTTATATGAATTAACATGTTTTTAGTCCGCATTATATACTGTATATCACTTACATTGTTTTCCAATTTCTGTAGGGGCTTTAAAATCATCAGACGAAAGACAAATTGTCTTTCAGCCAGACATGCAGATGGGGCGTGAGCTATTAGCTTGGAGTCGAACACTTGGCGGAACACTAAGAAACATGCTCAAGGCACGTGCCAGATCCTTGGCACGAAGAAGGGTGAATATGGGGTTATACCAGAACCTTCGACTCATTAGGCTATCCTGAAGTCGTACTCCAAGCTGAAATTGCTACCTCTTAAATTAAATGTCTGCCATCCAGTCAGATGTGTTATCTTGAGTGTAATCTCGAAAGTGTGTAATTTCGCCATTAATTATGAACCCAGTAATTTCGCGATCCCTGATTTAATCACCGTAAGAATGTTCCACCCGTATCATTTTACCAATCACCATTCAGTTGACCTTCCTTACTAGCCCCTTTCCTAATTTAACGACCCTTTCTTCACCGTAATTGACCTCCCTTACTAGCCCCTTTCTATAGCCGGTCAAACATCAATCAAACAGAAATTGCGGCCCTGTCTATCAGCCGATCATTACTTGGCTCTTTATAAACTGTCCTAAAGTACAACAAACCCCTCCACGATAATTTCCAGATCCAACAGCCTCTCTCTGTACACTCATCCTCATCGATCACGTCCCGAGCCTTCTTCTCAAGCGATCATCACCTATCTGGTATCAGGTATGTAATGACAGCATCGCATCTCCCTACAATCATCTTCTTTTACCCTTATATTTATTGTATAGTGATGATGCATAGTTAAGAATCCAGAATAAATTAATCAGATTGTAAATCATAACTGGGTCTTTTTATACTTTCGAAATTAGGAACATGTGTGAGAAATTTGTTGATTGTACTACATGATTCAGATATGATTAATTCCATAATACTTTCAATGTTCAGCTTCGCCGTGTTTATCAAAGTAACAGACCAACAGTTATGTCAGTAGCAAAGTAAAATGTAGATGTTTTTCAACCTACTAACATCGCTTAATCAGTAAACATAGTACTTGATAATACAAGTTAAAACTTTACCTCTACTGCTACCATGTAGCTACAACTTGTAATTTTTAAAACATCAAGATACTGACACTATAACTTTGACTTTTTTGTTGCAGATGGAATCAATCGAGGTTACCACAGAAGAGATGCTAACTCTAGAGACTAATTATGCTAAAATGAAAAACTACATGATGTCCTTCCCTCAAAAGACAAGAATTGTTCGGATCCATGACGCATGCTTGAAGCGTGAAGATTTGGAATGTCTGTTCGAAGACGATGGCTGGTTGGACGGCGACGTAAGCTCACATGTTCAATCCCACTAAAACTTACAGTTTTGACAAATGTATAATGTGTTTGTTTATTACCTACAGGTCATGAACGGCTATATTTATTACCTGAGGGGCCAAGACCATCTACAAACCAGAGCAGATGGTCAGGTATGGCTAGATACAACACACGCATCTACAATACTTAAGAGGGATGGTGAAGTTGCCATAAGTCCAGAAGAAGTTCACAAAATTGTTGTACGGTCTCAGAATTACCTAAAACATGACATGGTAAGACCTCAAACTTACGGTGAGTAATTACTAATCTCATACTAATCTTTCATGATTGCCATGCGTTTACTTTGCATGTATAATCAAACTCTTTTTATTTAAACAGCTTCAGGGCCTGGAGAATCACCTTAAAATTGCTGCTCAGGATAGTAGCTTCAGGGCCTGGAATTGCAATGAGGAACTACTTTTTCATCTTCATATATACAAATTCCGTATTAACATGTTGAATGTTTTATTTTGATGTTTTGTTGTGCTTTTGTACATCACGGATGTGGCAGAAATAGATATAGTCGACGCTCTGAAAGAATCTACCGACATAGACGCCGATGCGATCAGTGGCGGAGCCAACACTACAAAATTGTGATGTTAATTTAACTTGTGATGTCAAATATATGTATTTGTAAAAATTGTATTTTTGGTATGTTTTTAACCTACGTATGAAGGTTTTCCCCGAAATTCTATGTAGTCAGTTGACTACACAGAACCCCCGTGGCTCCGCCACTAGATGCTATGCTGGTGGAAGAGACTGAAGACACAAGAAATTTTTGTTATTTCCACACGAAAATATCCATGAAAATGACAAGTAATTTTGTCTAGGATGGTTACCGACATAGACGCGATGCGATGCTGCTGAAAGAGGCTGAAGACACAACAAATTTTTATTATTTCCACATGAAAATATTCATGCTAATGACAAGTAATTTTCTGCACGATGGTTCCAAGCTATGGGAAAAAAAAATCTTACACTTGCTCAAGTACCACGAAAATGAAGCACAAGACAACATCCCCGATATTGTATGCCATTATCTAAATAGCGTCAAGCAGCATATTAGTCAGGTGCTTATTTCATGTTCTAACGATGTCAAATTATACATTTTATCTATGTACACATCAAGTGAGGTGAAGTCTTATGGTTTTTTAGAATATCTTGTGGCTGTCTTTTCTTACACATGAATATTGACAAATGTTACAAGAAAATGTATTGTCCATAACAACGCACGGGCAATCAACTTATACCTTTTGTCGATATACACTTCAATTGAATTAGAATCTTATTGTCTTTTTAGTATCCAGTGGATGTTTTATTCTTACACATGAATTTTTGCTTATATTCTATTGACAAAACATTACAAAACAACATAATCCGTAGCAACGCACGGACATTCAACTAGTTCTCGTGGATATCGCTGTGCGAGTGGTTCCGCAAAACGGCCAGCACGGTGAGGCGAGACAGGGCGAGACATACGCACATCCCACGTCATTCGGGGGCCTGTAGAAAACCCCTAAACCCCGCAGTCCGCAGACCCCCTCACCTTTCTTCCTCTCCTCTCTTCTTCCTCCTCCTCCCGTCGCCCCCCACGAGCACACCATGACGATTTCTCTCACCGCTGTTGCCTACTCACCTGCCATATTCGGCCGATTCGACGCCTCTAGTCAGGCATCGTCGTCCGGGGAGAAGATCGGGGAGGAGGAGCGGGAGGGGCCTCGTCGGCGACCCGATACTTCGCGAGGGTCCGGTGGGAATGCGGCCCAGGAGAAGCTGCGGAGACTCCTCGCCTCGGTCGCCGAGCTCGACCACTTCAGGCGAGCCCTTCGCACCTTCTGATTTCCTCTCGCTCGCTCGTCGGGATCTAGCTAGGGTGGATGTTCGTCTGCGCTAATTAATTTTCCGTACGAATTTGTGTAGCGAGGACGACAAGCGCGGATTCACCAGACTTGTGTCGCGATACCTCAGGTAGATTTCGTCGATTCCCTGTATATGCTTGTTCGAAACGATTTGGTCTCGTCTCGCGCTTGGGTTGCGGTTACATGTGCGGCGGTGTAGGGGCCAGGAGAAGCAGATTGACTGGACTAAGGTTCAGGCTCCGATGGATGAGGTTGCAGTGCCTTACCACAACCTACCGCTGCCTCCTCAAGGTAACATCCTCGCTCTGATCTGATGACTAGCTGACTAGGTGTGTGCAATTGAATTCATCTGAGCCTGTGAACATTTGGTCGTGCAGACGTCGACTGTAAGAAACTGCTGGACAAAGTAGCTGTGCTCAAACTCAATGGAGGAATGAGTAAAGCCATGGGATGCACCGGACCCTTGTGAGCAGCTACCACAATTCATCATCTGTAGTACTTTTGTTTAGTTTATCTTCTGTTTCCGTGGATCATGATGAAAATTCATGTACTGTATGGACAAATTTGATTTGCTGTTCACTTGTTTTTTACCCCACATGCCTGTTCTATTTATCGTATTAACCTCTCTAATTCATGATGTGGAAGAACGTGAAACTAAAATAGCATCATTATTCTGTCCCTTTTTTTTTTGCGAAAGCATAGGATTACAATCCTCCAAACAGAGTTTAGGTATGTCTGCTGGGCCAGAGCGGAGCCATACATCAGTTTTAGCTTCCGTTCGACTCAAATTAGCAAGAGCATGGCTAGACAAGTTCTGCTCACGCCGTATATGCTCGACCTTGAACTCTACTACGTCTTGAAGTAGACGCTTTATTTCCTTGAGGAGATACATGGACGCTGGCCGATCCTTATTCTGTCCCTTCTTTAATTAGATGGACTGTGGCTCCAAAATGTTTTAATACCTTGAAATCTGGATAAACCTGCCACTCTATGCTAATAAACCTGCCGCTCACTATGCTTGTTCGTCTTGTTGATATAACCTTTTAATGCATGATTATTGTTTCTCTGTGATCAGTTTGTGACATCCTAGGTATTATGCCTTCTTTACAAGAACTTACAGGCTACTGATGCTCTGTTCTATTATCCTTTGGTGTGCTGTCACTAATGCTGCTAGCTTGCACTCTTTGTGCACGTTCGTACACTGCCAGGACTTTGTTCTAAAATCCAATGAAATATTGATTATCTGAATAAGTGTATTGTGAATTTGTGATTGATTGTAGAAACATGGTGTACTTATGTATCTATTTGGCGTAATGTGTCAATTTTAGCAAACTATACAACTAATCATCAACTGCAATTTTGCATATGAAATTTACTACCTGAGGCAAGTAGTAAACATCCTGCTTGTTACCTGCAGGTCCGCGATTGAAGTTCGTGATGGTTTCACGTTTCTTGACATTTTCGTTAGACAGATCCAGGTAGTCGTAGTTTATGGACACTGTCCGGCAATGATTGGATAGCATATGCAACATTACTGTTTTCACCTTACAAGTTTCACCTCTCTACAGGCCCTGAATAAGAAGTATGGATGCAATGTCCCTTTGCTTTTAATGAACTCTTTCAACACTCAAGATGATACGCAGAAGGTTTATTCTCCCTTTATTACTATTGTGTAAGGATATAGTCTTAAAATTTTGACTAACATGCTTACTAATGGCTTCTTCATTGAAGATTGTGGAGAAGCATTTGAACTCCAACATTATGATTCACACTTTCAAGCAGGTACGAAGTTGTTTGTCAAGTTTCCTTGAATTTTCATGTATGCGCGTCACGGTGTCAATTAATAGAAATATGTTCTCTGCAGAGTCAGTACCCGTGCATTAACACTGCAGACTTCTTGCCTCTTCCAATAAAAGGGAAATGTGAGGAACAAATGTGGGGTCATGAAAGGAGTAGTGAGGCTCCCAGTCCCTTAGATGCTAAGTCCATTCCTGGGAAGGGTGCCTGGTTAGTATTATTAAACTAATGAATGACCATCTTGCTTTATGAAGATATCTCAAATACTGGATTTGTCTTATTGATATAATTTGAACTAATTCTAGTATATAGATTCAATTTCCTCAAACCTGACCATTCTAATAATTCGATTTTTGAATGTGAAGGTATCCCCCAGGCCATGGTGACGTCTTCCTCTCTTTGAAAAATAGTGGAACACTCGATTACCTGTTCTCACTGGTAAGCAGGTGTCATAACCCTCTATACAGGCAGAACGATTAGTATCTCTGGTTGATTTGTTCCATTCTATCTTTTAAATGGAAAATGAATGATTCAACTAAAATGGTTGCATAGTCTAGTTTCCATAGTTTTCTTAAACGTAGGGTTACATTATGTTTAGAACAAGTTATAATGCAGGGATAATTTTGTTGATACTTCTTTAAAGGGATTTTCGTTGTTTTGTTGATTTCTAAAGAAATGCTACCCTAATTATTTTTCTAATTTATAAAATCCTCTTTAGGGAGTTTGTCTCATTGTTTTGGCAAGAAATGTTACCAGAATTATGTGTCTAATTTATAGTATCATCTTTAGCATTTATTTTGTAACAAGAAACAGTTTAAACATGATTGTAGTCCATATCAATAACTGAAGATCTTTCTCTTGTTCTGAAAAAAGGGTTTGACTTAACATACAAGTAATAACTTTTGGCACGACTTATCTTGTCTTTTGTAATGGCATGAATCGTATCTTTTGGTGAACAGTAAATATAAGGGGTGAGTTCACCAGTTATTTGCTTATTATGTTTTTATGCTTACTCTTAATGCCAATCTTGTTTCAGGGCATAGAGTACATCTTCATTTCAAACTCAGACAACTTAGGTGGAACAATTGATATAAGTATCCAAATATGGAGATCATATTGTCTTGTTTTCATTTGGCTTCTGGTATATTATTCTCTTTTAGTGTCTGGTACGCTTGATTACAAGTTGGACCCTAACTATTGCAGACATCTTAAACCATTTGCTTCATAACCAGAATGAGTACTGCTTGGAGGTAGGGAACAATACTTATTTTTGTAACTGAATTTGGACAGTGCAAAACTCAACTCATGTATCTATGCCAGGTTACTCAAAAAACACTGGCTGATGTTAAAGGTGGTACCCTTATTTCTCATGAAGGAAATATCCAGGTACACTAATTGCTTGTTCTCAACTTGGTTTCCAGAAGTTAAAATGTTGCATACTGTAGTAACATATAAAACAATGACTGTGTCGTTGCAAGTTGCCATTTAAATTCTAATAAACCACTATGCTGCTTCTTTCGTTAATTTCAGTCATACATGACATGAACCTTCAAATAATTTTCTCTATTATATTATGTAGCTCTTGGAGTTCGCTCAGATCCCTGATGACCATGTAAGTATTTTGTATTGAGTTATGCTATATGTGTTGTCTAGTAGGAGCATATTAATACTTCTGTTTTGTGTATTTGTTCAGGCAAATGAGTTCAGGTCAATTGAGAAGTTCAAAATATTCAATACCAATAACATGTAAGAAACGTACATTGGGTTCTTACTTAATAAAGAGTTCCTTCCTAATAACTTTTGACATCAGGTGGGTGAAACTGAAAGCAATAGAGAGGCTAGTAGAAACTGAAGAATTTAAGATGGAAATAATTCCAACTAACAAGGTACACTACTGATTTGCATCGATCTTTACTTTTGTTCATCTACATTTGTCTAAGCAATTGTTTTTCTACAGAAAGTTGATGGTGTGGAAGTTATGCAACTAGAAACTGCAGCTGGAGCAGCTTTACAGGTATAAAACACTTGTCTGACATGATGTGTTGCTGCTCCATCTATGGTTCATTCATTGTACTGTGCTAATGCTTTACATCCTGTCTAGCTCTTTGGAAAAGCAATTGTAATTAATGTTCCTCGCTCAAGATTTCTGCCAGTGAAGGGCACTTCTGATTTGCTGCTTGTGCAGGTATATCTAAAATCATTCATGTTTTGTGTTTTCAATTATGTTATAAGAAAAAAAGGACTACTGCTAAGCTCATTTTTTTCCATAGTCTGATCTTTACGGCTTAAAAGATGGCCATCTCATCCGAGTTCATAATGTCCAACCATCTGACCCTGTCATCCAGCTTGGGCCTGAATTCAAAAAGGTAAACCAGTATATATATTAGAGGCTTTATAGTATTGATAAATGATATTTACTAATCGAGAACAAAATGGATACTGAAAAAAGCAGTGCATGATGAAAACTGGAACTTGGCCACGGCTAAGTTATTCTTGATAAACTGCAGGTTGCCGATTTTCATGCCAGATTCAAATCAACCCCAAGCATTTTAGAGCTTCAAAGCTTGAAGGTTTCTGGTGATGTTTGGTTTGGCCCTAGCATTACACTCAAGGTACTTCTTAGGGCATTTTGTATATGCTTGTACAAGTGGTGATTGGATGCAATGCTAAATAACCAGTGTTATTTGTACATATTGCTGTCTGCACAACCCCTACCCTGTATTATGTTCTATCGTGTATCGTCGAAGTTGAGTGCTAATTAAATTCATTGCTCGGTATCTGCAGGGTAAGGTGCACATCACTACGAATCCTGGAGTCAAATTAGAGATCCCGAATACATCTTTGCTTCAGGATATATTGAAAAGCAATACCAGTGTTGAAGTGCCAATCGATGATGCAAACAGATGTCTGCCCCAGACAAAGGTAATCTTTCTTTGTCAGCATGCACATTGAGATCATGCCACTAATACTGGTCTTGTATATTGTAGCTTGTAACTCTATTGGGTGCAAAGACCAATCTTGCCACAATGATAAAAGAAGCAGAAGAATCAGAATCACTTCTAACCTTTACAAATGCAGACTTCTCGAAGCATATCCATAAAATTCAGGAGCTAGCAAAAGAAGGGTGGGATAAATGCCACCCATCAGGTAATCTTGCTTACAGTCGGTCATTTAATCCGCAGATTGTGTGTTGAACATTGAAAACACAAACTCTTTCTTTTGTTTGCAGCTGTGCATTCTGAGACAGTCGTTGATATCCCATCTACAAGCAGTTCTCCACACAGAAGAAGCTATGGTATTGGTCGGTTCCAGACATTTATGTTCAGGAATCCCGTTCTTTCAGGGTGGATGTTATTGAAGCGTGCTATATCATACTTCAGGCTCAATCTCCTCAAGGACCATCTGTTGTTTTATGGTGGCTATCATGCTGTTCTTGTTGGCCTTGACTGGGGTATCGAGAAGAAGATAAAGGAAAAGATCTGGGCCACGTTTGTCAAGGGTCTAGTATGGTTTTTTGTATTTGCAGCACACCAGTTTTATCTACGTCGGCAGCGTCATAGAAGAACTCCTGATCCATCCAGATTGTCATCGGAAACCGCTCCTCTTTGGGGTCAGGCTTTGATAAGGAATCACGATTCAGACATGTACCATGCGTTGGTGCATGCTGTGGCAAGATGGCTCTTTTCCTTCTTTGAGGATATCAGGAGGGAGGTCTTGAAGGACATGTTCATTGGTTTGGTGTATGCACATCTGGTTGCATTCTTCGTTGAGGTCGTAGCATCTTACTTTGTTGACTTGAAGTTTGGCGGACCACAAGAAGTGCCTGAAGCCTGACTATTAGTCAGAAGCACCAAGTTTAATCTCTATGCGGATGACGAGGGCACTCGGTACTCTCTTATCATGACCTAATATCTTGTTGTGTCTACTCAGTTTGTTTTCACTCATATATTATTATTGGACAAAATTTGTAGCACACAACTGCTCTGAACTAGAATTTCTTTAATGCTGCATGAATTGAATGTTATCTGGACAAATCAGATCATCTGCATGTATCCATCATATGATATGAGGATGGCTAATTTTGTGCTTACGATTTTGGTCTGGTATGCTTTTTGTGGATATACTTATCCGGCTTGGTGCTATCAATTATGTAAATATCTTTAGTTACTACACTGCATACGAAATGAAATATTGTTGTAAATGGTAGGTGTTGGTCACCCCTGACAGAAGCGGTACATTTCGCTACGTACACTTGATCTGGACTACAACTAAGGGCACTTAGATGTTGAAGAACACTGTCTAGATTCTCTGCAAATGTGCACCGTACCCAGTCTTCTAATGATGACTGATACGTGAATTTTTGCAGGTGAAATGGTCAGGACAAGAAGGTTGAATGTCATATGAAGCTGCTGTCAGGATGACCATCTCACCTGACGAGCCAACTATGCAATTCAGTAAGTCATGTTGCCGGAATAGCTATCAGACGCCCAAAGCCAATCCTACGGCTGAAAACGCAAGATACCGCTTCATCAGCATTTCTCCAGCAACTGTTGATCAAGCACCGGACGTCTCCGCTTACTCCACCTGTCGCTGTAGAAGATTGGCAACTTTATTTCCTTTTACTCTGCTTTTGCTTCCACTCACAAAACCCTCGCCACCGCTTGGCTAATTAGCTCAGATCTGAGCATTGTAAAAGCTACGATCATTGTATTGGGTTAAATCCTAGCCGCCATGTTCTGGCTGGCCTAGACAATCTCTTGTAAGAGCAAACCCTAGCTCGAATCATTCGTCTGAAAGTAGAGTAATAGAGATGTAGTAATTGAATTTCATGTCTTCTTCTGAATATTCCTACTCTAGTCTATCAGCTGCGTCGGAAATCTGTTCAATGATTGTACCCGATTGATTATCAACTTACAACAACATATCGGAAGGGAGAGGAAAAACCATAGATGAAAACTTTGTCGCTGTCATCTCAGTTCCCAGCAAGGCTGGATGTGTTTCCTCCCCGTAATGTTTGACTATGTAGGCTTCGTCCCTAGAAAGAACCAGTGACATGCGGGCTGTATGCAAAGGGCAAACAAATACCAATGACTTTGATGTAAGAAAAGAAAAACATCAGTAAAGCATCCTATTTACTAAGATGATTTTCTTATGGTTAATGAGTTCCATTCCATCAAAACTAGTTTCTCTTAGTTGCCTATTCACAATAGCTCTACCACATCCACATGTCTAGAAAGTCTTCACCGTCCAACAAACTGTTCAAACAAGGTCGCACTTGCCCGGATCTTCTGGGTTCCACACTCTCTTTTTTATTTTATTTTGATTGTTAGCAGGATTACAGCTAAATTCAATAGATAGAAAGTTGGTCAAATTCATGAGGGAAACCGAACCCAAAAACCATACAAGCGGCACCTTTCGGCGTACAACACACAACCACACGACCACGAGCCCCTCTAACTGGATCCACCTTCAAAGATGCCCCCAAGAGAGAATGCGACGCCGGGTAGCGCTGCCATCGTTCGGTCTAGAACTTTAGACCTAGGGTTTCCTACGGATCATGTCAGGGAAGGTGGTGGGAGTAGCTACATTGATGCCTTCAACAAGGGAACGGCGCACGAAGGCACCGACATTGACGACTCCGACGACGGTCGGAGTACGGCTTTCGCCAAAGTCTCACCTGCACATCCCAAAGCAAGGATCTGGTCACCTACACGCCGCATCGCAGCCTTGCCCTTCATGGTCGAACACACCTCCCCAACAAGCTCAACGTGATGCCCACCTTCCTTCCTCTTCCCCCAACATGATGGAGGATTCGACACCTGACATTCGTCCCCCTTCGGGAGGATGCAACCCACGCATGTCATTCATCTCCCAACTGGAGGATGCAACAGCACAACGGCGCCATTCATCTCCCTCCAGCCACCACCATCTCAACTGCACGTCCACCACAACGCCTAGCTTGCCAACCACCCTCAGGAGGATGCAACACCGAGCATGGTGCCATTCATCTCCCGCAGCTTCGCAGGCTCATGCGAGAGGATGCAACACCAGAATGGTGCCATTCTTCTCCTGCAACATGCAGGCCCTTCTCCCCCCTCGCCTTGCCACATTCTGAAGCAGCTCTGCGCTAGTAGCGGGGCCTTGGGACAGCCGGAGCAAGCACATCGCCACAACACCTAGGCCTCCCACGCCACACATGCCCTGCGCGTCCACACTAGAGCGCGCCCACCGTCGCGATGCACAACGGGCGCGCCCCCCTGGGCCCAGATGGGGCCTGCGCTGCAGCCCTCGCCTGGATTCCTCACTTCACCGGAGCAGGGCCGCTACCACCCCCGCTCGAAGCCATCTCACCAACCCGAAGGGAACACCATCTCCCCGCATGGAGCTGACAACTAGGTGCGCTCTTCTCGCCCCCCGTCTTTTGACGGCCAGGCGCCGCCACCACCTCCGGCGACATCGACGACCAGGGTAGAATGGATTTCGAGGGCTTTTTATTAGGGTTTTGGACTCCCCCAGAGTCGCCGAGCGGGCGACAGGGAGGCAGAAAAAACTCTCTTCTATACTACTATTAAAAGAGCAAACATGTTACGGATACATTAAATTTAAGTCGTTCAATATCAGATCAACGAATCAGATCGGTCCAACAATGTTGAGCAGCTCAACACACGCCCAGTTTACCGTTTTGCCCTCCCACCAAATCACATAATACTACTAGATTGCCACCATACCGGTTTGTTTCCTTTGTTCTTTTATATTGGCGTAACATGTTTGCCTCTTTGACCGCATCGTTGCCGGCAAGGGCACCAGCGCCGGACGCAGATCCCGGACGTATACGTGTTGGCGGCTTGGCGCTGCTGGACAAGGACAACAAGAGCGTGGACTTCGAGTGTTGGCGGCTTGGCGCTGCTGGACAAGGACAACAAGAGCGTGGACTTCGAGCGCTACTGGGCGTCTTCGACTACGACGGCACGACCAAGTACCCGCTCACCCTAGCCCATGGCAGGGCCATGGTGCCGGCCAAGGGCGTGAAGTACCTGTCTAGGTAGTGGTGCGTGCTCCGGTCGTACGCCAGCTCCACGGACCCTGCCGTCATCGTCGCCGTCTTGTACGCGTGCCAGTACGCCGACTGCACAAGCCTCAGCCCCGGATCATCGTGCGGCAGCCTGGACGCGCGCGGCAACATCTCCTACGCCTTCAACCAGTTCTTCCAGTCGGCCAGCCAGCAGAAGGGCTCCTGCGGCTTCAACAACAGCGCCGTCATCGCCACCACCGACCCGTCGCAGAGGACATGCCGCTTCAAGGTCATGATCGATCGACACCCGGCGCCGCGACCACAGCGACGGCAGACGCTTGGGGCGCTGTCATGCTGCTGGCGCTACTGGCCATTGTGGCCGTGTGGCACGAGTAGTCAGTCTGCAGCTAGAGAGTACCGATCAATTCTTTCGTTTTTGTCTTCTTCTTCTTTAATCAGGGAAAACTCAACTGACGACTAAACGTGGGGTAGAACAGGGGAATTCTATGATGGTCGTTTTTTGTTTACTTGTAAAGCTCGTTCAGAAGGGATTATTGTTGCATATTTTCATTTGTTGGTGACGATTCTTGTGATGTACACAGTACATACATGGATGGTACAGTCACATATGTTGATAAATTATATCATTTAATATTCGTTATGTACAAAATAAGGCGCACAAATTCAGCCAAAAGTCAATGCATAATAAGTTTGGCCAATCATCTATATCTACACTAATATTAAAGTAGCAAACATGTGTTGATAAATTAAATTTAATACATTCAATATTTGATCAATGATACTTATTGTTGCAATGTTTAACAATCCATGTTGAATGTGTTTACTTGATGGATGCATGTGCACTGAGTTAGAGCCTTGGCCACCAAGGATGTTTTCTTGTGTGCCCATAGATCGTGGGCCGACACCTCGCTTGACGGCGTCCTCGGCTTCTCTTTTGCTAAAGACACTACTAATTTGTTTAGACTCTTTCGTTAATGTTGTTAAAGTATATTGTACAATTTTAATTCTTCAAAGTGATATACATAATGTCACCTGTTACACATTACTATTATGAACAGAAATATTATGTTTTTTCAATAATGTAAAAATAGTATTATGAAAAGTTGACAAATCAGCCCTTCTAAATGAAAACATTGTGCAAATAATTGGTTATTTTTTGCCTTGAGAATTAGTTGTCTACATCAATATTTTTTTAAACTAGACTAATTTCCGTGTATGTATTAGTCGACACGTGCATTGCACCTGCAATATGTTTTACTTGTAAATTGCCCCTTTCGTTGTGAAAACGTGCGTTGCACGTACATGCCAACTAGTCTTTATCAAATATAGCAGGCAAAGCTTTAGCCTCTTTCAAAAAAACAAACAAAACAATCACACTCCTTTAACATTCTTTCTTGAGAGAATTCCTTCTATGACACTGCCTTAAAACTTTGTTCCTTATTTGACATTCACAATTTTTTTCTTCCCTATATGACCTCTGTCCAATTTTTCTTTCCTTTGGTGACACTCTAGTACAAATTCTTCACTAACGGTGTTAAAGAGAGGGGTGAAAAGACATTTTTACCCCTGACATATAATGTGACAAAAAATAGTACAACAATAATAATATATAGTATGTAAAATGACTCGATATATGTAAAGGAAATTTCTACCGCAACGACCTCGCGGTACACGAACGAGCAATCTGGTCCCCGCACCAGAGCCGGCTGGACGCGCGGTTGCTCCGCCTCCCAGCGGCGAGCATCGACGGCGGCTCGGAGGAGAGGGATATGAAGAACCCGCCTACTGCCGGGGCGGCTGTGCGGCGCAGGGCAAATGGGGAGGACTTGCCGGCAGCCGCGGACCGGAACAAGAAGACACGGGCTGCGGCCGCGGAGCCGCCGAACGGGGACGGCCAGCGCTTGCTCCAGAAGCTTCGGCCCCGGCCGCTGGCGCGGTTGAGATGCCGATCCGGGCTGGCTGGCGTGATCTCCGGCAGCGCGTCCGGGGCGTGATCTCCGGCAGCGCGGCGGGATGAGGTGGAAGAAGAGGAGGTCGTCGAGGCTGGGCCGCACGCACGCGCAGCCGAGAGGAACTGCGCGGAGGGCAGCGACTTGATGGCCGCGTCGTCGAGGCCGTACGGCGAGAAGGTGTTGTAGAAGGAGTCGTTCGCCGGGGTAAAGCCGCCGCCCGCTAGCGTGATGAGCAGCAAATGCCGCCGTCGCTGCCACCCGCGCCACCGCCACCGCGCAGAGCGCCGGCGCCCGCGACTGCGTTGTGTGCCTGCTGGAGTCGCAGCCGCGCCGCCGTCGCGCTCCCATCAAGTCGCTGCCCTCCGCGTCTGCTGCCGCGCCGCCGTACGGGACATGGACGAGCTGAGATGGGGAATTTTGGTTCGATTCGCTTCGGTTCCATCTGATGGATTGAACGAGGGTAATTTTGTGCGCTCCACAAAAAGTTAACGGAACAGTGTGACGGAATCGACGGCAGTGTCACCAAAGGAAAGAAAAATTAGACAGAGGTCATATAGGGAAGAAAACATTTGTGAGTGTCAAATAAGAAATAAAGTTTTAAGGCAGTGTCATAGAAGGAATTTTCTCTTCTTTCTTCCTCCTTCGACATAAGAAAAGATCTTCCGGACATTGTCTCTTTGTTCATCGGATGGCCCCTTGGCCATCTCAACCGTCCGTTCCCACCGTAACCTAACCTAACCCCGCAGTCCGCAGCGCACAGACGGCCTCAGCCGCCACTCTCCTCCTCTTCCCCCCTCAGATCCTCAGGCCCCGGCACCCTCGCTGCGCCGCTACGCGGTCCCGTCGACCTCCATCGGCCCAGCTGCCCATCAACTTGGTAGTAAGCTGGTCTCCCCCTCCGTTCCTGAATTTGAGCACACATGTTCTTCTTGTGCAGTTATTTTGTTCGTGATTTCTCTGATGGGGATTGGTCTTCTCATTTAGCAGCGAATTTCAAGCGAATTCTTACGAGGAGAATGGCTGGGAAGCGTTCGGCGGACGAGGCGGTGGAAGATTCCAAGGAGTTCAAGAGGGCGCTCATGGATATATGTATCATGTCCTCGGTCGGCGCCGTGTTTATGGTGTCGAGCTTCATCGTCCCTGGGATAACCCTGCGGCGCCAGATGATATGCTGGCAGACTGCGTTGATCGCGTTCGGTGCAGCTGGCGTCATCATCCGGAGGCATCCGATAGTGTGGTATCCAGTATTCCTCCGCTTGGCTGACCGCTGGAACCAGAAACACAAGTCGGAGCGCACACATGTTTACTCGACAGCCGACCTACACAGAGCAGGCTGCAGTGCTTTAGCTATCATAGCTGCCCTCTAACAGGTTATCTGTGTTGGTATGCACTATGGAATGTACATCTTTATGCTATGCTCAATAAACGTGAGTTGGTACTGAAGATGATGGTACACCCCTCTTTACATTGCATTCCCCTCCTGAAATCGCAGCTCCACCGTATGGACCTTGCGCCTGATTTTACGCCCAATCCCCTCTCTGGCGAAACATTTGTTGTCTCTTTTAGTTTCTCTCCAAACCCCTGGACACAATGGAGCAAGCACCCAATACCTGGTAGAGTCCAAAGTTCCATCTCAGAGAGTTCATGCTGTAGCTTCCCACCGCGATCTCCATCTCCTATTTCTTAATAACGTATGTGGCAGTACACTAATTTCATGACTCTCTAGATGTCCTTGAGTTTTGGATGACCTGAGATCGTTTGCGGCCAAGGGCTTTGGATTGTAGGAATTTCAAAGGATTTTTCCTGCTAAGCTTCTTTTCCATTGCATGATAGGGACCTTAAGATAGATTTGTATGGTGCTGATCTCAGAATTTTCCTAGCATTAGGCTGGATCACGGCAAAAAAATTGGTGCAAAAAGAGAGCAGCTTTGTGTTCCTCGTGGCAGAAGCACCAGCGCTCCCCTCACACAACAAAAAACGCCCCACCTCCCCCCAGCAAGAGTGGTGACGAGGTCCCAGCTTGTGATAAGCGAAGAGGTCTGATGAAATTGATAGCATCCTAAGTCGTTGGCTGCACCGAGCACCTCTGTCAAAGTCCCTATTTTCCCATCTAGCTCGACGTGATCTGTGACCGGCCCTTTTTCCTGTTGCTGGCCAGATCGAAACCCTACCCTCGTAATCGGGTTCATCTGCCTCTGCTTGACCTCCTAGTGTTGCTTACCAGTACCATTAACGTTCACATCTTTCGATTTGGTTGTGTATGTGTTAGTTGAATCTAATCGGGGACCATGGAGGGAACAAATCCCAGAACTAGCCATACATCGCTTGTTTTTCCAGCTTGTTGTAAGGCTTCAGATGTTTTATATAGATAAATGCACACAGTCATGCATACTTCAGAGCCATCTCACCTTCTGATTTTGCTCATTTATGTTTGTTCTGAAAGCCCATTTAGCTGCCGTGTTCATCTGTCTGTCCTTTGCCATCATCAAGGTTCATGTTTGTGACTGATGCAAGCGTCTGCTGCTTGCATTTTAGGCTATGTTTTCTATAAAACCATCTCTCCTATGGACCTTCAGGCTTCAAATACTGTCACCAAAACCTCATCATTCTCAGATCCTGAGGTTTTTCTTTCCATAGGATTGGAGATGCCATGAGATCCTAATCTTGTAAAATTTCCTATTACTGTGATCCAAATAAGCCCTAAGAATGTATGCACAACTTTGTCGGAAATTCGGTATTGTATCCTTGCTATATGTTGAAAATATTGTCTGTCATATGAGACGGTTATGTGCAATCAAGCTCCAAGTAATCGATCTTCCTATGTCTGTACCTAAGCCAATACTTTGGTGCGAAGCTGGCTTACGTGACTGCCTAATAGATCAGAGTTTTCGCAATTTGAAGCTTAAGTTTTCTAGCTGCCTTTAGAATGTGAATATCACAACAATGTATATCCTACCATCGAAACCTCATTTTTTAATGCATCTATGTTAACTAGTCTGGCAATGCATTGCCATTGTAGTATAGCTCGACATTTACCATAGTGTCAAATGTAAATGACTGTTTCAGTTGCTCTGTTCTCAACAGAAAATTACTGAAGATACCCTTCGATCTAGAAAAAAGGACATCGGGTTTGGCTGTCTCACTCTCACCTCATCGTAACTATATACTCCTTTTTTCTTGACCGAAGTTGTAACTGGTTTGGATGCTGAATATTGATTAAAAATTGCATGATCTGGAGTTGAAATGAAATGGAAATGCACTGCAGCTTGTTGTCCTAACTATGTGTGCAGCTGGTTAATGCATTTAACGACATGCTTCTGGTGCTTGTTTCTCTGAAAATTACTCTGTTGTTTGCTGAAATTTCATGAATTTTTTCAGTAAACACTTTCTCTGTTGCTGTACCTCACTGTACAAACTTGCACTATAATTCACTGCAATGCCAGTAGCTTTTACATGCGGTTTTGCTTCCAATCTTGTTGCCTGCTACTCCAGTTTAGCTGCTTGCTTGCTTGCGCAGTAGTAACACATGCTAGCTTAATTTAGATGTACATGTGCTAGCAGCAGTAGCATTTGGTTGCACTGCTTGCAGCAGCAGTAGCTTAATTTTGTGAGTAGCTTAAATTAACTGAATTTAACAAGTGTTCTTGCTTCCTGCCAGTAATTAAAATAGGAAACCTAAAATGATTTTAACAAATGTTAACTGAATTTAAATAGTGTTCTTGCTTCATTTATCTGTAGCATGTGCTAGCAGCAGTAGCTTAATTTTGTGAGTAGCTTGATTTTCGCTAGTCTGTTCCTTGTGATGTGTATTGCTCCTTTTTCATTTGTCAATTGCAAACAAGCAGTTGTACTGAACTTTATCATGTTTCTCAAGTAATTTTGTACTTGTGCTAGCACTATTGCACTATTGTTTACTGGGAGTAGAGTACAATAACATGTTAACTGAACTTGCTTGAGTAGCAGCAGTAGCAAGTTCTGCTCCTTGCTGTAGCATAAATACACACTGTTTGCTTAAATAAACTTTAGTTGTTGCTTTCAAATATATACTCCTTGCATCATATAGCTGCTGGAATAGACTGCCAGATACTCCAAGTACAGTACACAACCAGATTCCATAACAAACACAATACACAACTTGAATTTTCTTGCATGAACTTGATGGATTTTTTACTGCTACTGCTAATGCTATACTATTCCTGCACTAGACTGAATTTTCTTGCATGAACTACTGAATTTTCTTGCATGAACTTGATTGAATTGAGAACTGGAAATTAGATCTCTGAAAAATATGCAAGTTACACCTGAAAACTAAATATCCACTGTTTGTTGATTAGTTGCATGAAATTCTGAAACTTGTATACTTGCACTAGAATTCAGTATACTTGGAGTGAAACTGGTGAAAATTGCTTTGGTATACTTGCACTTGCACTGATTCTTTGAAAATTTCCTCGCAATTCAGTAACACCTTGCAATCAGTTAACTTTTACTGAAATACTCCATTTTATGTACCTGCAGCCACATCGCCAGCATTGTCGGCATCCTTGCCATCCTCTTCTTCAACCTGATGATCTAAATTCATGCCATCGTGATCGACATCGCCTCCTCCGGGTATGATGACATCATCTTCTTCTGGTGTAAGGGATTTTAGTACACTGTACTTTAGACATTTCAACAAGAAACTTGTATACTTGCACTAGAATTCATGTAAATTAAACTGGTGAAACTGGAGTCAATACTATTGCTTGTTGCAAGGTGCTGTGCTGGGTTGTGTTTGCTTTATTCTAGGAGTATTATTGCCGGATAAGAAGCTCTGTGAATACGATAGTTGCATCATATACCTTAACTTAAGGAACATCATGGTTTCAATATTACGTTTCTGTTTTTGACATCTTGTAGGCTGGGAGGCACACCATTATTCTGATGCAACCATCTCAAAACAGGGGCACTAGGACGTTTATGGATTATAATTCAGTTAACCATCTCCAAACTTAAGGAACCTCATTGTTAAAATGACCTGCTTGATAATGCAATAATAATCACCTTGTGGCTATCTTATCTTATTATTACTTGGTGGCACGATTAATATTTTTCAGATGCAGTAAATTGTGAAGGCACGATTAGGCTGGGAGGCACACAGCAGTAAATTTGTTCAGTGTTCACTATTGTCTTGTTCTGTGTCACTTCTGTCTCCTGATGCAGTAAATTATGCAATATTAAGGAAGGTTTAGTACTATTATTCCTTGTGATGTGTAAAATGGTAGTGAAGCAACCAAGTACTACTAGGAGTTGATCTTGTAATCTGTATAAACCGCTGTCTTGGGAATATACCTGCATTTTGACCAGCTTCTTCGATGATTTCTTGTGTTTGAGGAGGAGAAAAATTCAGGTCGGGGAGGACCATAGCTGCTGCTGGTACTCAGCGACGACGAGGATGGACTTGATGAAAAGCTGATGCTGCTGCTATCCTGGAGCAGCCGACATAGACCTTGTCGGCGTCGAAGCGGAGCCGGCGTGCTGCTCCTGCCCTGGTCGGTGCTCTGCTCTCGTCTGCTGCTGCTGCAGGGTGGGAGCCTGCGTGCTCTGCTCCCTTGGCCGGTGCTCTGCACCTGCTGGGTGGGAGCTGGCGTGCTGCTGCTGGGTGAGGATCTGGGCGAGGCAAGCACCATCCTGATTTCAAGGATCTGGGCGAGGCAAGCACGATCCTGATGGCGAGGATCCTGGAGAGGTGCACGCGCACGAGGAAGAAGCCCAGAAGAGGAAGAAGCCCAGGCGCGCGAGGAACCTGGCGGCGAGGATCTGCTGGCGACTGCGATTCAAATTTTGAATTCTATTTTGTTCGCTGTATGATCTGTTCTCTACTTCGAGAGGGCATGACATGTTATTTTTGCGAACAAGTGAGGGTAGAAATGTCTTTTGGGCGTTTTTCACCTTACTGTTGACAGCCTTTGGTCTAGAAAATGAATCTTTTTTTTTGCATGGTAGAAAATGAATCTATCATTATACATTTACAAACACCCGTAGGAGAATAGGAGGAGCGACTAGGCTTAGAAGCATTTGCATTATTAACGTGGCGGGAAAGTTCACCGGCGTTTCCAGCCGTGTACAGGGAAACGTTCGTATTTAAAACAGGAAGTGGGGTGTTTGGAATGGATCGGGAAACAAGCGACCCAGGATTATGAAACTGTGAGCCAAGCACGATTACGGGCCTTGCCGCCTTGGTCGATCGAGAAAGAGTTTTATCATGTGTCTGCTATTGTACTTATTCAGAGGATATGTTAGGCACTCATTGTGTGTTGTCATTTCGTTTTTATACATCAAATTCTTTCCTTTTTTTCTTTCTTAATTCTCTTTAGAAACCTTCATGTCGTGGTATAAACACGTAGTACGTCCGTAAAACACTAGAGCCTGTTGCAAAGACGATATAAAACCAAATTGACAAACATTAATAGTTTTCCGAACTGCTTCGAGTCACTTCGGTGCACCGGAACTACGAGGTCCACTAGAACACCAAGTGTAGTGGTAGCAAGACTGGAACACCCACACATGACCGTAAGAGCATCTTCACCGACACCTTACAAATTGTGTCCCCGCTTTGGGGTGTCAGACATTTATCCGACTAATTCTAGGTTACTGTCCACACCGACACCCCTAAACCAAAAGTCAAATTTGACAAGCTTTTCCAAATTACAAACAAAAGACACGATTTTCATTGAAATTCGATTCATTACAAACAAAATTTAAAACTACAACTTAAATTACAACTAACGTAGACTTAAATACAACTATTATAGACATCGGGAGGAAGGCCAACGTGGTATTCGTCCATCGCCGCGTGAGAGGGCCGGCCTCGTCATCGTTTGCCCCGTCCTCGGCGAAATAGGGGGTACCAGACGAATTGCGGCCGACCACCAGTGCTTCTCCGACCTGCCTTGCACAATCATGGCGCGCATCACCGCCTGTGCGCGCGCACAAGCAGGAGCCTCTGCTGGCGGCCCGGGCTCTCCACAGCGCGGAGATGCTGCCTCTCGTCTGCCGCTGCCTGCCTTTCCCTATCCACCATCACCTCCTCCTCCCTCGCCGTGGCATGTTGTCGACGGCGGAGCGTGGGGCATGTGTTTGTCTACCCGACCATGCGCGGGAAAGTAAGACGGGACATGGTGGCTCGTGGGAACCGACGGGTGGATGGTGAGACGACGTGTCGGTTTAATACCGGCGACACGTCTCCGCCATGTTGACCTGGTAGCGCCGCTGGGAAGGATGCTCCGCCATTACAACCGCGACGTGACCGGTGTGCGGATGACACATGGGACCCGACTGTCATTAGCTGCAAGTAGATATGTTCGGGCCTTGTCCGACGCCCCCCGAAGAGACCCCAAATATGGTTAACCGTTCGGAGGCGCCAGACAGAAATTGTGTTGGACCCGATATTTAGTGATTCTGGTGTGACCGTTTTACTCGTGTCCAGTTTAAGTAGACATTTATGGGTGACTAGCTGATTGTCCGTGCGTTGCCCCGGTTCATTGACTTCTTTCCTCGTTGCATATGTAAACATGTGAAAAGTATGTATATTGAATAGATAACACATAGTATTTCTTAAAAAAAGTAAGATTCTTCTCTGCTTGAACGTATTTGATAAAAGATATAATAAGATATGGTATTCATGTCCAAGTTGTCATGCGAGCATGCTCCTGATAGGCTATGAGAGTAACATCCTCGACGCCATGTCCAAACCATCCTCTACTATCTTCATTCGGTTCACGGCCGTTGCTTAAGCCTTGGCTCCTCCATCGGTATTGGTGCACCGCCACTGCTCCGGCTCTTCCTGCTCCCCTGCCTCGCATCACCATCACTGTCGCATGTGGCACATCTGAAGTATTTTTAGTAAATACAATGGCCAACATAGAGATTTATCATGTTGTTGCATGAGCCGACAAAAAACATAATTGAGCTTCTTTTGCATTATGCATCCAAACGACTTATCAGGAAAAAAGGGGAATATTGCATGTGGCCAACTTGTGCTGTGACCTGAAACTTCACACACGGAAGACAAGAGATAGAATACGTAGGAGCAAATCCACTTTGCAAAATACAAAATAAATCTATTAAACTAAACCTGTTTGTTCTATCTTGCATTATATATTGCCATGCGGGCATTGCCTTGAACAACAACAAAATAGTTTGTAGAGTAAACTATTTTTTTTAACAATATCTAATTAGCAACAACAGCCGGAGAACGGTGCAAGAATTAAAGTAGCAAAAAAAAAAAAGATTACCTTAATGTATACAGAAATCTGATTTCTCTTCTTGGCATCCATGTCCAAGTTGTCTCCTCCAACCAAGATTAGACCAAGGTCACCAAGATTACCAAAGTCTTTGCTCCATCAGCAAAAATTCCGTCTCATCATCATCATCAATTATCCAAACAGGGTGTCGTGGAATTAAGTTAGAAGAGAAGACCAAACCAGCTATGTCCACAAATGCCTGCATAATTGCAGTGGAAGATGTATCAGGGTACATTATTACCTCTATATGTACGATAAGTATCACCGACGAAGGAGGCAAAAAAAAAATACTATCACTGCTCTCCTCTCTGTTCTGAATTGGATATTTCTGTTCTAAAGAGAAATGTTTAATATACCTTCTTATGTTAAAAGAAAGTTGATAATACTGTGTGGATATGTGCTAGAAACATTGCTAAATCATCTATTTGTGCAAGTATATAGTTGCATAACATGAATATTCAATACAACGCCAATAATTCTGGGATTAAAAAGTAAGCTATCATATCACATATGTAGTATCACTACAAAGAAAATGAACCATTGTAAATCAACCGAGTGGGCCAAATTAACTCAGATGTGAATCGAGTGGCAGAAACTATTACTCAGTTTTTATGTTAAAAAGAAAACGAAAAACGCTTGAAATTAAACATGAGTGCAAGAGATAAATACATGACATAAAGGTTTACTGTACTTGCTCCAAATTAGCATCCGTGTATAAGCAGAAAAGTAACAAGTGCAACATCTATAATTAAGAAATTTAACTATTAGCTGGGCGATCATACTACCAAGTAGAAAAAATATATAATAGCTGGAACAGAACAACTGCTGAAGATCGAGGTGATGGTTTGATTGGTTTTACGTAAGGGAAGGCTAGAAGAGTGCATGATTGAGGATGTAAGTAGAGACGTCACATACCAGGTCGAAGATTGACATTCAACAACAGACAATCGAGGAATACTGTAAAGTCGGGAACGAACATAATTTTGCCACGCGATCCGTTTGGCTCACGTCTGCCACAGTGCGACCGGCGGCGCGACCCCGATCCCCGGTTCATCGGCGCTGATCTACAGAGGGACGGGCGTGTGCGGCTCGCGTATGGTAGATGGAGGCGGCGACGCATGTTCTCTCTGGCGTGGATCTCGACGACGCGCGGAGTGACGGCGGGGAGTTTAGGCACGGCGCCTGCAGCGCGCCGCGGGACAAACTTGACCTCCGTCCGGGCCGGCGGTTCCCCACCCGAGCTGCGAGTCGTGGGGGAGCGATTTCCTGGGAAAGCGATGGAGGTCCAGAAATTGGGAGAGAGATGTGCAGCACGTTGTTTGACTCGTCTTGCGGTTTTTTTTGTTTTTGTGCAGCGGTTCTCATTGGCGCGGGTTCGCTCCACGTACCACGGAACACGGACACCACCGAGTCTGCTTTAATATAGTAGAGATTTGGGATGCCGGTGGAGATGCTTTGAGAGCAGCTTGGAGCGGTTGAAACACGGGGACTTGCCGATGCGCGGCGCCCGGACACAGTGACGCGTGGGAGCTCCGCGACGCGTCCACCTGATTGATCTCCACCGCGAGGAAAACGAGCCGCTTAAGCCAAGCGGAGAGACGATGGAACCACCACCTCACCCACACGCGTAGGCACCGAAAATTCCTCGTGATCCACTCCCACCTCGCGATCTATTTAAACGGCCCGACTCCCCCCCTTTTCCCTCGCTCGCTCTCTTGCTCTGCATATCATTCTGATACTCTGCTCGGTCCTCGATCAGTCGATCGCCTCCTGTTCCTCCTCGCATCTCTCTTTGCGGCCATGGCTTTCCAGTGCCCCGTGAACTCCCCCTTCGACTGCCTCCTCCTAGGTAAGAACCGACGCACACGTCTCTATCTCTTCTTGGTAGCTCATGATCGAATCATCTGATTAATTGTGGTGAATTTCCTCTGCTTCGATCGTGAACACTGAAGACCTGGACGACACGCTGTACCCGGGCGGCACCGGCATTGGCCCGGCGCTGAAGCGGAACATCGACGAGTTCCTCATGGCCAGGTTCGGCCTCGCGGAGGACAGGGCCGCCGCCCTCCGCGTCGAGCTCTTCCGCACCCACGGCAGCACCCTCGCCGGCCTCATCGTAAGCTCCATCCAACTTTGCCTTGTCAATCTCTGAAGTCTCCATACCTTTCCCCCTCGCGTCGCCCTTTCCTTGCGTGTCTAACATGTCGACCTTTCGTCGTGAATCTCTTTCTGCAGGCGCTCGGTCACGACGTGCACCCGGACGAGTACCACAGGTCAGCACGCAAACTCAACACTTTCGTCAACGATTTTGATTACGCCTCCAAAACCTGAATTCGCCTAGCTTAATTTGGTTTCGATTGTGTGTGAATGCAGCTACGTCCACGGGCGGCTGCCCTACGACATGATCGCCGCCGACCCGCGCCTCGCGGCGCTGCTTCAGAGCATCCCCCAGCGCAAGATCGTAAGCACACTTATTCTCCCAGACAAACATAATTCTTGATTGATTGATCGTAAATAACTCGTAAGAGCTTCTGCTGACCGATTGTAATCGCACGCAGCTGTTCACGAACTCGGACCGCGCGCACATGAAGAAGGCGCTGGAGCGGCTGGGCGTCGACGAGGCATGCTTTGACGACGTCGTCTGCTTCGAGACCATGAACCCGCACCTCTTCGGGGAGGTGAACCAAGACGACGACGGTGCCGACGCCGACCGCACGGTCGTGGTCTTGAAACCGTCTGTCGATGCCATCGTCGCCGGCCTGCGGGCCGCCGGCACAAACCCACGTCGGACGGTAACTACCTAAGCCAATTTTCACCTTACCTTCCGTGTGTGCTTACTCTGAAATCTTACAGTGTGCAAAGTATATGTTCTTCAGGAATAGGGTGTGGTATGAACGATGCTATTCTGACCACATGTGTTTCCCAAACCAATGTCCTGTCTCAGGATATTTTTCTTGACGCCATTCTGTCTCCGGACATACTATAGAAAATTTGACGCAGAGAGCATCGACGTCTTAATACTGTAATAAACCGTTCCGCGACGAATGGAAAGAGACACCAGCAGGTGTAACACAAGCCACTAACTTAAAAAAATTAGCAGCTAATCAAGCCCTTATCGGCACTTGCTTTCGATGAAAGCAAAGCACACTAATATAAAATTAGTTTTCATTTTTGCGTGCTTCATTTGTGCTCTTGCATGATCATAAAACTAATATGTTGATCTCGTCCTCCTCTGTCAGCTCTTCCTCGACGACAGCGAGAGGAACATCGCCGCAGGGAAAGCCCTCGGCCTCCGCACAGCCCTGGTAAATTATCCAACCCATCTCAATCTATACGAGTATACATATTATTCATCTTTCCCGGGCGTGCTCAATGATACAGACATCATATATAATGCAGAAATATAACAAACGTAACGCATTTTGCGCATAAAAACCAGCTAAACGACACTGAAAGTTTCGTGGCGCCAACTCAGTTTCCAGAGACGTTGCTGTCCGTTGTTGGACGGGTAGGTCGATCCATCTATCAGGTGGCCGGTGCACGCTGATTAGAGAGGCATTATTTCGATGAGCTTGCTTTGGCTAGCATGCCATTAGGCCACTGGCACTTACTCCCTCCGTTCAGAAAAGGATGTCACAAAAATGAACTATAGGTAGACCATTTTTGTGACATCCTTTTCCGAACGGAGGGAGTACATTATTGGGTACTATCACCTGATTTTGCACATGCAAGCTTCGTGGCTGGCATTGGAAACGAATGTGTGACCCTGCTTGGCTGAATGGGAGGAAACAGAGCAAAAAGAAGAAGAAGAAAAGATCTCTCAACCGAATGTCCCATTTCTGTTCTCTCAATTAATAAATCGTTGGGCCATCACATCAATCAAATAGTTTCCATTGTCTCCGTCGACGATCGAAAGATAACGTGTCCAATCCAGCTTTCAGTACAAATCACCATCATCCACATCATCAAAACACCCGCCAATAATCTAATGTAGACAAGTTACAAGAAGCGTTGAAGCTGACATTATTTACACAGCAACTTCATATTTGTTGACGGCTCGATTTGGTGGTCGACCTGCAGGTTGGCAAGAGGGTGAGGAGCAAGGAGTCGGACTACGCCCTGGAGAGCATCGGCAGCCTCCGGCGAGCCATCCCGGAGATCTGGGGCGGCGTCGCCGTGGTCGACGACGAGCTGCAGCCCGACCACAACGTGGAGAAGAACAAGAGCATGAGGGCCGACATGGACTCCATCATCCAGCCCACGTCAATCCAGGCCTAATATATATAAATCGCATCCTAATCTCCAACCGGCCAGATACAAGATCGATGTCCATAATGCGTCACTAATAAAGATCCTATGTTTATGTAATCATCATGTAAATTATGTTCTGATTTCTGATTCTGCGTGTCTGAATGTGTACAGGCTTGTACCTAGCTGACAAACAGACAGACACGCATGTACGATTCTAATCAGCACCATGTTGTAAATCAAATTAAGAAGTAAAGTGCAGGACGAGTCATGTGTCACATGTTGGTGCGTTCCCAGCATCTTACATGTGTGCTTCTCTAAATAATCTACCTTTGTGTTTGCAATTGCTTGTCTCTTTCGTTCAAAGTATATATTTTTTTTAGAAAAGGGAATTTTATTAATCCCAGCCTCCCTCTGCATCGAGTGATGCACACAGCCGATTATTACAAAGTTTGAGTGTATATAGTTTTAGATTACATATCACAAATCACGAAAGATTGAGACATGCCTCAACCGACAAGACCAAATGAAGCAAAACTACGAAAGTCGACTAATATGTTGCCACGAATGTCGGAAGAAAAAATTCTGTGCCACCAGAAGTAGTCTCGTGCACCCAGCCACCATAAGATCCCGCTGGTCCGAAGGCAGCAGGAAAGCCCATACCTGTATCCAGTGCACCGCCATATGAATAACCTGTAATACATGGAAATTATCTTTTCTGTTAAAAACAAGATTGTTCCTACAGTTCCAAATAGACCAACAAATAGCAGAAACGCCGATACGAATCCTATTTTTGGTCTTTTTATCTATCCCATTCAACCAATTCCCAAACATGTTTGTGACATTGGTAGGAGGGGGGATATTATAAGTACAAAAAACTACACGCCACACTAGTTTTGCAAAAGGGCATGATATGAAAAGATGCTCAATACTCTCCGCATTCCCACAAAAAGAACAGTAAGAGCTACCGTGCCAGTTTCTCTTTGCAAGATTATCTTTAGTCAGCAAGACTCTTCTAGGAAGGAACCACATAAAAACTTTTATTTTGAGCGATATTTTTAACTTCCAAAGGTCTTTTTGTAAAAATCTAGTATGTCCATTCATTAAATCCTCATACATAGATTTTACCGTAAAAGTTCCATTTTGTGTCAACTTCCATGTAAACATATCAGGAACATCACTTAACGTAACACCCATTAGTCTAAGGCATAAGTGAGACCACATATCCCACTTATCCCCAACAAGAGCCTGTCTAAAACCTAAGTTTAGTGGAGGCACATTGTGAAGCACATCATGAACCGAAACATTTTTGTGTTGCACAATGTTATATAATAAAGGGTATTGTTGCATTAAAGGGGACTCTCCCAACCAAGTGTCCCAGAAGTGTGAACGGGTGAAGTGGACCACAGTTACAAGGGTCTCAAATGGAGCATATTCTATGTCACCGTTTGGAGCCAGAAATGGATCGATATCTCCCGACAAAGAATGCAAGGAAAAATAAAGAGTGAAAGACACCAGAGGTCACGAAGTTGCGCGAAAAGAAAGGATTGGTCACCAAGTTGCGAAACCTCAATTATGGGGTCACCAAGTTGTGGAAATGCCAAACTTTGGTCATTCCGTTAGCAGTGCCGTGAACTCGCTGACGTGGCACCGTGAGCTGCTGCTCGTTTTTGCAGAAAACACCCTGGAACAAGTTAGCTTCTCATTTCGACGTCCAGTTGACTTTCGAATAGAAGGTCCTACACCGCCCGGGAGTGGTGCCGCTCGCGTTCGCGTTCGTGGTCACGGCCACGGCCGCCGTGCCTCTCGCGATTCCTGAGCTGCTCCTTGTACTCCGCTCCGCCGCCACCCCATCAGCCTCGGCCTCGATCGGGGCCATGGCACACGCCGCCGCCGCTTCGTCGCTTAGGAGCTGCGAGCCCACCACCGCCTCCTCCGCCGCCTGATCGATCAAGTCGCTCGTCCTCGCCCACCGGCCGCCGCCACGCACCGATAGGTACGTGCGTGCAAGCGTCGATCCCGATTAGTGCCCCGTCTTTCTTCTGCCTCCTCCTCCCAAATCGATCGATCCGCGGGGCCGTGAGCATTTCGGAGCTCGGAGCGAGCGAGCGATCGACGCGCCACCGCGCTAGCTTGATGCATCTCGTGGTCTCCTCCTGTATTTCTCTTCTGCTGGATCTATTATATTGTTCAAGCTAGCTCTTCTAGTTTTTCGGAGTTGATTTCACTTGTGACGCATCGGATACGCGTGCCTGCTCGACATCACCCGCCGGCCGCGCGCTAGGTTGATGCATCTCCTGGGTCTACTTTGTATTTCTTTTCTGCTGGAACTATCGATCATATTGTTGAAGCCTCGCTTGCTCCTCTAGTTTTTGAGATCGTTAATTAATTTCACTTGTGTGCGGCGATGTATGTTGGTTCAAGCCTCGCGCTCTTCTAATTTTCAGATCGAGCTACCTCCGGCCGGCGCTAGATCTGCACTGCATTTTGGATACATGTTGTTTTGCTGCTAATTAATTAACCTCGTTATTTTAAAGAAGAGGAAAAAATAAATAAAAAAGGACCTAATAATTGGAATAAACAAAATTATAAGGTGATATTTGTAAAAAACAGCCCGCCACGTCAGCGACTTAACCTCCGTCATGACGGAATGACCAAAGTTTGGCATTTCCACAACTTGGTGACCCATAATTGAGGTTTCGCAACTTGGTGACCAATCCTTCCTTTTCGCGCAACTTTGTGACCTCTGGTGCCTTTCACTCAAAAATAAAATAATATCGTCTTTCTCTCGACCGAGAGCAACGCGTGCTTTCCTGCTGGCTAATATCAGCTTACGTGGATGGTGGACGGTGGTTGATGACGCGGACCGATTGGTACGTTCTAGAATTGTGTTCCTCCCGTGTCATTTTTACGCTGTCGTGGATCACACTGTTCTTCTGTTTCTTTGTCATAATATTTTCATCATCGTCATCGGTTGGCTCGAGGCGTCGATTTGCTTCTATGACCGCCTGCAACATTGGCATCCAAAATCGTCCCAGACGTCGCTGCTTCGTTTTTCGCTCGCACCAGCCACAATCTCTAAAACGGAGAGGGGGGAGCAAACATGGATATTGCAGGGTCTGAGGGATGGGCTTAATGCGCCTCGATGCACGACCAGTTCCATCTTGATCTGATGTGTGGTCAGTGAGACAGTTTTTGTGAAAAGGGAAAAACCTACCACCGTTTCAGTTCCAAATATAAGGCTTGTAAATTTATTCAAATGTCAAAACTTACCAATTTTGACCAACTATATGGAAGAAACATTGTCGTTGTGTTGCATAAACCCTAGAAATTCCACTCGATCTTGATCATGCGTTGTTCCGGTTGTTCCAATTAGACCGACTGTAGAGATGGTTCGGGAAGGAGTGCAGAAATGGGTGGTCGTGGAAGATGGGGGAGGGGGAGACGACCTCTCCACCATTGGATGACGATCTAATAGTCTACGAAAAAGTGACCTGACGTATCATATCGCCGGAGAGCCAGAGCCTATAAAAAAATATCAACATCTACAATATTGAATAAAATCCACTACAGTTTGTTTTACGGTGATCTACATATATAAGTTCGGTATCGTATATGTTCATACTTTGTCTATAAAATTTGTCAAAATTAAAAGGCATTGAAATTCTAACTAAATTTTATACGCCTTATTTCCAAAATGGGGAAGTTTGTCACAACTTGAGAGTAAATTGTGATATATGTTGTATGTAAAATAGTGTGTACCACACTAACAAAACTAAAGGGTGAAAAGTAAAACAAAGAGGGATGAACTTTAAATAGATGAGTACTTTGGTCACTCAACTTCTGATTTTGAGTATGAATCGGGCTGTTACTTTGGACCATTTTATAATTAAACCGGCCACAATTGTAATGTGGCACATGGACTGGGCAGTTGACCGGAGACTTTGATATTTATTTTTTGCGAAAACAATCTTGTTGAATCGCAAAATCACATTTATTTTCTCTCTCCGTGTTTCCCCCGCTTATGACTGGGCCCCCACCTTCCAAGTTATCTTCAACCTTTGGCTCCGGTCATCAGCCTTGTTCATGAACATTGCCTTCACCACCGTCCCCTTCATCTCCGCTGAGAAACGTTTCCTGCCTCGGCCACAACACGGCCTTGATAATGGGCGTCTGATGACACACAAGTGTAGGGGACTACCGTAGCCTTTTCGATAAGTAGGAGTGTTGAATCCAACGAGTAGCAGAAGGTGTTAACAAGTGGATTTTAGCAATGTGTCACTGTAAATACTGCAAGAGAATTTTATAGTAACAAGGAATTTAATTGCAAGTAAATAAAAGCAACAAAGCAAAAGTCTAGCAAGTGGTCCAATCCTTTCCAGCACAAATGACAAGTCGGTGGTGTTACCAATGATGATTAAAACGTTCCTAAGGACACACTGGATTTTTGTCTAGTTATTTTCATCATATGCCATTGATTAATCTTTATTGCTTTGATAAGTGTTGTGTGGGTAAGCCCTTACTTGGACGCCTACACACTTATGATTAAACCCCCAGCAAGCAACCCGCCACTACAAGAAAGTTATTAAGATAATCTAACCATAGCGATAAACTCTGAGATTCTACGTATCCCTAGTGCAATACTGATGCACCTAAAATGCATCTACTTTTCCAAGCACTTTGATTCATAATTTGCTCCGGAATCTTCCCATATTTGAATAAACCTGCTGAATCTGACGCTGTTTTTAGCAAAGTCTCGTTTCTGGTTATTTTTGCAGGAAATTAAATCGAGGAAAAATACCACGTCATTTTTATGGAAAAGGAGGACAACGTGCAAAGGATGGACACGAGGAAGCGCCGGAGGCCCAAAAGAGGGGGCCCCACGCGGCCAGATCCTTGGGCCGCGTGGGCCCACCTATCTGGAGCCTCGGGCGCCGCCTCTCCTTCGGCTTTTCGCGTACCCCCTCATATATACGAAAAAGTGGGTGCCCTAGGAGGAGGGGAGCTTTCGCGAAACACACCGCCGCCAGCACCACGATCTTCGTCTTCGGAGACAGATTGATCCAGGATTTCTCCTCCGGTGGAGGGATCCGGAGACCGTCTTCACCGCCATCTTCACCGCCTTCATCTCCATCGACCATGAGCTCCCTCTCCATCACCATGTGTGAGTTGTCCGCTGTAGGCATGTGAGGTGGATGGGGATTGGATGAGATTGATCATGTAATGATACCCGTTGTCCGAGATCTTAGGGGTTTATCTTGAGGATATTTTTGTATTGTGTTGATGCACTTATGCTATACTTAATGCTTGTTACTAGGGCCCAAGTGACATGATTTCAGTACTGAACTTATTTTGCTTCATCATATAATTGAGTTTGGTATTTATCTGCAAAGTGTATCACCTGCTATTATGTTGAACCTGCGAACCCTAAAAGTGATAATATAGGTAAAACAAGGGGGAGATGTTTTAGTTTGAGGATTCTATGTGTTCATGAAGTGTTAATGCGTTGTTCCGGGCTATTCGAAAGGGTAGACCTTAATTACCTGTAGTTCCAAGTTGGCCCCGGTGAAATGGGCAGGTAGGACAATAGATGATGTGCAAATTCTCTTGGTTAGTACGCACAACTAATTATGGAACACATACCTACATATATCGGAGTTAGAGATAAGTCTCATTGCTATTTATATCTTATTATATGATCAATCTTATTCATGCAACACCCCGCTATCACCTCATGCCTACGTTTTAAATCTCTGAGTTTCACTTTCACTTTTCCGGTGAAAACTGGGAAACCCTTGTTCACTACTGCTGTTTTATTTGCTACTTGAATCATACTACTGACATCACTATCGCTGCTGCAAGTTTATTGATATACAGGTGTGGTTGAGAGTGACGCCTCAATTGCCAAATTCTTATTGGTATTCTTGTGTTCCCATCGTGTCGAACTATAAATTTGGGTAATACTTCCCAACGAAGATTTCAGCGATCCCCTATACTTGTGGGCATCAAATACCTTGCGAATTGGAGTTTAGGTTTCTGTCACTCCTGCAATCCTACCATAAGCAAACTAAATACACAATGCATTTTCCAAGACCCATAAAGGTGAAGTATCATGTAGTCGACGTTCACATGACACCATAAGTTAAATATCAAACCATTAAATATTACTGAACTTTATATGATTACTAGCAACAAGATTTATCCCATGCCCTCAAGAACTAAACGAACGACTCACCGGATAACATATGGATCATAATCAGAGGTGATTTATGAATGAATAACAATATGGTCCTAACAAGAATTCACCGATAAAAATCAATAGCATCAACTACAAAGGGTAATCAACACCGAATAAGTAATCCCAATGATATATAAGTAATGGATCAAGATTGAACATCAGGTCGGCGTGGAGACGGCGGTGGAGACGGTTCTCGTGATGGTGGCGATCGAGATTACGATCCCGATGATACCCAGCGTGATGACGATGGCGATGATTCCCCCCTCTAGGAGGGCAGTTTCCCCGGCAGGAATTCGACCTGCCGGAGCTCTCTCAAGCTCTGTCTGGTTCCGCCTCGAGACGGCGGTGGAAAAACAATGCGAGGCCTCCTTTAAGTTTTATAGGGCAAACAAAAAATATAGTCCGAATGGCGTCGAGAGGCGAGCCACATGGCGCCCAGGCGGGTCCCACCGGCGGGTGGCCCCTAGGCTGTGGCCACTGGCCGCGTGACCGACTTGCTTGCCTTCTGGCCTCCATCTTCAGGCTCCCTGGCTTAGTTTCTTCGAAAGAATTTTGTGATTTTTCTCTGATTTTTCTGAGCGATGGAAATTGGGTATCTATTCGGGTGTTTTTCCTCCTGTTTCCTGGACTCCGGTGCTTTCCCCCTCTTAATTGTAAAACATGGAAAATAAGATAATATAACATAATAATTGCATCTTAATATGAAATATATCAATGGATTAGAGTAAATTATAATATATATAATAGTGATGGAAAAATGGGCGTTCAACGTCGTCAGCGTCTTCTTTCTTGCGCTGGACGGTTCCACCCTCGCCGCCTTGGTACGAACCGGAGAATTCTCAGGCCACGGATCCGGTGGTCCTTCAACCCGGTCCTTGCCGCGGCCTCCGTTGCCACGCTCAGCCTCGTCATATGGGTATGAGGTGGACAAGGTTGACATGGACGAAATATGAGTGTGAGAATGAGGATAACATGGACGGAACGAATTGGTGATGCTGACCAACATGCCCAAGGAACTTCTCCATCGAAAGAGGTAAATAGACTTGTATAATCACCTCACTAAATAATAGGAAAAGAACTCCCGAGTTATCCATTTTGAGGAAGATAGTTTTTCTTTTCTTTTTGAACTGACGCTCAAGACATGACTTGGGGGACGACACTTTCTTTATATAGGTGCGACTCAGTTGTAAGAGTAACTAGAAGGACACCCCACACGTTGCAGCGGGTATCTCTTAAGAAATTTAATAAAATGCATGAAACCTGAAGTTGATTAAAGAAATATGCAAGATTTAGTTAATCATAGTAGTCAAGAGCCTAAATTTTTTAGACATCAAATATATGTGTGGTTTATAATTTAAAGATCGTTATGGTTTAAAGTGTATCTGATTGATATAGATAAGATTATATTAACGGGTTGAAGAAACAGATGTCGTGGATGGCTTACATGACGATGATATGCACATTGCCTCATAGTATTTCTGGAATTTTTTTGAGTGAATACATATAGAAGAACCCATATTTTTGAATAACAACAATATGATTTTCATCATTGAAAATAATTGGCAACAAATTCACGGGCTAATTTCGGTGTTCTACTTGCACATGATTTACTTGTGTAACTACATCGTGACATGGTGTGATCTTATCATTCTAGCTTAAAAAATTATGTGGACAATTTGATGGGCTAATGAAAGATGATGTGGATGCTTTTATGTAGAGATAGAAAATAATTAATAGATGTTAGTGGGATGACATGGATAATTGATTGGCTAAAAGAGCAATTGATGTGGATAGCTTGCATGTTGAGATAGAAAAATATTAATTACACTTAGTGGGGTTTTGCTTTATAAAAAGTACTAGAGGATACCCCGCGCGTTGCAGCGGGTATCACTTTAGAAACTATATCGTGTAAATAAAATGGTACAAAAGGTAGGACATATTAAATGAATATACGAAAATCAATTGATCATAGTCGACATACTAAATTTTCATAGACATGAATTGTGTGTTTATTATATATTGTTAATGTGAACTATTAGATGGTTGGAGGAATGTATGATGTGTATATTAATAAGTATTAGTGAAAATGACATGGACAATTGATTGGCTAATAGCATGAATGATGTGGATAGCTTGCATGTTGAGATAGAAAAATAATAAATGCACTTAGTGGGGTTTTGCTTTATAAGAGGTATAGATAGATAACCCTTTGCTCATCCATGCAGCGGATAAGTTAAAAGCCGAGACTGATCAACGCTACGGGAAAGAACCTCCGCTGTGCCGTGCCACGACTGTGAGTTGCAAGGCAGTCATCAATGTCAGCGACAAACTTTGTGCCATACTGTATGGCATGCAACATACAAAAGGAATCTCGTGAGCACCCATCCTTGTCGAGCAAAGCCACAGACTTCAAGTGTCCTGGCGCCTCTCATTCCCAAGAGCAAGTACTACAGCAACACAACTCGTGCTTTAAGATTCCCTGTTTAAACACCAAATAGATCGTCTATTGCAATGTGCTTGAGCAACAATTTTAAGAACAATTCTGGTTCTTGAAGGAAATCTTGATTGCAAACTATCGAGTCAGGCACAGTTCACTTATTCATAGGAAAACACATGGAGGTAGTGTCCTGGCTCTTTTATAGCCAGTGATCCAAGAAAAGGGCCGCAGTTTGCTCAAGATAGAGAAAAGTGCATGTGTATTCGGCTCACCAACCATCATTCATGCACTTTAAAACGGAAGGTGTTTTCCTGCAACAATATAAGAACGCAAATCTAAGTAGCACACATATGCTGGTCAATCTTACCGTGTTGTGGTATTTTTGGTGAAACGGTAGAACCATTGGGGGACAATACCCCCATCCCTATACTAGAGTCAATCCGTAACATCAGTCAGTACGTAGCAATTTTATAGACTTGGAGACATAGAAATGAAATAGATTACTTACTGAGTAAGAAAATGACCGGCGACAGTTTTTACATACACAACATACTACCCTATTTCAGTATCACTTCCATTTCATTAGAAGAAACCCATTTAACAAAGATTAAAGCAACAATATTTGTGCGATTGTATTAGTAGAACCCACACATCAAAGATCATATCAACAATGTAAAAAATCCTTTTTTTATTTCTTATCAATCCTAACAGCTAAAGCATCGTGATCCTAGTCTATCTTTTAATTTATTTTACTTTTACACTTTCTTACTTACTCTCCACTTCATAATTAATCAGGACCAGACGGGGCAGAGCACGCAGTGTCTTCTCCACCTAGCAGCTAAGACTACTCTATTTATATATATGGTTGGGCATTAATGCATATGTTTACTTGTTCCTTCTTTGTTTGTGATGAGGTTCTGAATAAGTAGAACTAAAACCTAGAATAGTTAGGCTCTAATGACTCGTCTAATATTTGTGTCTCTGATCCCATTACTTAAGGTTCAAAATCTTAGTTTGACGAACGATGGGGCAGGCAACGTCGGGCGTGGTGAGGTCGACGAACTTGGGCGCCTCCAATTTCTCCTCCTCCGTAGTGCCAAGCCTGACGGGGATCTCCATCTACAATGGTTCTGGTTTCCACGATGGTGTGCTATGCGGACGAGGTTGTGGTGGTGCTACGAGGAGGAGCCGTATGGTTGCCGGATATGGCACGGTGAAAGTTGTAACAAATGACGGTCGCAACGTCTACATAGAGTTGGTTGGGGAAAAAAAACCTCCTGAAGGGTGGGTCCCACCCATCAATGGGTGGAAGAAGAAACCGTTTTGATTCTACATGGTTGTTTTCGCAAAAAAAAGGGGTCAAACTCTCCAGCTAACTGCCCAATTCGCCTGCCACGTTTGAATTGTGACCAATTTACTTGGAAAATGATCCAAAGTGACCTCACAGCTCTCATTGAGAAATTGAGTGACCAAAATATGTGATTCTCTCTAAAAGAAACTCTAAGTAATCTTAGAGCCAGCAATAGATCGATGATCTTGGCTGTGACGGACAAAGGGAAGTTTTTTTTTGCTGTGCTCCTAGCCCGACCAGAGCGGCCCTTTCGTATAGCAGCTAAACCGACAGTGGATTGCTCATGCGTGGGCGATGACGCGGACGGATTGGTACGTTCCAGAGTTGGTGTCCTCCTCCTCGTTGTACCGGATCACGCACTGATCTGTTCGTCTTTACCTCTGTCATGCCGGGCTGTCGTCGCTATCCGCTCTTGCTTTGCAGTCGTGATGTTCACGTTGCCGTGTCGCCGCGTGCGGCGTGAGCAGGAGATCATAGATAGGATAGGACGACGGAGCGTTCTTATCGAGAGCTGATAGAATGTCGGGGAGTTGGGCGATATCTTCTCTGCTCGTCACATGTTGGTCCTGAAAACCTCAGTGCTGATCCGCAGGCTGCATTCGGATAGAGTTTCCACACTCTAGCGGGTTGTAGATCAGTACTGCTACCTCTCTCATTGCGGCGGACAGCGCGTTGCCATGCCCAACTGTTCCATAGACGAAAGGGACATGCACGCATGCTGCTTGCTTGTCAGACGATAATGCAGATGCAGTGCTCGATTGATTGTGTTGATGTGTGTCATTTCCGCGCTGGATTGGGATTGTGCTCTAGCGCGTGGGGATATATTTATCAACTACGTCGATCCAATCGTAGCTAGACATGGTTGTTGCATCATCTATTAGTGAAGTGAATTCCCTCCACTGTAAATACTCCGGCACATTAGATTTGATGAGAATCAAATAGGAAAAATAACAATATATACATAATAATAAATAAATTTAATGGTCGTAATAATATTGATTCGATGTTGATTATAATTGGACAAATTATAAAGTTTTACTTTAACAAAATCTACTCCATGTACGTGTCCGTACTTAGGTGACCCATACGTTTTTCCGAGACCTAAGTTTAACTAGTATTGTTTGGCCAATGAAACATGTATTACACTCCACGAAAGTTATACCGTTGAATTCTTATTCCAATCAGGTTTAAAATTATATATATTTTATAACCAATGAAACATATTTTATTAGTTAAATTAATGGTCAAAATTGAAATACGAAAAACGAGAACGCCTCATGGATTGGGACGGAGGGAGTTATACGCAAAGAAAATTAAAATGGAGGAAGTAAAAACTTTAAATTTTGGTTTAAAAACATGTGCTAGAAGACTGAGGTCAAAACATACAAAATTCACAATGTTACAAACTTGGAAGTGAAACCGAATTTGCTTCACACTGCTAATGCAAAAAAAAAGTGCAAGGATAAAACAAGAGCCAATGCTTAAACTCGAGTAAAAGTGGAAAAAAATGCTTGTGTCATGTGTGAACCTAAAGCTCGTAGATCCGACAACATAAATTTAGTCTGGATGCTAATATTTACGCACAAGTCCATGTGATTTTGAATTTTGAGGCTATAACAATTATAAAGATATCTTCGGTATCCGCCGACTGAAAGTACGTGCTTTGGATGTGTGCCAACCTATTGGCGAATAATCATACCATTCGAAAATAATGCCTGAGACCATATGCTCCTAGGGTGCTCACATAGTGTATGCACTTAGCATAAACTTTACAACTATTACAAATTTATCCTCGAATTTCGCCAATTCAACGTGGCGGCGGACGGCTCTTGCGGCCAGCTATGTCATACGGCGGCGCCCTCTCTCCGGCGGATCGTGGTACGGCGACGGCGGCTTCGTCTAGGCTCTTGGGAGCCGGCTGTGGATCCGATCGAGATTTGATCAGGCTGCTCAGGGTGCTTCGGGCAAATTTCCAGGGTCTCTTTGTATTTTTCTTTGTTTGCTGGACTTGTGTGTAATTTGTGCTGAGTATCCTAATATATGGCTCGGATCCGTCCTCAAAAAAAAAAAAAAACGTGCGTGTTGGACGTGTGGCTAGACCCATTTGTGTAGATTATTCAATCATCCACCAACAATGTATGAGATGATATTGTCGGCCTCCCACAACAATATGTGTGTAATCCCAAAAACAATTCAAGAGGAATGAAGATATTTTCTAGAAGTTCCCTGGCTACACAGGAATGCGAAAATGGTAAGAGGATATTTGAAGGTTACTGGCCTGGGACCGATCGTCTTAAAGTGGGTAATTATAATGGTAAGAGGATTGTTCTTGAACATCGCCTTCACCATCGTCGCCTTCATCTCTGCCGTCGCGAACGGTTCCTTTTGGTGCACCACGACCTTGCTCATGGATGTCATCAGTGCCCTTCTTCCTCACGCTGGACGGTTCCACCCTCACCGCCTTGGTACCGGAGAATCTCTTAGGCCACGGATCCGGCGGTCGTTCAGCCTGGCCCTTGCCCCGGCCTCCGTCGCCATGCTCAACCTTATCGTCCGGGTATGAGGTGGACAAGGTTGACATGGATGGAATATGAGTCTAGGAGCGAGAATAACATGGACGGAACAGAACTGGTGATGCTGACCAACATGCCCAAGGAACTACTCCAGGGCAAGAGGTAAATAAACTTGTATAATCATCTCTCTGAACAATAGGAAAAAGAACTTCCCGAGTGTTCCATTTTGAGGAAGAATCCATGACAAGCTCAAGATAGTTTTATTCTCTCTTTTTAAACTGAAGCTCAAGACATGACTTGGGGGACGACACTTTCTTTACATAGGTTCGACTCAGTTGTAAAATTAACAACACTTTGCTGATTCATGCAGCGGATAAGGCTAAAAGCCGAGAGTGATCAACGCTACGAGAAGGTAAGTCCATCGTGTTTTGCCATGACGGTGTGCTGCGAGGTACCCTTAACGGGCAGCGACAAACTTTGTGCGATACTGTATGGCATGCAACATACAAAAGGAATCTCGTGAGCACCCATCCTTGTTAGAGAAAGGCTGAGACTTCAAGTGTCCTGGCGCCTCTCACCCCCAACGAGCAAGTACCCAGCAACAGAACTCATGCTTTAACACCCCTCCGTTCAAACACCAACTGGATCGCCAGTTGCAATGTGCTTGAGCAACAATGCATGGACAATTCGGGTTCTTGAAGGAAATCTTGATTGCAAGCTATCGAGTTAGGCACAGTTCACTTACTTGTTCATAGGAAACAAATGGAGGTAGTGTACTGGCTCTTTTATAGCAAGTTATCCAAGAATAGGGCGGTCATTTGCTCAAGATAGAGAAAATTGCATGTGTATTCAGCTCACCAACCATCATTCATGCACTTTACAACGGGAGGTGCTTTCCTGCAGTAATATAAGAAGGAAATCTAAGTAGCACACATATGCTGGTTAATCTTGCCGTGTTGTGGCATTTCGGTGAAATAGTAGAACCATTGGGGTACAATACGAGAGTAAACAAACAATGGGAAAGAAGACACATGTGGTAGCTTGGATGTGAAGAACAGGAGGGAATCGAGCACGCCGCGTCGACGTGGATGGCGTCTCCCGCACGGCAGCGCGGCGCCGTCTCGGCCGGCGGCGATCTCCGCGGCGAGGCTCGCCCCGGCGTGCTGAGTGAGGCGCTCCCACGCGTGCCCCGCTCCTTCCCCTCCCTCGCGCAGGTCTCGCCGAGATCTGAAGATGCGGATGGGGGGCGGAAGGATTCGTCGGTGCCGTCGGGCACATCGCAGATCGAGGCTGCGGCGCGAGTATCGAGGCTCTCACGGTGGAAGGCGTGCTTCGCGTCGACGCTCTTTCCGACGCTGCCGCCGCTCTCGCCGAGGAAGGGGAGCTTGATGCTGCGCCATGAGGCGGGGCGCATCGTTCTCCTCGATGAGGAGGAGGTGGTGATCGATGCGCGCTACCTCCAGGAAGGTGAATCGGTGAGGACTGGCTGCTCCTTCCAGTTGCCGGTGCATCAGGTCACGGTGGGGGAGATTCTGCAGCGAGCGCCGCCGAGTTCGACGGTACGCCGTGTTCCGCCATTGCCTGGCGAGGGCGGGAACCTCGGAGCTCAAACGCGAAATCAGAGCCCACCTAGCCCATGTGCTACAGTTGCGGCCTGCCATGGCCCAGAGGTAGGGTTAGGTAAGGGAGTGGTGGAGAAATCCCCATTCATCCTCGACTCCCTCCTCTCTCACTTCTGGTCTGCGCCTAGGGTTTCTCCTCCACCGCCGCCGCCTCCATCGTTTGATTGGTGGCCCGGAAAAGTTGGAGGTGATTCGAGATCCTTTGCTCAAGTAGTAAATTCGCCTCCTAAACAGAGAGAACATCCTAGTTCGGCGCGTGTGATCCCATCGAGATCGATGGGGGATCGTGGTGGTGGAGGTGGCCGTTTCCATGGCCGGAGAGGGAATTTCTCCGGAAGAAATCCTGCGGGTGGGCGTAATCCTGGGCCTACCAACAAGCCCTATGTCTGGAATCGCGAAAATAACGAGAATTTCAACAGGGTTGTGGAAGATGAGGAGCGTGACAGAGAACGCTGGGAAAAGAATAAGCAAAAGCAAGCTGGAAACATTCAATCAGCTGGAGGGCAAAAAACTGCTCCGAGAACGGGGCAATCTTCTGGAATTGCCAAAGGCAATGTGCGTGCACCTTCCCTGGTAAATCTGAACCCTGCTTCAATTGCAATGTCAGTGGACATTTTGCTGCTTCTTGTCCTACGATTCGGTGTGATAGATGCAAGAAATTGGGGCATATAAGAGAACTTTGTCAAGCTGTGTTACCATGGGAGTGTGTGCCAAGTATGTGTGGCTTTCAAACACCTGGTAGGGGATTTTTCTATTTCCCTGACGCGTGTGCTGGGAAACAATCAAAGGAACGTGCATCATCTGTGGTGATATCAGTGTTGGATGGACAACCTACGTCCAGGGATATTGAACGTGAATTTAATGAGTATTTCAAAGGTGCTTGGAGGTGCACTGCTCGTGTGATGAGCCCTACCCAGTTCCTAATGAGGTTTCCTAGTTCAATTGAAGTGGATCGTACTTGTTACTTCGGCAATCGATTTGAGATGAAAACTTATGATGGTGTGATCAACATAAAACCGTGGTCTGTCTCTGCTGGGGCCAAGGCAGAGTTGCAGAAAGCTTGGGTGAAGATCAGAAATATCCCTGCTGATAAGAGGTGTGAGGCCACGGCTGCTTATGCTGGATCTCTGGTTGGAGTTTCCCTAGAAATTGATCAATCCACACTTCACAAAACTGAATTCTGTAGAGTTCTCATTGGGTGCAGAAACCTGAACAATTTGCCTGATGTGGCTGAGGGTGTTTTGGGTGATTACTTCTACGATTTCTATTATGAAATTGACTCTGTGGTGGTGGGTGAGCAACCTAAACAGAAAAACAATATCAGTGTTGATTCTCATGACAACTCTTCTCCCAAAAGAACAAGATATGATCATGCTTCTTCTGCAAGACCGACTGATAACAGCACAGGTTTTGCAAGTGAAGAGAGTCAGACTGAATATAGAGGCAATGATGGTGGGAAAAACTACAAGCACAATCTTGATACTGTATCGGAACATGATACAGAAGATGACAGTGAAGATGACCCTGAATTGCTCATTGAGAAGTTGGCTAGAGAGGGACAAGATGGTGGCAAAAATTCCACAGATACTCATCCTGTGGTCACTTCTGTTGAGAAACATGATAAGGAGATCCCTGGAATTGAGGAAAGGATAGACAAGAACCCTAAAATTGCTGATGCTACGGATGCTGAAGCTGGTGAGATCACTGCAAATATAAAAGAGGTTGCTCATGAACACATACCTGCTGAAGAATTGGCTGAGAAAACAGAGGTGATCTCCTCATCACCAATTGAAAAAGTTGGTGCTGCTAGTTTTGCTTGGGCACCTGTTACTCCTGTTGTGCAGCAAGAAATGCCTCTCACTTATGCTGAAAGATTGGTTCTGCAGTCAAATGATTGGCCTCCTTTGATCTCTGTTTCGGAAGTGGAGAATGAGAGTTCATCTCCGGTAGATACTTCTAAATACTCTGTTCAAACTCCTGATTCTTCTCCGGTTGGTGGAGAAAATTTAGTTAAATCTATGATAAATGAGCAGGAAACTACAAGAAACCAAGCACAGAAGATGGGAAATATTCTGGAGCAAGCTGCAAATATTACTAAGAAGAGAAATCTTGAAGGTAACTCCGAACCTTTAAATAAAAATTCCTTTGCTGTCTTATCTGATCGAGAAATTATGGCTCGGGCTAGCCTTATGGGAGTTGTGATTCCTGATGATAATTTTGAATCGGTTGATCTGATTCGAAATTTAGAAGAATCTAGAAATAATCTTGTTGCTAAGAATGTTAACAAAAATAATCCTACTTCTTCTTTAGTAGTTGACCATGACTTGGGATCCAAGATTCCTTTACGGCTTGAATGGCATGATACTGATGATAGCGATGTTGATTCCTTTATGTTGGTGAAATCTAGAAATAGTAGAAAGGCTCAGAAAAAGTCGGTGACCGTGGCCCGGCCTTTTACGAGAAGTCAATTGAAATCTAGTGCTCCTCCTTTGCCCCCTGGTAGGAGTACTAGAAGTAGAAAAACCCCTGATAAATATAAATGATAGGGGCCTTTTGGAATCTAAGGGGGATAAGCAAAAAGGGTATGGCTGCTTGTCTCACTGATATCATTAAAGACCATGCGGTGGATTTTATTTGCTTGATGGAAACCATGAAGCAAGATTACAATTATAAGTTTTTTAAGAAGTTTGATCCTAATAGTAATTTTTTTTGGAAGTGGTTGCCGTCTTGTGGTAAATCTGGAGGTATCCTGGTGGGAATTAAAACAGATTCCTTAGATGTGGCGGGAGTAAAGATTGGAAAATACCTTGTCCAGATGAATCTCTGGGATAAGGTTAAGAAATGTCAATGGGCTCTTATAGCTGTTTATGGAGCTGCTCATGAACAGTTTAAGGAAGATTTTCTTTTAGAACTATCTTCGTGGTGTAACGTGGTTCACATGCCTTATATTGTTGGAGGAGATTTTAACATAATTAGGCATTGCGGCGAAAAAAATAAGCATATGCCCTTGCCTAGAGCGTCTCATATGTTTAACTCTATCATAAATACTCTGGCTCTCAGAGAGATTCACATGACCGGTGGTATGTTTACGTGGTCAAATAAACAAAATCCTCCTACTTTGGAAAAATTGGATAGAGTTCTGATGTCCTCTTCCTGGGAAGCTCTGTTTCCTCTTGTGTCAGTAAGAAAGGTGGTGCGTGAGCTTTCTGATCATAATATGCTTCTCCTTGATTCTGGATGTGGATCTAAACCACGGGCAAGAAATCAATTTAGGTTCGATGTGGCTTGGTTTAAGCAGGAGGATTTTCTCCCTTTGGTCTCCAAAATTTGGGACAAACGGGTGTACAGCAATGATCCTATAGATATCATTAATATTAAGTTGAAGCGTTTTAAAAGCTTTTTCAAAGGATGGGGATCCAATGTTTTTGGACATCTTAAAAAAGGAAAATGTGATATGCAAGCTGAGCTAGCTACCTTAGAAGCTTTGGAAGAAAAAGGGGATTTATCCGCTGAACAGTTGTTCAGGCAACACGAAATCCAGTCTTATTTGCTTGATATGTTAGTTAATGAGGAACTTTATTGGTTCCAAAGATCGAATGAGAAGTGGCTCCTTAGTGGGGATATGAATACTAGCTATTTTCATAGAATTGCAAATGGGAAAAGAAGAAAACATACTATGCATGTTTTGAAAGATAAAGAGTTGTTGATTGAAGGTACTCCTAACTTACTGAAACATGCAACGGAGTATTATAAAGATTTGTTTGGTCCTGCTCCTGGTAATATTTTTGAAATTTCGGCGGATCTGTGGAATATTAATGAGAGGTTAAATGAAAGAGATAATATTGATCTTATTAGGCCTTTTACTGTGGAGGAGGTTAGAAATGCCTTATTCTCCATGAAGCTAAATAAAGCTCCTGGCCCTGATAATATTCCAATTGAGTTCTTTCAACATTGTTGGGAGACTGTGATGCCTGATGTGATGCATCTGTTTGATCACTTTCATAAAGGAAGCTTAGATGTCCAAAGGTTGAATTATGGTATTATCACCTTGTTGCCAAAGATAAAAGAGGCTGATAAAATTCAACAATTTAGACCCATTTGCTTACTCAGATGTATTTACAAGTTGATTACAAAAACCATTTGCATTCGTTTAGATCCGTTAGCGGATAAACTTATTAGTATCCAGCAAAATGCGTTTATCAAAAAGAGGAACATTGTTGATGGTATTATGGCTCTACATGAAATTATTCACCATACTCATGTGAAGAAGCAGATTGGTATCGTGTTAAAGTTGGATTTCGAGAAAGCATATGATAAAGTAAATTGGGCTTTTTTACTTCAATGCTTTAAGAAAAGAGGTTTCTCTGATACTTTCTGTAGTTGGGTCCATAGCATTTTACATAATGGCACGGTGGCTGTGAAAATTAATGATGAAACAGGACCGTATTTTCAAAGTGCTAAGGGGGTAAGGCAGGGTGATCCGCTGTCACCTCTGTTTTTTAATATGGTGGGGGAAGTTTTAACTAAAATGATTTTGGAAGCGCAAAAGAATGGGTTGTTGGTTGGTATGGTTCCTGACTTGGTTGAGAATGGGGTGGCAGTGTTGCAGTATGCGGATGACACTGTCATCTGTATATCTCACGACCCTGAAAAAGCTATTAATCTTAAGCTCTTGCTTTATACTTTTGAGCTTATGTCAGGTCTCAAAATTAATTACCTTAAAAGTGAGGTGATTGCTATTGGTGGAGATGATAATATCACTTCCTTTTACGCTGATATGTTTAATTGCCAAGTGGGGGTTCTCCCGTTGAAATATTTGGGTGTGCCTGTGACTTTTGCAAATTTGAAAAATATCGATTGGGACCTTATTGATGAAAAGTTCATCAAGAGATTAGCCTCCTGGATTTGTGCAAATGCTTCCTCAGGGGGAGACTGACTTTATTGCAGTCTTGCTTAGCGGGCATTCCTTTATATTACTTATCCATGTTCCTGTTCAATAAAACCTTCATTGAAAAGTTGAATAAGCATATGAGAATTTTTTCTGGGAAGGTATAAATGGTAAGAAAAAATATCGTTTAGTGAAATGGAAACGCATTTGTAAATCCAAAAAGAAAGGGGGTTTGGGAGTTCTTGATCTGAGAAAGCAGAATCTGAGTTTGTTGGCCAAATGGTGGTGGAAGTTGGAAAATCAGAGTGGCCTGTGGCAAACTATTGTTAAAGCAAAATATTTTCGAAATCAGACAGTGCCAACTGTCAAACCAAGAGTCACTGACTCACCTTGTTGGAAAGGTATCATGAAAGTTAAAGAGTTGTATATGGAAGGCAGGGGCCTGAAATTAGAAGATGGGTCCATGATTCGATTTTGGAAGGATCCGTGGCTAAATAATGTGCCTCTTAGGGATTCTTACCCTATGCTTTATGATATCTGTCAAGTTCAAGATGGAACTTTTAAGTATTTTGCTGATAAAAATTGGATTATCCCTTTTAGAAGAAGGCTGTATCAGCCTCTGCAAGACCAGTGGGATCATATAATTGAGAAAGCTAATGAAATAGCTCTCTCTGATGTTAGGGATAAGGTTTTTTGGAAGTTGAATGCGAATAAGAAGTTTACCACTAAATCTGTGTATAACTTGTTGGAAAAACCGCTCAGTGGCCCAAATTATAAATGGATTTGGAAAGCTAAGATCCCTCTAAAAATTAAAATCTTTATGTGGCAATTGATGTATAATGCCATTTTGACTAGAGATAATATGAAGAAGCGCAAGTGGTTGGGAAACCCAGCTTGCTCCTTTTGCAGAGAAAAAGAGAGCAGAGATCACCTGATGTTTGGTTGTAGTGCTGCAAAAGTTGTGTGGGGTTGTATTGGCAATATTCTGGGAACAAATACTTGTCCTCGATCAGTTTGGCAATGTTTTGCTTGGTTTCATCGTTTTTGGCCTGGGGGGAAGAAGTTTTACGCCTTATTACTTTCTGCAGTTTGCTGGGCTATGTGGTCAATGAGAAATAAAATCACCTTTGAGAATTACTTGTTGTGGTCTCCTGTTTCAATTGTGTTCAATGTGTGTGCTTTGTTGAAACATTGGGCAGGTTTATATGGAAAGGAAGACAAAGATGTGATCAAGATGGGCGCGGATCAGCTGGCGTCAAGTGCTGTGGAGCTGGCGAGGAAGACGCAGAGGATGGCGCGCTCCGACCCAGCAATCCTGATGATCACCAACGGTTGAAGAAGCTATGCGGCAGTGGCGCCGTTCTCCTCTGGCGCAGGCAGTCGGTTGTGGTGTTGTAGTGTGGTTTTCATAGACTTCTTGCTGGTTGTTTTGGTTCGTCTCAGTTGAAACTGTAATAAGTTGATGGCAGCAGGTTTTTGCCCCGCAGGTTAGTTCGAGATCGAGCTATTCTCAGTGGGTTTCCTGCTGGTGTCCCAGCTCGCTATCCATTAGGCGTTTCCTGTCGTGTGTGTGCTGTAAGGAGTTGACTCTAAAACTGAATCTTGTATTTCCGTTATGTTTTTAATGGAAATGGGATAGCCCGGTTGGAAAAAAAAGGGGTACAATACCCCATCCCTATACTAGAGACAATTCGTAACATCAGTGCCTAGCAATTTTTTAGATGTGAAGACATAGAAATGAAATTGATTACTTACTGAGTAAGAAAATGATCGCCGACAACTTTTACATACACAACATACAACCCTATTTTAGTATCACTTTCATTTCAATAGGAGAACCATATAAGTACTCCCTCCGGTCCTACATATAAAATGTTTTAACTTTTTCTACATTCACATGTATCAACATGTATCTTCTTTGTTTGTGATGAGGTTTGAATAAGTAGAACTAGAACCTAGAATAGTTAGGCTCTAATGATTCGTGTATTATTTGTGTCTCTGATCCCATTACTTATGTTCGAAAATCATAGTTTGACGGGCCGTGGGGCGGTCGTCGGGCACACGGTGAGGTCCACGAACTTGAGCGCCTCGATGTCCTTGTAGAACACACTGTCGTACTCCTCCAGTTTCCCCTCTTCCTCCATGGTGCCGAGCCTGACGGGGATCTCCATCCGCGATGGCTCTAGTTTCCTTTCCCAGTGGGATGGATCTAACTCGTGAGAGCAGCGCCCACGATGGTGTGCTACGAGGCCCTATGGTCGCAGGACATGGCAGCGGTGAAAGTTCTAACGAATGACAGCCACGACTTCTTCAGATAGTTGGTTGGGGAAGAAGACCCTCCTGACGCTTGGGCCCCATCCATCAACGGGAGGAAGAATAAACAATTGTGATTCTATAGGGTTGTTTTCAAAAAAATGGGTCAAAATCTCCAGTAAACTGCCAAATCCGCGTGCCATGTTAGAATTGTGACCAGTTTAGTCATAAAATGATTCGAAGTGACCTCTCATCTCATACTCATAAGAGTCGAGTGACAAAAATACTCATCTATTTCAGTATCCAACCATTTGATTCTCTGTAAAATAAACTCTAATCTTAGATGGATGATCTCGGCTGTGACGGACAAAGGGGAAACAAATCGTGGTGCTATCAGACCGACCAGCGCGGCGCCGACGGTGGATTGCTCATGCGTGGGCGATGACGCGGACGGATTGGTACGATCCACAGTTCGTGTCCTCCGCTTCGTTGTACCAGATCACGCACTGTTCCTCGTGATGTTCACGTTGCCGTGTCGCCGCGTGCGGCGTGAGCAGGAGATAGATACGATAGGACGACGGAGCGTTCTTATCTAAGCTGATAGAATGTCGGGAGTCGGGGTGATATCTTCTCTGGTAGTCCCATCGATCTCCCATGTGGGGTGCCTAGCTCGTTGGTCCTGAAACCTCAGTGCTTATCGTCAGGCTGCATTCGGATAGAGTTTCGACCATCTAGTGGGTTGTAGATTAATCTAAAAAATATATAAATATAGTGGGTTGTAGATCAGTACTGCTACCTCTCTCTCGTTGCCATGCCGAACTGTCCTAGACACGAAAGGGACATGCATGCATGCTGTGCTTGCTTGTCAGACGAGACGATAAATGCAGTGCTCGATTTTTTTTTTTTTTGCTAGTGAGACAACTGTTACAGCTCGATTACAGAAAGGACCCCGAAGAACCGGAAATTACAACGCACCCCTTCCTGCTACACAGCTTCGTCTTCAACCACGGCGCCGTCGATGGCGTGTCGCCGCCCCTGCTCTCCTTCAAGACTTGGATCGAGAGCAGCCCCCCAGCGCGCGAGGGTGTCACCGAACGCCGGCCCCAAAGGGCCACACCAGTGGACGTCGTCGAAGCCGTCGCATCAAGCCGCAACAGCCGCAACACGATCTTCAACAACCACCGGATCCGCCGCACCACGGACTCCGGCCAGGGGCACCCGCACAACGCAGATCCGGAGACCCGCGAGTGGCAGGACAACAGGCGCACCGCCGCGAAGCTCCACCGAGCCTCGCCGCCGAAGGGGACGAGCACCTGCACCAAAATCCACACCGGCGGCACCGCCACCTCCACGGCGCCTCCGGCCAGAAACCTACCAGATCCTACTATGTACAGCCGCGAGACGGGATCCCCCGCCCTCCCGCCGCCGGAGCGGCCGGCGGAGGGCGAGGAATCCAACGAATCGGCGGCGGCGGAGTGGATCGGCCGGAAGAGCTCAAAAGTTTCCCCTCTGCTACAGTACGGGAGAGGGTGAGACGTCCAGCTCGTCTCGAGCGGCATGCAGTGCTCGATTGATGTGTTGCGATCGGTCATTCTACTGTACTTCTTTTCCAAGCTGGATTGGGACTGTGCTCTAGCGCAGGGAGATATTCTTATCAACTACGTCGATCCGATCCTAGCTAGACATCACTGAATCATCCACTAAGTGTATTCCCTACATTCCAAATTAATCGCTAGCACATCAGATTTGGCCGAAATCAAAGTTTGTAAATTGGAATACTCCATCTGTTTCGAATTATAAAAAGTTTTGAATATTTCAATCGGAGAGAGTATAAAGTTTGTTTCATGGTTCTAATACTATTGATTTGAGGTTGATGTTTTTTATGTAAACTGCAAAGCTTGACTTTAACCAATGCCAATACACAATGCAATTCAAAATGGAGGAAACATAAAATTAAAATTGTGGATTGAAAACATGTGCTAGATCACTCAGGTTAAAGCATACAAAATTCACAATGTCACAAACTAGGAAGTGAAACAGAATTGCAGTGCAATCACACCACTAGTGCAAAAAAAAAAAGGTGCAAGGGTAAAACAAGAGCCAAGACATAGATCGAATAAAAGGAAAAAAATACAAATGTGAACCTAAAGATCATATATCCGACGGTCATTCTACTGTACTTCTTTTCCAAGCTGGATTGGGACTGTGCTCTAGCGCAGGGAGATATTCTTATCAACTACGTCGATCCGATCCTAGCTAGACATCACTGAATCATCCACTAAGTGTATTCCCTACATTCCAAATTAATCACTAGCACATCAGATTTGGCCGAAATCAAAGTTTGTAAATTGGAATACTCCATTTGTTTCGAATTATAAAAAGTTTTGAATATTTCAATCGGAGAGAGTATAAAGTTTGTTTCATGGTTCTAATACTATTGATTTGAGGTTGATGTTTTTTATGTAAACTGCAAAGCTTGACTTTAACCAATGCCAATACACAATGCAATTCAAAATGGAGGAAACATAAAATTAAAATTGTGGATTGAAAACATGTGCTAGATCACTCAGGTCAAAGCATACAAAATTCACAATGTCACAAACTAGGAAGTGAAACAGAATTGCAGTGCAATCACACCACTAGTGCAAAAAAAAAAAGGTGCAAGGGTAAAACAAGAGCCAAGACATAGATCGAATAAAAGGAAAAAAATACATATGTGAACCTAAAGATCATATATCCGACAACATAATGTTAGCCGATACTAATATTTACGCACAAGTCACGTGATTGAATTTTAAATCGATAACAATTATGAAAAATATCTTTGATCTATGTCGACTCAAACTGATGTGCTTTGAGTGTGTGCCAACCTATTAGAGAATACTCATATCATTCAAAAATAATGTTTGAGAGCATACTCCTAGAGTCGTGGGGTGCTCACTTATGGTATGCACTTGGCATAAACTTTGCAACTATTACTCTCTCCGATCCATATTAATTGTTAACGAATGACATGTATCTAGTCCTAAAATATGTCTAGATACATGAAATTCATTAATAATTAATATGGATCGGAAAGAAAATTAATTTTGGCAACTAAACATGTACTCCCTCTGTTTTTTAATATAAGAAGTTTTAGTGTGCATGTTCACTCACTTTAGTATGTATCTAGACAACATGTGCAACACCTAAAACATCTTATATTAAAAAACGGAGTGAGTATGTTGGACGTGTGGTCTGACCCATTTGTGTAGATTATTGTAGAGTTATTAACACTTTTGGTGCCACAAGTTGCACGCGATGCAAACTGGACGGTTTTAGTACCTAAACTTGTTTAGCCGGGATTTATTAGTCCTAATTAGCCCGAACCCTGCCACTTCGGAGCTGACCTGGACAATAGTTTTTACACTTCGGTCCTCCAGACTAGAACAAATTTCGCTCTTAATCTTCCGTGCGTGGCAGTTATAGAAGGCAAGGGAAATTTGCACATTAGTGCAGCCAATCCCGTGATTTCCTGTGTCCTTATTATGTTACAGAGTTTTCCTCTCGTCCCCTCGAGCAGTCCCTCTTACGACGGAGACGGCGACAACCAACTCGAGCACTCACGCGGAGGACGGAGACGGCAAGGTCGTTCGTCGCCGGAGATGCACTACCGCGAGCACCATGAAGATCCGCCGGAGTATGGTATGAGTTCTTGAGCTGGGTGTTTCCTTCCTTTCCTGTAGATCGCGCTGGGGTTCGTGGGCGTACGATCGTCCGTCATTGATTCATAGATTTTTGGCGAGAAATTGGTTAGGAATTAGTATTAGTAGCTCTAGGACTAAGTCTTACTGCGTGAACTGTGTGATGAAGACGGGGACAGAGGAGGTCGGGGACGCGCGGAGGCCGGAGCAGCTTCTGGATGAGGAAGACGGGGACGGAGGAGGTCGGAGCAGCTTCTGGAGGAGGACGACGTGGACGCGCGGCGGCCTCCTGGGGCGCCGCGAGGAGGAGCAAAATGACGGCGGGTGGCGTCGGCGTCGGCGGGTATGGAGATCGTGTCCCAGCGGCCATAGGCGGCGATAGGGAACGGATTGGGGATCGCTTCTATTTTTTTGTTAACTGCTAACGAGACCATTAACATTTACACATTCTAGGGGATTTCTGTAAAAATTTCACACCTGGGCGTATGCCATCAGCCACGTGGCGTCACACGTGTCGGCAGCAGAGCGACTCAGGACTAATAAATCCCAGCTAAACAAGTTTAGGTACTAAAATCGTCCATTTTACAAGATGTGGGACTAAAACGTTCCTCTTGTGGTACCAAAAGTATTAATATCTCATTATTGTATTATCCTTGCAGGACAATGTGTGTGTGCGTGTGCAGGAAAGAACATACTGGCTCATATTGTGGAACAGTAGAAGTTTTCTGTGTCGCGCCGAGCTTGATTTTTTTGAGACATGGGCCGGGCTTGAAATGGGATGCGAATATTTGAAGGTTACTGGGCTCAGACCGATCGGCTGGAAGTGAGGGTGTTGTACCAGTTCCGCAGGCAGGCTTACTAATATGGGCCGAAATGCTAAATCTCGCCGGATGAGGCCGTATCTCCATGAGCAGACACTTCTAAGATCTGGAGAAAATTATTGCGAAGGAAAAAAAAGAGTGGCGCAACACTAGCTGGCCATAGCTAACCGATAGCCGGAGTAGCAGGAGGCAGGCGCACCGTACGAGAGCGAAGAAATGGGCGCGCTCTGCCTGCTCCCGTCCACCCCGCCGTCCTGCTCGGGCCGCCGCCCCTCCCACTCCTCGCGCCCGCCCGGACTCGCGGCCACGCCGCTGCTGCACCCCTCTCGCTGTTCCTCCTCGCCGCGGCTCGCTCTCGCGGGCGAGAGGCGTCGGCGGCTTTCCGGCGTGGCGCGGGTCAAGGGGGGCAAGAACGGCGGGGCGGAGTTCTTCCGGGAAGATGGCGTGGTGGACGACATGGACGGGTACCTCAACTACCTGTCGCTCGAGTACGACTCCGTCTGGGACACCAAGCCTGTGTGGTATGGCTTCTTGGTTCATTTTTCTTGCCGACTAGAATGAGCGGTTGGAGCTGAGAAAAAAAAGGATTGCAACTGAAATTGAGGAACGCTATGACTCAAAAAATTGATTTGTTGCTGCCTATATCAGAGGGTTATATCTTAAGTTCTTCCGTTATTATTGTGTACTGTAATCTAGTTAATTATGAGTTCAGCAGCACTGAATTTGGAATGAGCTGCGCTCTAACCCCTATACAACTTTTTGAAACTGAACGGCAGGAGCTCTGCCTTTGCATTATAGAAGGGTCTAAATAAGAAACGGCGTAACTGATAAGTAGTACGGATTTAGGCCGAATCTGAGATTTCTGAATTGTAAATGCCCTGATCTTTGTTTTTTTGAAAGGTGCCCTGTTCTTATTTAGTTAGCTCATGCACAATGGTACTGCAAAAGTTGGCATCATGTTTGGCAGATCAGAATGTAATCTAACTAACTCCTAAAATACAAAATTAATAACATCTGCCTGTTTTTCCGTTAGCCAAGCCACAATTCTGGACTCTCTTTTACAGATTATACGAAAATAACCAAAAGACAAAACATGACATGTCCGCCGGTGCAACCAAACAGGGTTATCACAGTCCACAGCAATGCTAAACATAGTCTTAATTTATCCATGATTGACGTGCACTGATCAGGTCATCAGCCCTTGCTTGTTCCTACCTGGTAAACAAATAACTCCTGGTCAAGTTTCAACATCTGAAAGTTAATACTCCCTCCGTTCCAATTTAATTGACTTGCTATGCACCAAATGTGGATGTATGTAGACATGTTACATGCCTAGATACATCCACATGTGGTACATAACAAGTCAATTAAATTGGAACGGAGGGAGTATGTGACAATGAGATAGTTTATTTTTGTGAGTGTTATCTATGATAGTTAAGAAGGCAGCTGTTGGATTTCACCCAATTCTTGTTTTATTATCCTTTGTTGAACATTTACGGTTTCAACCTCTGTGGCTATAACAGTATCCTCTTTACTTTGCTTATGTGATTCAGTTTCTCATTTCGCCTCTTACTGGCTACTAAATTTTATCTGTTTCAGGTGTCAGCCTTGGACAATCTTACTATCAGGAGCCATTGTAGTTGCCTGTAGTTGGGCTCTCATCCACTCTGCTGTGATTACTGGAGGCGTTTCTTTTGTAATATGTGCATGGTGGTACATATTCCTTTACTCCTATCCTAAGGTTTGTGCACTGTTTTTGTAACCCTTCATGTTATTTATTTTGTTGAGAGGTTTAGTTTCCTAATAGATGTGAATTGTGTCACAGGCTTCAGTTTACTTTGTTCTTTGATTCTAAAAATATCAAGACTGTTAATCATGGAATATGAACATAACACATTCATTTGATGATAAAATGGCTCGTACATATGATCTTATCAACTTATGGAGTTAAGTCTTACTCACCTCATTACACTATGTGCTTTGCCATATTTTTTGTTCTAAGATTGATCCTAGGAGTATGGTAAACTGCAAATGCCACACTTGAATTTGTACCTGATTGTACGTTCCTGAATTTATTGACTTATGCCAGATACAACTTGTTTGCATTAGCATAAGGATGTCAGCCTTGCTGGTCTAATAGCTTCTAGGTACTACTACTGTAGTGTAAGACTTTCTAGTTCTCCCCTGATCAAGGGCAATTTCTAGTATCTCAAAATTAACCTGATATTGAAGTCAGATTGGTGTTAAGTTACCGTGCACAAGACTCAAGTGATTGATGTATGCTTGCCTCGACCTGGGAAATGTACGCACAATTAAACCACTGGCTCGTAAGAGCTTCTTCTGTAGTTTATGTGCCAAAACAGACAGGATTATGTGGCATATGAGCAACCCATTGTGCTTGTATCAGCCATTTCTTCTTTCCAGATGGATTCCTTGATCTGGACATATCATAATATCATACCCACAATATTTTTTACTTCGGGATTGCAAATTTGTGCGATGAACGGACTAACCCTCTGATTTGTCAGGCGTACACCCAGATGATAATGGAGAGGCGAAAAAAGGTGTCCAGTGGTGCTGAAGATACCTACGGGATGGAGAAACTGTAGCTTTGCTCATAGTACTTCCAGAGATAGTTAGAAAGTTGCTGTGCAGATTGAACCCATGATCTGTATAATTTATTTCGCAGAAATCTACATGCAAATATTAAATATGGAACCATACTGCTTCGGCTCCTCAGATCGGGGAGGGTGTATATCCTCACACAAATGCTCAGCTTTGTGTATCAGTAGTGGGCCGTGTAATTTGGGCCGCCTGTGGTTGTGTTCGGTATGCTTATCCGGTCCAGATAGCTCTGGAAGCAGCCCAATTTTGTCTCCCATGTGCTCGCCATTGACAACCGAAACGATTTCTTCAAAGTTCCAGGCTTCCAGAGTTCCAGCCATGGGAGCATGAGACTGGTGGTTCGTACTAAGGGGCGGCCGCCGCGACCGCCACCGCCGGCGGTGGCGCAGCCGGTTCCCAGGCCGAAGCCGGAGAAGGCACATTCCACTCTAGCCCCCCTCCTCAAATCTTTCAAAGTCCGCTTGGCCAACGGCCCGCCGCTCGCGCCCACGGCGAAGGCCTTCAAGTCCCACGCCGAGACCTGCGCCTCCCTCCTCCGCCTGTGCCGCGCCGCCGCCATCGGAAGCGCCATCCCCGCTTCCTCCTCGTCCTTCTCCAGCAACCTGCCTCTCGCCCTCTCGCTGCACGCGCACGCTGTACGCTCCGGCGTCGCTGCCGACCGCTCCGTGGCCTCGCACCTCCTCACAACCTACGCCGCTTTTGCTCGCTCCGCGGAGCGCGACCGGGCCTTCCACGACTGCGTTGCGGCGGATGCGGCTTCCTCGTTCACGTACGACTTCATGGTCTCAGAGCACGTCAAGGCGGGGGACATTGCTTGCGCTCGAAGGCTGTTCGACGGAATGCCCGAGAGGAGCGTCGTGTCGTACACGACTATGGTAGATGCGTTGATGAAGCGCGGCTGTGTGGCAGATGCATTTGAGCTGTATAAGCAGTGCCCGCTCGGCTCCGTGCCCTTCTTCACTGCAATGATTTCTGGGTTTGTCCGCAATGAGCTCCACCACAATGCTCTTGGCATCTTCCACAAAATGCTCAGCTGCGGCGTGAGGCCTAATGATATCACTTTTGTATGTGTGATCAAGGCGTGTGTTGGTGCAGGAGAATTTGGTCTGGCCATGTCCATCGTTGGATTGGCGATAAAATCAAACTTCTTCGAGAAGAACATCGAGGTACAGAATTATTTGATCACTCTGTATCGAAGGATGGGAGATGCAGCAGCTGCCTTTAAGGTGTTTGATGAGATGGAGGTGAAGGATGTGGTCTCGTGGACTGCATTGCTTGATGTGTATGCTGATTCAGGTGACCTTGACGGAGCTCGGCGGGTTCTGTATGCAATGCCTGAGAGGAATGAGGTCTCCTGGGCTACTTTGATTGCTAGGTATGAGCAGAAAGGAGATGCAGCAGAAGCAGTGAGGCTGTATGGTGAAATGCTGGCTGATGGTTGTAGGCCAAACATTTCATGCTTCTCTAGTGTGCTCAGTGCCAGTGCTAGTCTTCAGGACTTGAGACGAGGAGCGAGGATTCATGCCCATACCCTGAAGATGGGTTGTAGCACCAATGTGTTTGTATCCAGCTCTCTGATTGACATGTACTGCAAATCAAAGAAGTGCAGAGATGCACAAATGATTTTTGACACCATCCCACAAAAGAACATAGTGTGCTGGAACTCTCTCATTTCAGGCTATAGCTACAACGGAAAAATGGTGGAAGCGGAGGATCTCTTCAAGAAGATGCCTGCAAGGAATTCAGCTTCATGGAATACGATTGTCTCTGGGTATGTGCAAAATCGACAATTTATTGATGCACTAAAATCTTTCAATGCAATGTTAGCTTCAGGGCAGATTCCAGGGAAAATTACATTCTCGAGTGTTCTTCTTGCTTGTGCAAACTTGTGCTCAGTAGAGATGGGCAAGATGTCTCATGCTAAGATTATCAAGCTAGGAATAGAGGAAAGCGTTTTTGTAGGTACTGCACTTTGTGACATGTATGCCAAGTCAGGGGATTTAGAGAGCTCCAAGAGGATATTTTATCAGATGCCTGAAAGAAATGATGTCACTTGGACTGCAATGATTCAAGGGCTTGCTGAAAATGGTTTTGCAGAGGAATCTATTCTCTTGTTTGAGGATATGATGGCAACTAAAATACCACCAAATGAGCATACATTTTTAGCTATTCTGTTTGCCTGTTCCCATGGTGGTTTGGTGGAGCAAGCCATACATTATTTTGAAACAATGCAGGCATGTGGTATTTCACCTAAAGCGAAGCACTATACTTGTATGGTTGATGTCCTAGCTCGAGCTGGTCGTTTGGTAGAGGCAGAAGATCTTCTGATGAAAACTCCAAGTAAATCAGAAGCAAATTCATGGGCTGCTCTTCTGAGTGCCTGTTGTACTTACAGGAACGAGGAGATTGGCGAGAGGGCTGCGAAGAAGCTTCATGAGTTGGATAAGGATAGCACAGCAGGCTATGTGCTACTCTCAAATATGTATGCATCATGTGGAAGATGGAAAGATGCTGCGGAGATGAGGTTACTGATGAAAGGGATTACACTTAAGAAAGATGGAGGGTGTAGCTGGGTTCAAGTAAGAGGTCAATATCACGCCTTCTTTTCTTGGGAGGGGAGGCATCCACTATCACTGGAAATTGATGAGATCTTGGATTTACTAACGTGGGAATTGTCTATTTGAATTTGCTGTGTTAGTAGATTGTCAGTGAGAACAACTTTTGACCAAAGAACTTCTACTATCTATTATTTCTCTAGTTTCATACAGATACGATAGCAACATGTAGTGTTTTCTGGATAATTGTCTCAAGCAATTGAGTGTGGCTCGCCCCAATGTTGGTTGCCGTGATGTATTAAATTGTAAAAAAAGAAGGATGTTTGTGTCCACCCATCGAGATGTAAATTCTTTAGCAGGTTCGTGATTGCATTCACCAAGGAGAGTGATGTGCTGCAATTACTGCAAAATATGTGGAATGCACTTGAAAAATCTCAGTATTATCATTATGGTATGCGTCACCAAGGAGAATCATTTAGGGCAGCATTATCATTATGGTATGCGTTACCCTGCTCCTGGAACATTATCACATTGCATGGTATATATAACCTGCAACGTCTCTGCTCATGTGATTTGACGTGAATTGGCTTCAGATGAACAGCAAAGAAACTCAGCAGTCTCACTGTCCGATTTTCCAACTACACGTTTTCAGGGCTCCTCATTGGGGTTCAAATAATGAATACAGAGAACATTGAGGATGTAATTAGGATGAATACAGAGAACAGTGTTAGATGGTTTAGAGGATGTAAATATACAAAAGATGTGTCATGTTACAAGCTTGCCCAAGCTTACGACGAGATAAACTAAGTGGTATGTCGTCTTTGTGTTGGAACTTTGTTGAAAACTTGAAATAGGTAAACCCTGTCAAAGCTTCCAGCATTTCAGTCTGAGGAGAAATAGCTATGTCAAGTCCACAATGATCTTCGCAACTTGGAAAACCAGACCTTGCGAAGTTGCAAGTCAGGTAAATACTTTATTGTTATGGATAAAAACCTTGTAGGTACTGATCATCTGTTTTCATAAGTTACATATTGGTTCTCAGCATGGTTTATTGTTCTTCATTCATTTTTATGATACAGCGTGCAGCGTGGCAGCCTTGCTTGGTCCTTGGTCATATCTCAGTATATACACGTGCAATCATATATGCGGAACTGGTGCACAAATGGTGCATATTAATTTGTGGAGTTCTTGTACTATTTAGCAGATTTTCTCGTCACTTTTCACTGTTTCTTGATGTGCTTTTGGACACTAACAGTTAAGACTAATCTATTTATGTATATGGTTGGACATTAATATATATAATATGATTACTTGTTTGTTCTCTGTTTGTGATGAGGTTCTGAATAAGTAATTAAGTAGAACTAAAATCTTGAAATTTAATGATTCAATTGTGTCTCTCATCCCATTACTTAAGGTCCAAAACATTAGTTTGACAAGCGAAAGGGAGGTGAATTTGGCTTGTTTTACATGGGAATTTGGTTTAACCTCTGCTTTCTTACCTTTTGTTCTGTGTAGACTTCTCTATACTGATGAAAAAATGTAGTAGGAAACTATCTACTCTTTTCAAGAATCTGTCTTTCAAGGATGCTTTATTGAGGAATGCCTACCTTTCAATGTACAAGTTCATGTCTTTTTATTCCATAACCATATTTGTATAAAAAGTATGACGTGGACAAGGTTCTGTACTCACAAATATCAAGCATCCGTCTGATTCCAATAGTTCTTTCAGTATCCCCATTTTTTTATTAATTGTATAAATTGGGTTCTACTAGGTATGAATTCCTTTAATCAACCAGTAGCTACTTTATGAGTATTGTTATTCTTCTTATTTTTATTCTTCTTATTTTGAGAAAAAGTTTGAGCTGATGTCCTCCTATGTATGATGGTGTATATTAGACCCGTCGCATATTTGTACGATTGATCGAACATATCGTGTGAACATGCATTTGCTGTGTGATACTATGAACCATTTTCCATGCTTAATTGTGAATCCCTCAACTATCCATGTAAACCAAACAAGATTCTAATGGGAGGGATTTCAGGTTTGGCATGGAACTAGGATCTCAAGTTCAACCCCATGGGGATTGTGTGAGGAGGTAGCGCTGAAATATACTGCCGTCCTTCTTCATCAAGTTCAGACTAGCGGGTGAATTAGTCATTGCATTAATCAATATGGTAGAAGAGCAAAGAGGTGGTGTAAATCATTGTATTTCTACGTGCTCTCCAGCATGATAGATAGTATACTTTTTTATTAAAGCATTTTATTTATCAGAGCCCCATCATGATATATAGACTTCAATGGATTGTTGAAACATTGTAATAAATCTGGGGTAATATCTAGCAGGCAGTTTTGTATCCCATAGGTCACGTTATGTTCGAGTGAACAGTGGGTTTTTCTGGTATGCACTAATCTGATGCCCTTTTGTCAAGTTTACTTCTGTTTTGAAAGCACTAAGCTCGAGTGCAGCAACAGTGCAAGAAGTTTCTCTTTCTGTTAAATTCCTACGGACTTTGAAGGACGAGGGGGACTGGCAAGGGGCTGGTTCGGGAAGGATAGGGGATCCAGCCCCCCCCCCGTACAACTTGCGAGTGGAAGATTTACTCGAGCCACAAACTTCGTGCCAGTCTGTATGGCATACAAAAGAAATATCGTGAGCACTCATCCTTGTTAGAGAAAACCAGAGACTTCAAGGGTCCTGGCGCCTCTCATCCCCAACGAGCAAGTTCTCCAGCAACATATCCCTTGTTTTAACATATCCTCTGTTTAAGCACCAACCAGATCAGAGAGAGCAGATGGGGGAGACTTGGGTAGGATCTCACCCTTAGGTGAGATCGTAGGATCAACTTTTTTAATTATTTTTTTAAACTGTAAAAAAATCTGAAAAAAATAGACAACATACTTACAGTCGACTCGTACAACTCCAAAAATTGGCAGCTCAAAACTCGACCTACAGTTAGAGAGGCAAAAAAGAGAAACTACACTGTGAATAGTGTCAGATTTGAGTGACACTATTCACACCGAAATTTCTCTTTTTTGCCTCTCTAAGTATAAGTCGAATTTGAAGCTGCCAATTTTTGACGTTGCATATGTAACATAGATGCGTGTTGTCTATTTTTTTCGGAATTTTTCGACATGTTTTGAATTTTCAAAAAAATGGATCTCACCTAGGGTGAGATCCTACCCAGATCATCAGTCGCAACGTGCTCGAGCAACGATTGATGACCAGTTCTGATGCTTGAAGGAAAGCTTGATAGCAAACTATCGAGTTAGCCACAATTCACTTGCTTGTTAATATATGAAAACACATGGATGCAGTGTGCATGCTCTTTTATAGCCATTGATCCAAAAATAGGGCCGCAGTTTGCTAAAGATGGAGAAAAGTGTATGTGTACATACATTAAGCACACCAACCATCATTCAAAGACTCAACACATGCACTTCAAAATGGAAGGTTATTTCCCGCAATAAATAAATAAATATAAGGAAAAATCTAAGTAGCATATGTATGCTAGTTAATCTTACGGCGTTGAGGGGTGGAACAGTACAACCATTGGGGGATAGTACCCCATCGTTTCAATGTTCAGATACTGTAGTACCAGACTCAATTGTAGCATCAATACCTAACATTTTTCCCCTTTCTTCTTCTCTGGATGTGTGGATGCTTGATGTTTCGACTAGTTCCTGACATTATGTTAGTGTAGAGTCTAGGTGTAATTGGTATCTTCTTAATATTAATATATTCCCTTTGTAAAAAAACAATTTCATAGATATGGAGACATTTTACTAAGTCATTTTGGGTGCGCCTGTTTGGAAATGGTTGCACACAGGGCTTCTTCAACCAATACGGCTAGCAGCTTAATTATAGACTCTCATGTTAAAGCATAGGCTTCACATGTTAGTGGCTTTCTTTAGATGATTGATTCATGTTTCAACCTTATGTGACCCATGAATTGTAATAAGTCAGATTGATACTTTGCAATAAGTTAATAAAGCGGCCATATGCATCATCTTGATCAGGGACGGAGCCAGAAAGTAAGGTTGGGCGGGGGGGGGGGGGGGGGGGGGGGGGCAATTAGTGTGTGTCATTTGTATGGGGGTGGCACAGCTAGCTAACATAGGCTAAACAATTGAGTGAAATGCTAATATTTCCAAAGGAAACAACGATCATAGGGGGGGGGGGGGGGGGGGGGGGGGGTAGCCCCTGCTCGTCCCCCCTTGAATCCGTCCCTGATCTTGATGCAGAGGCTGGGACTACCCCTTTTCTAAAAATAGATATGGAGACATATAAATGAAACAGACTATTTTACTAAGTAAGCTAATGCTTAGCATTTTTTACATAAACACCATACAACCCTATTTAAGTACCAGTTCCATTTCATTATGACAATCCTGTATTAGTGGAAATCAAACGGCAAAGATCACACCGATAATGTAAAAATTACTATGTTCTTAGTGTATCTTTTGATTTTGCAGTTTCTTGCTTGCTCTCCACTTTCTAATTAATCAGCACCATAAGAGCATCTCCAGCGGCACCCCCAAATATTGTCCGTACCCCCAAATTGTGTCCGCTTTGTTGGGTGCCAGACACTTGTCATGTTATAGAACACACCATAAGAGTTGATCAGTGCTATAGAACGCACTATAAGAGTTGCAGAAACAATACGATGAATTGTTAGAACATTGTAATAAAGCGGGTACGCACTAATCTGGTGCCCCTTTTTCAAGTTTATTTCTGTTTTGAAAGCACTAAGATCGAGTGCAGCAACAATGCAATAAGTTTCTATTTATGTTAAATTCCTACTTCTGGCGACGCGGCAGACAATGGGCCGGTGTGGGAAGGATAGGAGGTCGTCCCCAATGTACGACTTTCGAGTTGACGATTTACTCGAGCTACAAATTTCGTGCCAGTCTATATGACGTACAGAAGAAATCTCGTGAGCACACATCTCTACAAGAAAAGGCAAGAGAGTCCAAGGATCCCGACGCCTCTCATCCCCAACGAGCAAGTACTCTAGCAACACAGCTCTTGTTTTAACATCTCTCAGTATAACACCAAACGGATTATCAGTTGGAATGTGTTTGAGCAAGGATTGAGGAATAGTTCTGCTTGAAGGAAAGCTTGATAGCTAGCTATCGAGTTATGCACAGTTCACTTGTTTGTTGATATGAAAAACACATGGATGCAGAGTGTTGACTCTTTTATAGCCAGTGACCAAAAATAGGGCCGCAGTTTGCTAGGGATGGAGAAAGTGCATGTGTACAGTACATTAAGCACACAACCATCATTCATAGACTCAACACATGCACTTTAATATGGAGGATCACAAAAAAATATGTAAGGATATATTGAGGGGTGGAACAGTACAACCATTGGGGGATAGTACCCCATCGCTGTAATGTTCAGATACTGTAGTACCAGAATCAATTGGTAGCATCAGTACCAAACAATTTTATAGATGTGCAGTCATAGAAATGAAACTGACTATTTTACTAAGTAAGATAATTCTCTGTGACAATTTTTACATAAACAACATACAACCCCATTTTAGTCTCAGTTCATTTCGTTATGAGAACCCTATTACTTTTTTTTTTTTGAAGCGGGGCAACAGGATTGCCTTATATTGATATAGGAGAAGCAAACATAACACGGCCTAGGCCAAAGTAAAAAAAGCTAGTAAGAAAACAGTACTAGAAAATCAACTAACACCGTCCAGTCTCTCTCGGAGGTAGATCGTCATATGAATCGGTCGCCTCTACGCAACAATCTCAGCGAGCGCCCTATCACCAGCCAGAATCCAGTCCCTGCTCTCATCTTTGATCTTCTGGATGAGAGTCGACGGCATCGAGAACCCTATTACAAATACCAAAGCAACACTATATGTTCCATTGTATTAGTAGAAATCACACATGAAAGAACACATTCATAATGTCAAAAGTCCTCTCTTTTTCGCTAGCTGTCCTAACAGCTAAAAGCATCGTAATCCTAGTCTATCTTTTGATTTCTTTTGCTTTAGCAGTTTCTTGCTTCCTCTCCACTTATTAATTAATCAGGACCATAAGAGGCAGATTACGAATCTCGTTGGACTCCCCGCACCACGAACATGCCTCCACATTCCTTCATCTATACCTCCACGACATGAAGACACAACATTGTGGCTGCCAGAGGCCCGGAGCACTCGAAGCATGGGAGGAACCCCGTGACGCGCAGCGGTCGCATTACCGCCCTCCCAGCCGTGCACGGTATTTTTTTTACTAAATGGCCCTTAATCAAACTTAACGCTAAATGTGACCCTTCGAATAACTTTCAGCCACATATGGCCCTTCCCCTAAAACGCCATAGTTCAAGGCGTTCTGAAAATATCAGAGGCTCCCGAAAACTCAGAAAACGTCATATACTTAGGCGTATCCCGAACCAAAAAAACGCGAAAATTTCTAAGTCATTTAGGAAAAGCCATTTGATATGGCGTTTTTAGATTCAGAGGCTCTGAAAAACTAAGAATTCTGACATTCTCAGAGCCTCTGTGATTGGAAAACGTCACACCAGATGACGTATTCTGAGATTTTCAGAGGCTCTGAGTCTGAAAACGCCACATCAAATGGCTTTTCCCAAATGACTTAGAAATTTTCGCGTTTTTCTGACTCGGGATACGCCTAAGTATATGGCGTTTTCTAAGATTTCGAGAATCTCTGATATTTTCAGAACGCCTAAATTTGTGGCGTTTAATGCGGAGAGTCATATGTTGCTGAAAGTTATTCGAAGGGTCACAATTAGGGTTAAGTTTGATTAAGGGCCATTTAGTAAAAAAATACCCGTGCGCGTGGAGGTACTCCAGCAGCAGGCTAGCGTTCCCTGCTTGTCAAGACACAATAATACCTCACATGTGCTCGCTGCGCTGCTTGTGAAGGAGATTGATGACATCGAGCTTCTCCTAGAAGCACCGTTTCATGAAGAAGTCCCAATCTCGGAAGGCAATGACATGTGAGTGTACGGCGTTGCGGAGGAGGCTGTCCGAGTCGGGTCTACGAGGAACATGGCTATGATTTGGGTAAGGGAATCACAGGGAGAAAATTGCTTCACGCTCCAGACTTACCAAGCCCATTCAGATTCTGTGACTAATCCAACGTGGGAATCAAAAATCTGTGAACCATGCGGCAAATCCTATACGCCGCCCGTTAGCGGCGCGAATCGGCCGCGCCGCTAACGGGGGAGCTCTGCCGGGCCGACCCATCGGGCGGCGTTCCCTTTTTTCTTTCGTTTTTTCTTTTTCTTTTTTTTTTTCTTTTTCTGTTTCTGTTTCTGTTTTTCTTTTTTCTTTTTCTGTTTTGTTTTCGTTTTGTTTTGTTTTTTCTTTTCTTATTGTTTTTCGTTCTTTTTTTTGAAAATGGTTGAAAAATTTAAAATTGTTCCAAATTTAAAATTCTTTATTTTTGAAAACGGTTCTATTTTGAAAATGGTTCCAAATTTAAAATGGTTTCAAATTTAAAAATGATTCTGAATTTAAAATGGTTTTGAATTTAAAATGGTTCCAAATTTGAAAATTTTCCATTTTTTGAAAATGGTTCCAAATTAGAAAATTATTATTATTTTAAAATGGTTCAATTTTAAAATGGTTCCAAATTTAAAATGGTTCGAAATTTTAAAATAGTTCCAAATTTGAAAATTGTTCATTTTTCAAATAGGTTCTATTTTGAAAATGGTTCCAAATTAAAAATTGTTTATTTTTGAAAATGGTTTCATTTTGAAAATGGTTCCAAATTTATGGTTCCAATTCTAAAAATGGTTCCGAATTTAAAATGGTTCCAAATTTGAAAATTGTTTATTTTTTAAAATGATTCCAAATATAAAAAAGGTTCATTTTTTAAATCGTTTCGAATTTAAAAATGGTTCCGAATTAAAAAATATTTTGAAATTAACATCTATAAACTGCAGCTCAAAACTCTTCTTAGTATTTTTGTTCATGAATTTTTGTTTAAATTTTATTTAACCAATCGCTTTGTACACAACATTTAGCTAAACGTACAAGGAACAGCACGAGCAGGAAGCAGCGAAATGAAACCACATAAGCAGCGAGCGAAGCGATTTCTGAGCACGCGAAACAGCTGGGCCGGCCCATGTAAGGAAGTATGTAGGCGGTGCCGGACGGAAGCGACGCTAACTAGCTACGCAAAGGAGCTCCCAAACCATGCCATATCAACAGAACCACCTAAAGTCGAAAAACAGGTCGGGCTAGCCGTATTTACAAACTGGTATATCAAAGCTTCTAGCAGTTCAGCCCAATAAGGAGAAAATGATCAAGTTCACAAAGATCTTCGTGATTTTAAAAACCATACCTGGAAAGTTACTAGTCATACAAATACTTTTTTTTAATTATGGATGATACTGATCATCTGTTGTCATAATTTGCATATTGGTTCTTAGTGTCGTTTAGTATTCTTCGTGCATTTTTGTGATACAGCTTGCAGCCTGGCAGCCTCGCTTGGTCCTCGGTCATATCTCAGTATACACAAGTGCAACCATATATGACGAACCACCACGAAACAGGCTTTCGCCCCGCTTTATAAATAAAGCAACCAAACGGCCGAACCGATACAAGGGGTGAAGGAATCCTCTTACAAAGCATATAAAAGATAAACAACACAAACAAAGGAGTAGCCACACCCTGACAAAGAAAGCTAGACTACTGACAAGGAGAACCACGCCTCGTCGAGATCATCGCCGAGAGTGCCTTGAAGCAGGACATGGACTTGCCCACCGTTGACGATGCCACCGAAACGAGACCGAGATGTAACAGGACTCGAACTCCACGACGACGCCCCCAAGAGGGTAACGACGTTGTACGCCGCCGTCGCCGAGACCAAAGGACAAGGGTTTTCACCCTGACATGGGTATACATATCGGGTACCCTACCATGAGGGTACCTGGTGCACGTGACGACTAAGGCCCAATATCGAAGAGCCTACTCGAAGCCCAAGACAAGAGGCCCAAGAAGATGGAGTACCCTCCAAGACTAGACATAGGCATAGTCGGTTTAGGCTTTCCTTATGTGTAAACTAGGTCGGTTACAAACTCCCGAGACCCAGCCTATTTAAAGGCTGGGAGGGGTACCGATCTGGGACCAAGCCATACACGAACCACCAAAGCTCTTGCGAGATCATCAACTCGCCGGAGCTCCCCTGTAATCGCATAATCCACAATCAATACAGACAAGCAGGAAGTAGGGTCTTTACCTCCACCCGAGGGGCCTGAACCTGGGTAAATCTTTGCCTCTGCTTGTCAGCCGACGAAACTACCAGTACTACCACGTTCTCTCCCCATAATCTCAACCCTAGGTCCTTAACCATGGGATTTGATGAGGGTACACCTCGTCAATTGGCGCCGTCTGTGGGAAAGAATAGTGCTGGACTCGCGGTTTCTTCGGTTCCATCGGAAAACGGCGACTCGCCGATCGGATCTACAAACGGCAACTCGCCGGCTGCATCGACAAACCAGAACTCGCCGACTCAGGCGGCACACGGCAACTCGCCGGCTCACTCGACAAACGGCAACACGCCAGCTTCACCCGCAAAAAGCACATCGGATCCTCTGATGGATTTCGAGCCACACTCGCCAGGATTCCAGGAGGCCTTCTCCGATCTCGAGTCAGGTTTGGGTTTAACCGTTGGTTCGTTCAATTTTTTCGTCAACAAGCTTGGTGTGCAGGACTTGACGGATCCACGCCAACTCGCGACTTCGCACCCGAGGCTCCATCGGCTGCGGCTCCTTCGACTGCGGATCTTTCCACTGCGTCCATACCATCATCGACCCTCCAAGCTTGTTCGTCTGCAACAACCATGTCCACACGAGAGATGCGCGAGCTCATTGAAGAGCTCCAGGGCGAGGAGGCCGAATCAGCATACCGCACAAACGATCCCGAGCTGGATCTCCCACTCGAGGATAGTTTCGACTGCGGGATCTCCCTCAGCGACTTCGACGACCTCGAAACTCATATCGACAACCACGTCGACTCCGAGATCTGCGCCAACAACAACCTCGACTTCGAGACTCATAACAACCTCGCCGACGCCGAGATGGGCATAGGCGACGAAGACGTCGACTGCGAGATCCGTCCAGACGAACCACTCGATGAACATACAGGCTCAGACATGAGCCTCGATGAAGATGTCGAGTCCATGACGGGACTCGAAAGTACATACATATGCCCTCGGGTCATACCCCAACAGGTCTATGTGGCCATCGCCGCAGAAACATCAGAAACTGCGGCCAGTCGCAGGCCTACAGAATTCCCGTGCACAGTCACTATGCCGGACGGAGCCACAACCCTCACAATCACTGCTGAGATGGCAGCAAAAGCAGATAAAGTTATCAAGGAGTGCACAATGATGCCAGCAGACGCAACACAAGAAGAGATGTTGACCTTCCAGTACTTCAACTGGCAGGAGTCACTTCGACTGAAGCAGATAAGAGCCACACTCGAAGAACGCAAAAAGCAAGCTAGCTTGTCGAGTGTGCGCAGAAGACAGCTCTCCCTGAGCTCCACCGGGCGAGCAGACACAGGACGCAGATCAAGGTTGTCACACCTCTCGCCAGGCGAGAAGGCGGCACTCACCCGCAACTTAGGCAACTCCTTCATGACATACGACGAGGAAGGACTGCCGGTGCCCAAAACAGCAGCAGGTGCTCTCTACACCGCTGCAGCATACCTGGAGGCAATCAAGCCCCCAGCGGATGACCCCAACGCAAAACTACACCGCCAACAGATCAAATCACTCGCCTTAGCTGCAAAGGCCATACGCCAAGTTCCAAGAACTCCAGGTGGGAGTCGAGACCGTGCCCTAGTCGACGCACCTCGGGAAGAGCATAATCACAGTGGTCGTCGCCACCACTCGAAGGAAAGAAGCGGCTCGCGAAGGCGCAGGTCCAGGAGCAGATCACGCAGATCTTACAGTAGCGACTCATACTCTGATCGAGAGCCTGAGCCACATGGAGCTCTGTGCTTCACTCGACGCGTCCGCGAGACACGGATGCCCAAAGGATTCAAACTCACATCCGAACAGCCCAAGTACACGGGTCGACAGGAACCTTCCGGGTGGCTGGAAGATTACAGGCTGGCAGTTGCGTGCCAGCGGGGCACCAACACTACAGCCATGCAGTACATACGACTCATGCTCGAAGGCACAGCTCGCGACTGGCTCAAGGCCCTACCTCCATCAACATACGACTCGTGGGATCACTTCCGCAGGGATTTCGTCAAAAACTTCGAGCCTCTATGTGAGCGCCCGAAAACATTCGAGGAGCTGCGGGCCTGCGTTCAGCGTTCAGACGAAACGTTGAGGTCATACATCAGACGATGGACTGAGATACGTAACTCAGTTGGAGTGGTTTCAGAAGATATGGCCATGGATGCTTTCGTCATGGGCCTCGCCAGGCGAGACTCAAAGAAGCACTTGGCCGCCAAAAGCCAAAATCTGTAGCCCACCTCTTGCAGATCGCGACTGAGTGGGCAGATGGAGAGGATATGGCACGCACCACACGCGGGTCCTCACCCCGTGACAAACATGAGAATAGCAGTCGAAGCCATAGAGACTCGTACAGAGACGACCGAAGGCGCAAACGTTCAAAACGTCATTACGACGATGACAGACCCGAATTCATGGCGGCTGGGTTCTCCACACCCCGCAATGATCAGGACAGAAGCGACCGACGGTCGGAAGATCGGCGAGACAGTCGAGATGATCGGCGAGACAGTCGAGATGATCGGCGAGACAGTCGAGATGATCGTCGCGGCCAACGCAGTGATAGCTACAAGAGGAAGGATTGGCGCAAGTCACGGGCACAATCTGAGCGATCATTCGAAGAAAAGATGGACGCTGATTGCAGATTCCACCTGTACAAGGGGGACGATGGAAAACTGCGATCCAACCACTCGATGAGAAACTGCAGGGAGTTCGACCAAATGGCGACTGATTACGTAAATCGCAGAAAGGCAGCAGCCGCACAAGCACCTGCACCCGTGCCTCAGCCAAACAACGTGCCTGTTCTGATGGCACCACCTCCACCACCACAGCCTGCCCCAGGCGGAAATCTCGCGGGTGCCATACAGCCCGTGCCTCGGGTGGACGAACCACAGTACCCTCCGCCCCAAGGGCAGATGTACATGATACAGAAAGGTCGACCTTCCAACAGGGAGCAAAAACTTCGCACTCGACAGGTAAACATGGCGGTCATGTCACCTCCTGCGGTAACAGAATACTTGAAGGAGCCGAAACTACAATAAGCTTCAGCAAAGAGGACCACCCTCCATCGGTTGTTCGACCAGGGCACTCTGCTCTGGTACTCGACGCGCAAATTGGAGGCTACGCCATGTCCAAGGTCTTCATGGATGGTGGGAGCGGCATAAACATCATCTTCGCAGATACGCTCCGCAAAATGAACAGGTCAGTCGAAAACCTGCCAAGATCTTCAAATACCTTCCACGGTATCGTTCCAGGGAAAGCAATAAGCCCAGAGGGCACCATACAACTCGACGTAACGTTCGGGGACAAGCACCACTTCAGGACAGAGTCGATTGAGTTCGAAGTGGTCGACTGGAAGTCACAATACCATGCTATACTTGGACGCCCGACGTTCGCTCGATTCATGGCGGTGCCACATTACGCATACCTCCAGCTGAAGATGCCTGGACCAAAAGGAGTAATCACAGTCAAGGGGAACTTCCAAAAGTCTGACTCTTGCGACCGAGAATTCAGCAAAATCTCTGAGATGTTTGGCATGGAAGCAACACTCGCCGATCTAGCGGTCTCCAACGATCGAACACTTATGCCAGAGCACAAAAAGGTGGCAGTCGACAGAGCATTCAGTGCCACCAACGACACAAGATCGCATCAGGTGCACCCGACTGACCCGACCAAGACAGTCAATGTCTCGTCGAGTCTGCCTATCGCATAGGAAAGCGCGCTCGTCGAATTCCTCCGTGAGAACTGGGATATATTTGCATGGTGTCCAGCAGACATGCCAGGTATTCCCAGGGAATTCGCCGAGCACTCTCTCCAGCTACTTCCAGGTGCTAAACCAGTCAAACAAACAATGCGCCGCATATCCGGCCCAAAAAGAACTGCAGTCGAAGCCGAAGTCGACAGGCTACTCGCAGCAGGATTCATCAGAGAGATCAAGAAATCACAATGGGTGGCCAACCCCGTACTTGTAGAGAAGAAGCATACAGACATCCTGCGGATGTGTGTAGATTTTACAGCACTCAATAAGTGTGTCCAAAGGATCACTTTCCACTACCTCGAATCGACCAGATCGTCGACTCCACCGCCGGGTGCGCTCGCTTGTCCTTCCTGGATGCTTACTCGGGTTACCACCAGATAAGGATGAAGGAAGAGGATGAAGAAAAAACGGCGTTCATAACCCCACTCGGGGTCTACTGCTACACCACAATGCCTTTCGGGCTCAAAAACGCAGGCGCAACCTATCAGCGCATGATGCAAGATTGCCTCAAGAAGCAGATTGGGCGAAACGTCCAGGTCTATGTAGATGACATCGTCATCACCACAAGAGAAGAAAGCACGCTACTCGATGACTTGCGGAGACATTCGCAAACCTCAAACGCTTCCACATCAAGCTCAACCCGAAGAAGTGCACGTTCGGCGTGCCAGCCGGGCAACTCCTCGGGTATCTAGTCTCAGCTCGAGGAATCGAGGCGGACCCGGAGAAAATACAGGCCATCTTGACGATGCAAAGGCCTTCAAAGCTCCACGACGTGCAAAAGTTGGCGGGTAGAGTAGCAGCACTCAGTCGATTCATCAGCAAGCTAGGCGAAAAAGCACTCCCGTTCTATCGACTGATGAAGAAGGCAGATAAGTTCGAGTGGACGCCAGAAGCCGAAGCAGCCTTCACGGACCTCAAGCGAGTCCTCACAAGCCCTCCAATCCTCGTAGCACCAAGGGAACGCGAGCCACTATACCTATATGTCTCTGCAACTAATAGGGTGGTGAGCACTGTTCTGTGGTCGAACGCAGAGAGGAGGGACACGCCCAAAGCATACAACGTCCAGTCTATTACTTGAGTGAAGTGCTCTCCACATCAAAGCAGCGGTACCCGCACTATCAGAAGCTGGCATACGCCGTGTTCATGTCCTCAAGGAAGCTGACGCATTACTTCTCCGAGCACCCGATCACTGTAATCAGCACTTCAGGGATCGGGGACATCCTCACAAACCCCAATGCAACTGGGCGAGTAGCAAAATGGCTCATCGAGCTAGCACCAAGAGACATCAAGTATGATTACCCGAAGGCCATCAAAGCACAAGTTTTACCCGACTTCCACACCGAGTGGATTGAAGCTCAGCTCCCAGGAGCACCAGATGTGTCCAATTCCTGGACCATGTACTTGATGGCTCGAAGAAAAACGAAGGCGCAGGCGCAGGTGTCATCCTCATATCACCAAAAGGCGACAAGCTCCGCTACATCCTGCAAATGGGATTCGAGTTCCCATCCAATAACGAAGCAGAATACGAGGCTCTGATCCATGGCATGAGGATGGCCAAAGCCCTCGGGTGCACTCGACTGATGATCTACGGCGACTCGAATTTGGTGGTGCAGCAAACAATGAAGGCTTGTGACGCAATCGCAGATAACATGATCGCCTACCGTGACTGTACAACATCATGGAGGGCAGCTTCGAAGGCTGCGAGTTGCGGCACATAGGGCGTGAAAGCAATGAAGAAGCAGATAAGTTAGCCAACATTGGTGCGACCAAAGCACCAGTGCCACCTGGTGTCTTCTTCGAGCGCATCGAGCACAGATCAATCAAAAAGAAGCGAGCAACTCCTGCACAGCCGCACCAGCCAAGAGCAAAACACCTAGCACAGAGGACCCACCAGTCGAGGTACTCCTCATCGAGCCAACTTGGACTCAACCCTTCCTCGCATACATACTCCGCGGCGAGGTACCCGAAGACTTCACAGAGTCAAGACGCGTCACTCGACGATCTAAAGCATACACTGTCATCAACGGTGAACTTTACAAACGCAGCATATCAGGTATGTTCCAGCGTTGCATAGCATTTGAAGATGGCCAAGCCATCCTTCGTGATATTCATGCAGGTACTTGCGGGCATCACGCCAGCAGTCGATCACTCGTAGCCAAAGCCTTTCGCGCAGGCTTCTACTGGCCCACAGCACTCAAAGACGCGGAGGACATAGTCAAAAGGTGCATCGGCTGCCAAAAATTCGCCACAAAGCCGCACGCACCCGCATCGGCGTTGAAGACAATACCATTGGCCTGGCCTTTCGCCCAGTGGGGGCTCGATATGGTTGGGCCACTCAAAAAATCCTCCCATGGAGGGCATACTCACCTTCTGGTGGCGGTCGACAAGTTCACCAAGTGGATTGAAGCAGTACCCATCACAAGTTCGACTGCCACTACAGCAGTCAATTTCATAAAATCCATCATATACCGCTTTGGTGTGCCAAGCAGCATCATCACTGACAACGGTACAAACTTCACGGCTGAGGAATTCAAATCCTTCTGCAAAGAGCAAGATATCACGCTCAATTATGCATCTGTGGCGCACCCGCAATCAAACGGCCAAGTCGAAAAGGCCAATGGGCTTGTGACGAGTGGAATCAAGAAGCGCCTCCTGGTGCCACTCAAAAGGGCTGCGGGTGCTTGGGTAGAAGAGCTCCCGTCTGTGCTATGGAGCCTACGCACAACACCCAACGCCTCAACGCAATTCACTCCATTTTCATGGTCTACGGCGCAGAGGCAATCCTGCCATCAGACGTAAGGTTCAACGCACCAAGAGTCGAAGCATACAATGAAGAAGATGCAGAGGCACTCGAAGATGCAGTCGACTTGCTCGAAGAAGCACGCAACACAGCGCTAGCACGTACAGCTGTCTACCAGCAAGATCTACGCAACTATCACAGCCGTCGACTGCGTACCAGGTCCTTCGAGGTGGGTGACTTGGTACTTCGACTGAAGCAAAGAAGGTGCATAAACTTGCTTCTCCATGGGAAGGACCCTTCATCATCACCGAGGTCATAGGTGGTGGAGCATACAGACTGAAGCATGCGAAGACCGGCGAACTCTCCCACAATCCTTGGAACGTTGCGCAGCTGCGCCGTTTCTATGCTTAGATTGCTCAGTCGCATAATGTAATAGGCTCATATGTCGGATGGCTGCAGGTTTCAGACGCGCTCTTTTCCTTACCAGGGTACCTAAGGGGACTGGAAGGTTTTTAATGAGGCGGCCTGCAGCCTAACATTCATAAATGGAATATAGTCAATAAATTCCTCATACTTTTCATGCCTACTACTCGCATAGCTTATCAGCACAAAACTTAGCCACACCCGTATGCTCGGGGGCTGAGTTATCTCAAAACATAAAAGCTTTTGCTCTTTCAAACAATAATCCAGCCACACTCGAATACTCGGGGGCTGGATCGTAACATAAACACAAAGGAAAAGTTGCTCAACCCCAATCAATCACTCGGGGGCTGAGCCTGCAGGCATAAGTTGAAGCTTCAACTCTCATAAAATTCATAACCTCACTCGATACACTCGGGGGCTGCATACATACAAGTGAACAAATATGTACTAAGTGGCAAATTTACACTCGGGGGCTGTTCCCTGTACATAAATACCTAATCTTCTGGTTCATCCTTTGCTGAAGAACAGGGCCCATAAGTTGCGCTTGATAGCAATCAACCAATGTCCTCGCGTGATCGAATGTTTCGTCAAGGTTCGACTGGGACAAAGAAGATCCAGGCACGGGTGGACGTAGCTGCAAATTTGGACGTTGACTTCGGAGATACGCCATGGTTGCATTGGCACCGTCCACAAGCTTCTGGGTGATGAAGCCTCGAATGGAACCTGTTGACCGGAAGAGATCGAGCAACGCGTGGATTCCTTGAGGTTGTGGCCCAGTCGGAAAAACCATCTGGTTGATTCGACTGAAGGCCGACCTGCACAATTCAAGAAGCATAGTGCTCCGCCACACCCGATCTTGCAGAGTCGCAAGTATGCGTGCTCGGTGCTTGTCCAATCGAAAGTGCTGGCGGCCAGTCGTGGGTTCGTCAGTTGCCATGTTCAACTGCTCATCCACGCGAGCCTGCTCCGCCTGGAAATCTTGAACAAAACCTGCACAACACAAGTTGGGTGAACAAAAAAAACAGGCTGTGAACTCATAAGATCAAGGCAGTCATGCTTACACTCGAGCTGTCTGTTCACGATCTCCATCTCGCCAAGCACATACTCCTCCCGTTGGGTGGGTAAAGCAGGCCTTGCCCTCATCCTTTCCAGCTCGCTTCGGGCACTCGCCAGTTCTGCTCCTGTTTCGCAAGTCGAGCCTTCATATAACGTATTACCGCGGCATCATTTGACGCCTGAGCTCGAGATCGAGAAGGGGTATGATGCCGCGACGAACTGGATGAAGTGGCGGCTGGTCGTTTCTGTTCCAAGCATCATAAAAGTTTCATGAGAAACTAGTCACAAAGCTCAGACGAGCAACAACATACAGCTTTACAAACAGAATCATAACGAGGAGCATAAATTCATACAAAGGTAGCAAAAGCACATGCATACTCGCATGGTCATAAGTTTAATTACAAGACATCAAGGCGCGGCTGCCCTACTTCTCAGACATCGACTCTGACCTAGCCCTACTCGCACGAGCGGCGACTCTTCTGCCCGGCGCTCCATGGTGGCCATAAAATTCAGCCAACTTTGCGGCTGGCTCGTTCAAATGCTTTAGGGACACCAATTTCCCGCCAGGCTTACGGGGAAAAGCAGACAGAGCGGCTTCGAAGTCACCCTCTATCCCATGACCTAAAAGGAGTTTGAGGGTGGTCTCTGAGCCGCGTACCGTCAAAGCACGAGCAAAATTCGTCATAGTCGAAGTTCCCGGGCCCAGGACGTCTGCGAAGCCATCCACAGTCGAAGGAGGTTCGCTGGAGGGGAACACATCCTTGAACACGGCGCCGAGCGTGCTCGTAGATTTGGCGAGTGCGTCCTTGGCTTGGGTAGAGACGACGTCCAGGTCGCCGATTGCGCTCAAGGGACAAATCGACACCCGGTTGATCTACAGGTGTCGATGCCCCAACAGCTCCTTCAAAAAAGCAGAAGTAACAAAAATGTTACATACTATTCAGTGGCAAAAGAAGTAGGCAAAAAGTGAAAGGCTCGACTCACCGCCTACGTCTCGGGTGAGGCTCGCCAGCGCTCAGCATAATTCTTCTCGCGCAAAGCGGCGGAGTCCTTGGCATCATCAAGGCCTTCTTCGACTCCTCGCGCTCCTTGGCGAGTGTCTCTTCTAACTCTTTAACCAAGATTCAGCGTTTGCCTTGTCACCTGAGATAGATGGACAGATGTCATTCACAATCGACAAGGCAAAGACTTACAGAAACCCAAGATACTTACGGGTGAGCTGCTCCATAACAGCGCGCAGATTATCCCTCTCCTGTTCAACCTGGACAAATGCTTTACCTGATTCCACCAGGTTGAGGTAGAAGGGCTGCACGCACACGAAACCAACATAAGCTATCCACAAATAGGTCCAGAAGGAAGACTCGACAAAAAGACACTTACGTGTTCAATCCAAGGCGCGGGCTTGGCAGCAGAAGTTCCAATTTGCGGAGTCGATGTACTCGCAATATTGGCAGCCTCAATGGAAGTGTTGTGGCTATTGTTTCACAACCTCAGCCGCAACAGGGAGGCTTCAGGCTGATCTGGAGTCGAGGCTCTCACGGTTGGAGGAGTTGGAGGTCGCACAGTCTCGGCACTACAAGGACCGAAAGGCATACAACATAAGCAAAAGTACATAACTCACAAAACATATTATTAAGTGCAAAAAGGAGCAAACCTGTGCTCTTCTTCATCCTCAGTGTCGAGCTCGTCAAAGTTTGGGCCTCCAAAAGGTAGCTGCCCACTCGACTGAGGAGGAGGAGGAGCCGAGCTCAAAGGACTCACGTCCAAGGGAGCAGCGTGGTCGTAGGAGACGGAGCTGAGTTTCCATCATCCCTCACATCCGATTCCCTCGCGGGTGAGCTCGTGGAAGAAGACGAAACTTGGGCTGCCCGACGGCGCTTGCGAAGAGGAACCTCGCTAACATCCTCACTCGCGGCGGGCTCCTTGCCCTGTGCTTCCTCTACCCCTTCTTCTTCAACCTCTTCAGTGGGTGAAGTGGTAGCCGAAGGTAAAGGCGATTCATCCCCTACCTTCGCTCCTACTGTCACCTCTGTTTCATAAGTTGGCCCATCTTCGGGAAGAGGAGGAAGAGTGAGCGGTCGAGTGGCCCTGCATACAAGATATAGCAGTCGAAAGTCAAAAAGATGCACAGAAGGATAACAAAAACAGAAGATCATATACTCGAAAGATTCACTAACCTCTGGCAAAGGCTTTTCAGCCCCATAAGGATCGACTGGGCAGTCGACGTTGCAGGGCTCGCTCTGTTTCGTACTGGTGATGGACCGCACATGTGTCACCAGTTCACTCCTCGACAGCTCCTCCTTGCTCATTCGTGTGGAGTCGAGGGGACCTTCGTACTCCCACATTGGGTGGGCACGAGCGCGGAGTGGCCATACCCGCCTCTTCACAAAGGTGGCAATCAGATGCACACCCGTGACTGTTCAGGAGCCCTCCAATTGTCTCCAGCATAGGCGCTGCTTCCGCCACTTCTTCAGTCGAAAGCTCATGGTCCCAGGCTTTCGTCCTAGCGGCTATACCAGCAGTCGAAAATGCTGGGGCCACATTTTGGTCCACTTGCACATAAACCACCTCTTCCTCCACCCCTGCGCCGAGTCGACTGGCTTCAGGGCGAAGTACCGGGTGTCGCTGCGCACCTGGATCTGCAGGCCTCCGACTGGGTAGGTTCGGCCACCTCGGTTGTTTGGCCGGACCATGAAGATGGACTTCCATAATGCCCAACTCGGAGCAACACCCAAAAAACACTCGCACAGCGTGATGAAACACGCAATGTGCAGAATACCGTTCGGGGTGAGATCATGGATCTGCACCCCGTAGGCAAAAAGCAAACCGCGCACAAAATCATGGAGGGGGAGCGAGAAACCCCTAGGCAAAAACTCCGCGAAACAGACGCGCTCGTTAGCGCGAGGCTCGGGAAGTACCTCCTTGGGCGAAGGTGCGCGAACGTGGAGTTGGTCGGAAGGTGGCAGCAATCCTTCCTCGCGCAGCTTGTCCAGCTGCGCATCCTTCAGGGTGGATTTCATCCAATCCCCATTGGTCTTCTTGAGGTCGGCGGTGGCCGCAGATGTGCTAGCCGCAATCTTCTTCCCCTTCTTCGCCGCCGCATCGGGCGCGGCGGCAGCAGTCGAGGCGGAGCGCTTGTTGCCCGCCGTCTTCTTCATTGTCAACGAGAGGTGGGAGAGCGCGCAAAGCTTTAGCGCAGGAACAATGGAGGCAGAGCGCGAGGAAGATGATAGAGCAGGGGCGGCGCGCAGAGCAAATGGCAGGTAAAAAACAAATGCCAGCGCCGTTCCCCTATTTACCACAGACAAAAGCAATCACAGCCATTCAGATCCAAATCGTGCGTTACGCACGCAATCTGACCGTACACGTGGCAAACGCGGAGGGCAACCGTCGCCGGCCACTCCGCCCACTACGCACGTAAAAAGAGGAGCCATCATCACGCTTGCGGAAAAAGTGGGCCCGTATAGTCAAATCAAGTCCAAACGGCAACGTCTTCGGTCAGCTCTGCACAAATGGGCCCACCTACGTGTCACGTCCCATCAATCGCAGCATAACGCACGCCACGCGTGTCAGAAATCGCAGTCGAAATAAACGTCATCCCTGACGTCATTGGAGTATCTGTTCAGAAAATACGTTCGAGTATGCTGAACGCATATTGTTCACTCGATGCCTGATTAGTTCGGGTGTGACAAAACTTTCTTAAGGCAAAATTGGTCACTCGACCGTTCCTTCGACTAAGTCATATTACTCCCATCGGGAGCATGTTCAAAAAATTCTTCGACTGAAGATGCTTAGGATAATGATTGAGATTATCCTCCATTTACAAGTAATACAGCATAATCTCGGGGCTACTCCCATCGGGAGCACTGTCGTGCACCCGATAGAATTATGGCACAAATTTCTTCGATTAACATATGCAGAGTAAGAAGAGTTTTTGAGATTATCCTCCATTGCAAAACAATAAAGCACAATCTCGGGGGCTACTCCCATCGGGAGCGCTGTCGCGCACCCGATAGCATAACGGCAAATATCAGTCGACAAAGGGCATGACTCGTCCAACAAAGTTCAGAAATCATACTCAAAACATTCCCGAGTTGCGTCAGTCGCAAATACCTCGGATGCTGCATGCATAGTGCAAAGGTAAGACCCGCCGAACTTTCGAGCTGGGCTAAGGACCGTTCCAGCAACGTTAATCCTTACGATTTCCATGTCAGCAGACATGATGAAAAATCCCGACGGACGCGTTGGGTAAAATTCAAATTTATACTGCAGATCGACTCAGTAAGACCTCAAGCGGCCTAGTCGAATCTGACCAGTTTGTTCCAGATTCGAGTCCGGGGACTCGAGTTTGATTGAAAGCTAGTAAGGTTTTACCCGAATGAGTAGTTAACCAGTCCCGATCCGTCGAGTGTACTGGGCCTGCTAAGCTATTATCCTTGATCATCATAAAACACAGTCGATGAGATACTCGACATAGCCAAACGTGTGCTATTCATACAGGAATTCCAAATTATATGTACAAAATACAAAGCATACGACGTGCACTCACGAAAGAGTCCATGCCCGATTCTTCGAGTCAGCCAAGTACTCGGGGGCTACTGACATGGGTATACATATCGGGTACCCTACCATGAGGGTACCTGATGCACGTGACGACTAAGGCCCAATATCGAAGAGCCTACTCGAAGCCCAAGACAAGAGGCCCAAGAAGATGGAGTACCCTCCAAGACTAGACATAGGCATAGTCGGTTTAGGCTTTCCTTATGTGTAAACTAGGTCGGTTACAAACTCCCGAGACCCAGCCTATTTAAAGGCTGGGAAGGGTACCGATCTGGGACCAAGCCATACACGAACCACCAAAGCTCTTGCGAGATCATCAACTCGCCGGAGTTCCCTGTAATCGCATAATCCACAATCAATAGCAGACAAGCAGGAAGTAGGGTCTTTACCTCCACCCGAGGGGCCTGAACCTGGGTAAATCTTTGCCTCTGCTTGTCAGCCGACGAAACTACCAGTACTACCACGTTCTCTCCCCATAATCTCAACCCTAGGTCCTTAACCATGGGATTTGATGAGGGTACCCCTCATCACACCCGGAGCCCGAACATGGGAGAAGGTGACCACAACGACGCCCCCAAGAGGGTAACGACACCCGCAGGCGTCGCCGCCGTCGGCGCCGAAGCGCAGAGCTTTCGCTCGGGGAACCTTCATCCCACACCATGTCACCACGGACCGCCCGCCGCCAACAAGTTGGACCCCCAAAACGCAATCTGGGAGTCGCCGCTGCAGAAGCACCAAAGACGCCAGGATCCCCCGCTGCCCGCTCCTCGCCACCCACATGGCCGAAGAAACAAGCCACCACCACCGGCACACCGCTCGCCGTAAAGCCGGCCGTGCAGCCTCTCCTTCCAGGGCCGCCGCCCCGGCGTCCACGAACACAACCCTGTGGCGCGGAAATTGACCACCGTGAGATCTTCGAGTCAGAAGAGGGGGGGTCGGCGCCAAGTCCACTTCCGCCTGGTTGAACCAGGTAGCAGATGGACAGCAACTGCAGCCAATCGGAGGGGACAGCCCTCCGCCGCCAACGACGGCCGCCGACCGGACGGAGCAGCAGGTCCCGTCAGGCCCAAGATCAGGCCCGGATCAGACCCGCCTAGTCTAGATCTAGGCCCAGATCAGTCCCGAGAGGTCCTGCCGCCACGCTGCAGAGTCGTGGCCGCTGCTGCCATCCGTCTACCAGGCTCGCGTCGCCCTGACCGTCTCCGCCTCGCTGAGCCCTGCTGCCATGGACCACCACCGGCCGACCACCGGGCCGAATTCGCCGCACCGCCCAGGTCTGGCCCGCTGCCACTAGGGCAGGCGCCGCCGGTCCTGGATGCGCTCACCACGCCGCCATGGCCGCGCCGGCGCGCCCCTCGCCTAGCACACCGCCCAGCTCGGCCGCCACGACCCGCGCCGTCACGTCGCGAGAGGGGGAAGGAGAAGTCCCGCCGCCGCCGGCACCGCGCGGGCTTTGCCCGGCGGCGCACGCCGGCGGCGGCGGGGAGGAGGACGGAGGAGGAGGCGGTTGGCGGCGCTAGGGTTAGGGCGCCTCAGTCGCCCGCGCGGGGGGTGACCAGAGACGCGAGAGGAAAGGGATGTCCCGTGATTTGGCTACCACGTCCGACCGGCGGGATTTTGCTCGGAATATCCAGGGGTCATATATGACGAACTGGTGCCTATTAATTTGTTGGAGTTGTTCTGCACTATTTATCAGTTTTTTTTTTTGCAAAAGTACTATTTATCAGATATGCTCATCACTTTTGTCTGTTTCTTAAAGGAACGCTTGAGCAAACTATTAAGTTTAGGCATAGTTCACTTGCTTGTTAATATGATAACACATGGATGTTGTGTGCGGTGTGCAAGTTATTTTATAGCCAGTGATCCAAAAATAGGGCCGCACTTGCAAGTGATGGAGAAAAGTGCATGTGTATTCAGTTCACCAACCATCATTCACTCAACACATGCAATTTAAAGCTGAAATATCTAGTGCTACCACCTGTTTGGGTGCTACCCGTGCTACCATTGAAAAAACTAATTTTAAGTATTGATCGTAGACACACACTAGTAGAAAACAGGGCTTCCGTTTTCACCTTTGATCCCGGCCAAATTACAACCCGGGATCAATGCACCATTGATCCCGGGTCGGGAGGGCGGGGCGCCCGTGGGCATTGCTCCCGGGTCGGGGGGACCTTTGGTCCCGGTTCGTGACACGAACCGGGATCAAAGGGTCCTCACATGCGTGCACATGCTTTTCAGCGCTGGGCCCCTTTGGCAGGGGACCTTTGGTCCCGGTTCGTGTTACAAACCGGGATCAAAGGGTCTCCCTGCTATATCATCTTCTTCCACCCCGAGCTAGCTCGAGTTCATCACCATTTCTCCTCCATTTTCCTCTCTCCCACTCAAATTAATCCCCATTTTTTTGCACAATTTGAGAGGATTGAAGGCACCCCATCTATTCAAAGGTTAGCAACATCGTTCTTTCCTCCGGCGTTGCAACTTTAGCTCTTTTTGTTGCTAGTTTAGCTCATTTCAATTTTGTAATGCTAGCAAGGTGTTTGATGAAATGCCCAAGCTAGAAAGTGTATTTGCGAGCTCAAATTAATTTATTATTTGTGGATTTTAGTTTTGTCCCCGTCCTCACCGCCGTCGATAGCCCGCGTCGTCCCGTCACCGGCACCACTTTGGTGAGCCTCTCTTTTATCTTTTATTTTTAAAACCTATATATATACTTGTATGATTTAAATGCATATTTATTTCTTGTATAATTAATTTCTTATGTTTTTTATATGTATAGTGTCATGGTTTTGATATCCGTCCCCGTCGGCCCTCGTCCGATCAATGATTCGGATGTGGTATATTTTCATAACTATTTGTTTCGTTTCGTGTTTATCACACTCATGCCCGACCAACTTGACGTAGAGATATTTTTATTTAGGAGGTAGTTGAACCGGAAATTCCAGTCGACCCTATTGTCGAGTATTTTAAAAAGGAAAACGACGATTTGAAAGCAAAATTGAAGATAAGCGAAGATCTTTGTCTCCAATACCTAGAAGAGAAGAGTGTATTGGACTTGAAGATTGCCGACATCGATGATGCTTACGGGGTCGTCGTCGCTGCTCACGAGATGAAGATGGAGGCAATGCGCTTGAAGCTTAAAAAGATTAGAAAATATGCCATTAGTCGAGAGGCTTGGTATCATTATGCTGTTGGTTCAATAGTTACCTTAGTTGCGATTTTGATCGCATTTGTTGTTGGATTTAAATTCTTTAGATAGTTGTATGTTAGGTTCAATTAATGTATGTTTCATTAGAACAATGTATTACATTTGGGCACTACTCTACTTTGGTTTTAATGTGATGAACTTGTATTAATTAATTTGGTCAGTACTATATATTTATGATGTAGTGTAATGGTTTTTGATATATTTATATAATGCAGATGAGCCGGCAATGGATGTACAGTGACCGACGCGGTCTCGACTTTATCAATGGCATGCATAGTTTTCTCCGTGTGGCTAATGATAACAAGCCGTCGAGTGGTTATATTCTTTGTCCATGTAGAGTCTGCAAGAATAAGCGGGATTACTCTACGTCAAGAACCATTCACGTCCACCTGTTGGAGGAGGGTTTCATGGATGGTTATTATTGTTGGACCAAGCACGGAGAAAGAGGGGTTATGATGGAAGAAAATGAAGAAGAAGAGGATAATGACACCTATCCTACGTTCACTACAGACGGTGATACTCCAATGGGGGAAGACGAAGCTGAAGAAGAGCCCAATGATGATGAGCCCAATGATGATTTTGGCCGGGCCATTCTTGATGCACGGATAAACAGCGGAAGTGAAAACGAGAGGTCGAAGTTGGATAGCATGTTAGAGGATCACAAAAAATTGTTGTACCAAAATTGCGAAGATGGCCAGAAGAAGCTTGGTACCACGCTGGAATTGCTGCAATGGAAGGCAGAGAATGGTACAACTGACAGAGGATTTGAGAATTTGCTGAAAATAATAAAGAAGATGCTTCCAAGGGATAACGTACTGCCCCCCAGTACGTACGAAGCAAAGAAGATTGTGTGCCCTCTAGGATTAGAGGTGCAGAAGATACATGCATGCATCAATGATTGCATCCTCTATCGCGGTGAGAAGTACGAGCATTTGAATGCGTGCCCGATATGCGGTGCGTTGCGGTACAAGATAAGGCGAGATGACCCTGGTGATGTTGACGGCGATCCGTGCCCCAGGAAGAGGGTTCCTGCCAAGGTGATGTGGTATGCTCCTATAATACCACGGTTGAAACGTTTGTTCCAAAACAAAGAGCATGCAAAGTTGTTACGATGGCACAAAGAAGACCGTAAGAAAGACATGATGCTGAGACACCCCGCTGATGGGTCGCAGTGGCGAAAAATCGACAGGACCTTCAAGAGGTTTGCAGATGACGCTAGGAACATAAGATTTGGTCTAAGTACAGATGGCTTTAATCCTTTCGGGGAACAAAGCTCCAGTCATAGCACCTGGCCTGTGACTCTATGTATGTATAACCTTCCTCCTTGGTTGTGCATGAAGCGGAAGTTTATTATGATGCCGGTGCTCATCCAAGGTCCGAAGCAACCCGGCAACGACATTGATGTGTACCTGAGGCCATTGATTGAAGAACTTTTAGAGTTGTGGAGTGACGAAGGGGTACGTGTGTGGGATGAGCACAAACAAGAGGCATTTGACCTACGAGCGTTGTTGTTTGTAACCATCAATGATTGGCCTGCTCTTAGTAACATTTCAGGACAGTCAAACAAGGGATACAATGCTTGCACGCACTGTCTAGATAAGACTGAAAGTATATATGTAGGCAACAAGAATGTGTACCCAGGTCATCGTCGATTTCTTCCACCTGAGCATCCCGTAAGAAAGAAAGGCAAGCATTTCAAATGTGAGGTTGATAACCGGACGAAGCCTACCTGCCCTGATGGTGATGCTATATATGAGATGGTCAAGGATTTAGAAGTAATCTTTGGAAAGGGTCCTGGCAGTCTATCTGTTCCGAAAGACGCCAACAAGCGCGTACCCTTGTGGAAAAAGAAATCCATATTTTGGGAGTTACCCTATTGGAAAATCCTAGAGGTTCGCTCTGCAATCGACGTGATGCACGTGACGAAAAATCTTTGCGTGAACCTGCTAAGCTTCTTGGGTGTTTATGGGAAGACGAAAGATACACCGGATGCACGACTGAACCATCAACATATGCACGAGAAGACGAAAGACGACCACCTTAATCCAGAGAAGTATCAAGGTCCTGCCAGCTACGCTCTTACCAGAGAAGAGAAGGAGATCTTTTTTGAAGTCCTGAACAGTATCAAGGTCCCGTCTGGCTTCTCGTCGAATGTGAAGGGAATAATTAACATGGCAGAGAAAAAGTTCCAAAACCTGAAGTCTCATGACTGCCATGTGATTATGACACAATTACTACCGGTTGCATTGAGGGGGCTTCTACCGGAAAATGTTCGACTACCCATTGTGAAGCTATGTTCATTCCTCAATGCAATTTCTCAGAAGGTGATCAATCCATTGACTCTAGGAACTTTACAGAAGGATGTTGTTCAGTGTCTTGTCAGCTTCGAGTTGGTGTTCCCACCATCCTTCTTCAATATTATGACGCACCTCATAGTTCACCTAGTCGAAGAGATTCAAGTTCTCGGTCCTGTATTTCTACACAACATGTTCCCCTTCGAGAGGTTCATGGGAGTCTTAAAGAAATACGTTCATAACCGTGCTAGGCCTGAAGGAAGCATCTCCAAGGGTTATGGAACAGAGGAGGTCATTGAGTTTTGTGTTGACTTTATTCCTGACGTTAACCCGGTCGGTGTTCCTCAATCGCGCCATGAGGGGAGATTGCGTGGAAAAGGAACACTAGGAAAGAAACAAATATTTTCTGACTGGGATTCTTTCAATCGAGCACACTACACAGTTCTATATAATTCGAGCTTGGTGGCTCCGTATATCGAGGAACACAAGAATACTTTACGCTCATTAATGGCTGAAGAATGCATTGAAAAAGAACACTTGAAGACTTTCTGCGGGTGGTAGCACACACGTCTCATTAATGACAACACTGTCGAAGAACAGCTAAACTTGTTGGCCAGAGGACCATCTTCGACTATATTGGCTTTTCAAGGGTACGAGATAAATGGGAATACATTTTACACGGCCGACCAAGATAAAAAGAGCACCAACCAAAACAGTGGTGTCCGCTTTGATGCATCAAACAACAATGGGACAAAGGACACATATTATGGGTACATAGAGCAGATATGGGAACTTGACTACGGACCTTCTTTCAAGGTACCTTTGTTCCGGTGCAAATGGTACAACCTGGATGGTGGGGTAAACGTAGACCCGCAGTACGGAATGACTACAGTGGATCTCAAGAATTTTGGGTATGACAACGAACCATTCGTACTAGCCAAAGACGTGGCTCAGATTTTCTATGTGAAGGACATGTCTTCCAGACCAAAAAAAAGAAAAGATAAGCAAGCGAAGACATCATATGATGAGCCAAAGCGTCACATAGTTCTTTCAGGGAAAAGAACTATCGTGGGAGTGGAGGACAAGACAGACATGTCAGAAGATTACAACAATTTTGAAGAAATCCGGCCCTTCGCAGTGAAAATTGACCCAAGTCTCGCGTTAAATGGAGAAGCTTGTCCATGGCTACGGCGCAATCAGAAGAAAGTGACGGGTAGAAAGTAGAAGAAGATTGTGTAATGAGGAGGATGACGACGACGATGACTTCATGAAGAAAAAAGTGAACACTAGATAGGGATATTGTTGGTGATGTGTAATAATGTATTAAACCTTTTATCAAATGCACATGGTTTCCCCGTCATACAGCCCAACGTTGGGCTTAGGTTTTCTATGTGAAGATGCTCCATGGTTAAACCTTTATGTGATGTGTAGTAATGTATTAAAGCATTAAAGTCGTCGTGAGCAGCAAATCGACCTTCGATCCACAGCGGCAAGACGTCTCTGATGATCTACGACCGTCCCAAAAAGTGTTGGGAATGTCGCAGATCATCAGAGCGCCTTGCCGCTGCTTGGATCGGACCGAGGGGCATGGCTACCACTTCCACCACCACCACCACTCCCACCTCCTCGGCAATTCATCATTGCGTCACCCTAATCCAGTGGCTGGATTCAACCTACCTGAGGGCTTGTGTTTCCAACAGCGTCGTTGTGTTGTCATTGTTCACCGACCTACATGAGGTGGCTCCAATGGCTGGCCGGTGAACAAGGACGAACACAATAATGTCAAGGAACATGCCAGCAGGTAGGCTAAATCCAGCCATTGGATTCGGTGGCGAAGGTAGATGCTCGTTGTGTGCCGTTCGCTGCAGGGACGCCGCTATTTATAGGCGATTAGAAAGTGTACCTGTGGATGAGGTGGGAGTGGTGGTGGTGGTGGGGAGTGCTGATCCAACAGCTCACAGGCCCTCAAAAGAAACACACCCCTGATCCAACGGCTCACAAGCGCTTGAAAGAAACACACGATCCGTGTGCTTCTTTAGTCCCGGCTGGTAACACCAACCGGGACTAAAGGCGGGCTTCGCGGTCACGACTCGTGTCAGTCACACGTGTCCGCCAGCGGTAACCGTCGCTTTATAGCAACTAAATATAGCAACTAATAAGTACACATAAATATAGCAACTAAATATAGCAACTAATAAGTACACGTAAATATAGCAACTAAATATAGCAACTAACCAGCGTTTCTGAAACTTTTGTCAAAAATCAAATTTATCATTTTAAATATAGCAACTAATAAGTACACATAAAAGGGGATGCAGAATAATTCAAAGCAGGGAACATTATTGTCCTCACTTTACAAAAACATCATTGATCAAATATTCAAAAGTATCACGCATACATCTTTATTTAATCCATAATACATCACGAATAATATAACTAACTTTTGCCGGGTCCTAAGCCGCGAGGTGCTGAGCGGCCGGCAGCTTGCACCCAAAGATAAGGAACCATCACTGGGGCAATACTCACATGAGGAGGATCCCTATGAAGTGTATACCACATATTGTCATGCACCGCTTGCGTATCCAACCTAACCAGGTAGCGACGGACGTGCTCGTCCTCCTCTCTGATACGGCGACGCACCTCCACCTCGGGGGTCGGCGGCCTCTGCACCGAGGCTGGCCCACGCGACGGCCACCAAACAAGATCCGGGTCGACGACGTCACCCGGATTCCTCACCAAACTACGCGTCCCGGAAGACATCTCCCAGTGCCAGCCCGGCGGAGCCCAGTCCCGGACACTGCCCGGTTCCAACAAATGGGTGGTCGTCATCGATTCCCGCCGAGATCTGAAAAAATGAGTGGGGAATTTGATCAAACAACTAAGGTGCGTGCAACCTAGGTAGGGGAGGGAGAGGGCAGCACCTTGGCATGGGGACGGAGGGGAGGTCCACGGTAGGGGAGAGAGCAGGGGCAGGCTCTCAGGTCTCCCGGTCCATGGCTTTTATATAAGGAGGAAAGATAAACCTTATCCCAGCCCCCACCAACCCCACCTTATCCACTCGCAAAAGTAGTGCTGACAATTAATTTTTTTACAATTATTACAATTTTGTAGACAATTAAATTTTTTAAAAGCATTTTTTTAAATTCATATTAAAAGCATGTTTTTAAGGATGTTTTAAAAATAAAGAGATAATTATTACATTTTTTAGATAATTAAATCAATAGATATAAAATAAATAAGAAAATCTACGATTTTCATAAATATTGGAACATTTAAATTAAATATAAAAGAAAAAACAAACTAGAAAAACAAACTAAAAAAACAATTCAAAGTATACAAAAGAAAACAGAAAAAGAAACTGCAAAAACAAAACAAGAAAAAAGGTCGAAAAGGCCTTTGGTCGCGGTTGTTAACACCAACCGGGACCAAAGGCCTGCTGGGCTTCGCGCGGAATTTTTCGCGGCCCAGAGAGACCTTTGGGCCCAGCAGGCCTTTGGTCGGGCCCAGCAGGCCTTTGGTCCCGGTTGGTGTTACCAACCGGGATGAAATGGTCATCCATTCCGGTTCGTGGCTGGAACCGGGATGAAAGGTCTGTTTTCGCGCGATATGTGTGGTTTCCGTCGAAATTTTCTCTATCTCCCCCCAAATCAAACCGCAGCGGCGAAGCCCTGCCCGAGCGCCGCCGTCGCCCATCGCCCCGCCGTGGTGACGCCGTCGCCCATCGTCCCGCCGTGGCCGCGCGCGTCCTGCTGCCGGAGGCGCCCGCGCGGACTGTGACGACGCCGTCGCGCGCCCTCCCCTCCCCTGCGCCTCGCGGCCCATGCTCTGCATCGCGCCCCTCCGTCGCCCTCCCCTCCGGCCCTTGCGCCTCCGCCGTTGTCGAGGTAAGTCCTCTCCTCTCCTCCCCGCCGTCGTCCTCTCCTCCCCTCCCCGTCGTACGGCCGCGGGACGCGCGGTGGCGCGGGATTGGCCGGGGCGCCACTGCGCGCGATTCCGGCCCGCAGGTCGCCGTGCCGCACCGTGCCGCGCCGCTGCTGGGCTCCGGGAGGCCGCCGCCGTCGTGGTGCAGCCCGTGGCGCCGCCGTCGTGGTGCAACCCGTGGAGGCCCTTTTTTGACTATGAATTTTGTTGCTATTTTTTTTTACTATAAATTTTGTTGTTATTACTAACTTAGATCAAACATAGCAATTAACGAATTTTGCTATGAATTTTGCAAATTGATTAAGTTGCTATTACTAACTTAGATCATAGGTGTTATATATGAATTGCTATGAATTCATATGTAGATTAAAATTATTCATGTGTAGATTAAAATTAGATCATAGTTAGTAAAATCATTGATCCAAATCATTCATGTGTAGATTAAAATTGCTATGAATTTTAGATGTGTAGATTACAATTGCTATGAATTTTAGATGTGTAGATTAAAATTCCTATGAATTTTAGATGTGTAGGTTACAATTGCTATGAATTTTAGATGTGTAGATTAAAATTGCTATGAATTTTGGTGTCATTTAATTAGAAAATATGGAGATTCATGTGGAGATTACTTAAACAACAAAATTGTAGAGATTATTTGTTATTTGTTCATATTGTGCCATTTTGAATTAGGGCCATTTTAAATCATGTAATAAAATTATTTGTTCTTTGTCATCTTAAATAATTTGTTCTTTGAATTAGTGTCATCTTAAATTTATTCATATTCTTGTTACAAAATTGATTGCAGGCACATTAAGTGACCCATGGATCCAAATTGTCCGGACGACTTCGGCATAGACGAGGAGCGTGGAGAGCCATTGGATCCACTTTTTCCGGGCGTCGGCGCTAGAGACGAGGAGTGTGAAGAGATGTTGCGTATGATTATAGCAGGACGTGCAGCCGCGCCTGTCGGTGAAGAAGACGATGTGGCTAATTTAGAGGAATTCAGCTCCCAATTTCTCAATGACTCCGGTGAGGGAGCAGAAATTTGTGTAGAGAAGGAAGTGGTAGTAACAAACTCAGGCGAGGTATATATTAATTAAGCCTCTGTTGATCGATGACATAGCTTAATTATTTGATCCTGCGGTTATTAACGAATCTTTTTTTCTTTTAGCCCTCTGGAACAAGCAAATCATCTGCATCTAGAGTGTCGAAAGGGTCGAAAGCCATGAAGCCTCGAGGCCCGTCGAAGCCGATGAAGGAGGGTCAAAGGGTAGTGATCGACATAGTTGATGCTACTGGCCAACCAATGCAACCCTTAGAGTGCCGCCGCAAATTTATAAACCAATGCGGAGTTTTAGTTAGGGACATGGTACCGATCACATGTCAAGAATGGCATTCGCGGAAGGACGGGAGCAAGACTTGGACTTATGTCGACGACCAAACAAAAGATTTGTTTTGGGAGAAGCTCTTGACAAAGGTCACCCTGCCTCCAGAAGTGACAGAAAACGAGAAGTGGATGGAGAAAGTCAAGGAGTGGACTCTTGGCAAGGCTGCCGAACAGTTCCGAACCCACAAGAAAACTATATGGAAAGATTATTGTGAAGAGAAGGAAAAAGATCCTGAATACACTCCAGTATTCACCGGAGCACAAGTGAAGCTAAACGACCAGTGGCCCTTATTTAAAGAGCAAAGAGAATCGGAGGCCGCTGTGGCCCGATCGGAAAGAAACAAGTTAAATGCTGCGAAGAAGGAATATCACCACACTTTGGGGGCAGGTGGCTACAAGGCTGCCGTGCCTAAGTGGGAAGCATTTGAAGCAAAACTGCTTGATGAGGGGAAGATTCCACAGACAGCGGGCTGGCCCGATAGGTCCAAATTTTGGTTGTTCGCGCATGGTGCTGGGTTGGACCCTGACACAGGGAAGATTGTTGCTCAGGGAAAATGGGAGGCAAAGATTAGGTTTATAACCAAGAACTTGAGAATGCAATAGAGAAAGTTCGAAATGGAACCTACAAGGTCGACAGAGAGAAAGACGAGCTGTCACTCGCACTCGGGAATCCTAAAAAAGTTGGACGAGTACGAGGTTATGGATACGGAGTTACTTGGGCACAAGGTTTTCCGGCAGACGCTCACACTTATAGAAGCCGTCAGAGAAAGAAAAAGGAGGAGAGCGACCGGTTATCGGCATTGGAACAAAAGGTGCATCAGCTGGAGCAAAGTCAGCAAAGGGAATCTCGTGTGCAGCTAGAAAGTCCAGAAGTCGAAGCCGCCCCATCTAATCAGCGAAAAAGCAGCGTGGGTTCCACGCAGATGGAACATTCTGAACTTGAAGCGCCGCCGACTCGATACCCCGTGGATGATATCACGGAGAAGACAGAATGCGAGCTACATATGGCAATGAGCAACTTGTCCTTCAAGGTGGCGGTCGGCTATGCTTTACCGAATGAACCTGGAGCAAGGTACCATCTCGGCGGGATTCCAGCTGGCTATGCTATTGTCGGGGTGGATGACATTGTGCCGTTATATGCTAATCTAAATCTTGACATTCCTGGAGGTGACGGCGAGAGGACACTAGGAGATGCCAAGAAGTCCATCATTCTGTGGCCAAAGAAATACATCTTGTTTCCAAACTTGCCGCCGCCAAGGCCACCGACTCCTCCAAGTAGCAACCCCCCACCTCAAGATCCACCCTCCCCACGTCATGATCCATCCCCCCCACCTCAAGATCCTCCCTCCCCACGTCATGATCCATCCCCTGCACCACCACCTCAAGATCCATCCCCCCCACCTCAAGATGCATCCTCGCCACCTCGTGACGACTGTCGGGAGCCCAGCCCGAGTCCATCCCCACCACCTCAAGAGAGAGTGCGCTCTGTTTCGCGGAAACTAAAGTTCCCGTCGAAATATACAGAGAGGTGCGCTTTAAACTTCCCGCCAGAAACTCGAGAGGAACGTGAGTTGCGAAAGCCTCTTCCAAAGAGATCCTACGACTTGACTCCAGAGGAACTCGAGGAGTCGGTGCGAGCTGATGTGAAAAAACAATTGGCACCGAAACGGCACATGCGAAAGGAGGTAATAGCACCGGGAAAAGTGGCACAATTTCTGAAAAATCTATCGACTGGGCCGGCACGGCCGCCTATTCTGCGAGACGACTATGATCGTACCATTGAAAAGTTAATTAGAGAACGGAATTTGCAGGAGAATGAGGCATGTCGCCAAAAGAGGGAGCAGCAGCAGATGGCAGCTAAAAAGGCCCAGCAGGAGAAGGAGGCTGCATTTCGCCAAAAGAGGGAAGCTAATAAGAAATCCGGGAAACAAGTGGCCCAGCTCGGAGAACAGGCAAACCAGTCGGTCCCGCGTTCAAAGTGGTGTCCGATAAGGAAATACAGCAAGACACAATTCGCATAGAAAACCCCAAAGAGTATATGTATGCATGGACATATGCCTACGGGAAGCCCTTGGTCAGACCTGAGATGGTCAAATCTCTGCCGACACAATTGCGACGTTTGCATGAGTGGTACGAGGGAGCCGTAAAGAAGCACCATGAGTATTTCCACGTTTCATATAAGAAAGACCATTATTTAGAGGATAACGCGATGTATGTGCCGTTTGAGAAATATTTCAGTTATTCGATCAAGACTCCCTCGACAAAGCCATCATCAGCTGCTATTGTTTGTAAGTGATTTATTTTATGCAATTTAATTAAGTCTCTATCTCAGCTCGTTCGTTGCCAATTATCTAACTTTATTCTTTTGTACGCTATTATATATGCAGAATGAAGATCGTCGAATGCAGAGATAACGGAATCTATAGTTTAGGGTTCATGGACCCATATTGGATTCATGAAGTAACCGTAAGGAACCATCCCGAGGACACCGAGCATTACATGCTCCAATATCTAGTGAAACACCATACATGTGAAGATATACTTCTTCCTTACAACTTCAGGTGAGTGTTACCGTACCTTCTACACATTCTACTTTGCTTACTCGATGTTTAGTGTAACTCATGGACATATAAATGTGTGAAGCAACCATTGGATTCTGGTAGACATTAGACCTGAACAAGCATGCGTTCAAGTCCTGGACTCGTTAAGGAAAGATATGGACGATTATATCAACTTGCAAGCAATGTTTCAGAGGTAACTTCAGTCATTATCGCTCTATATATCGATCTCTTTCGTTCGTTCAAGTCCTTTGATTTTTTCTTTTGCCGGCCAGGGTTTGGGAAAAGTTCATTACCGAGGTTCGTGGGACTTGGAAACCGCACCTGTTTTGGTATGAAACCAAGGTAAATAGTAGTACTATATATATGTCCGCACAACTTTTAAATTCTAGTTTCAGCACCATTATCATGCTTGATTGTTATTTTGATTAAATTCTATTCTTTGTAAAGTGGTGTCTGAGGCAGGCACAAGGGAATAATTTATGTGGATATTATGTTTGCGAGTACATACGATCTTTTGTTCATCAGCGGGATAGAAAGCTCAGAAAAACAGAGGTCTGTATGCACTCTCGGCAATTACTTCATTACCATATTTGTGTTCATTTCCATTTTCATATTTTCTGATGATTTCACATTTTCTTATTGATCTAGATGGAACGAGAGAAGGACAAGCTCATACCAACGAAGCGCCTTATAGCAATTCAAGAGGAATTGGCAGGATTTTTGAACAAGGAGGTCCGGAAGAAATCCGGAGAATTTTTTCACACTAGAAATTATTTTCTGCCTCCAATGTAATTGACGTGATCTCGACGTGAGAAACGTGATGTCGGTGTGTGACTTAATTATATATGTATCAAAACGTATGTGTGTGACTTATATGTATGCATCACGCGTGACATCGATCGATGTGTCAACTTTATATATGTGTGTGACTTTGTATGCGCAACGTGATCTTAATTAATAGGAAATAATTAAATGGAAAACAAAAAATCGAAAACCCTAAAAAATAAGCAAATAAAATACAAAAGATGCAAACCCTTTGGTCCCGGTTCGTGACACGAACCGGGACCAAAGCTCCCCCGCCCTGCGCGCCCAGCCGCGCCCACGTGGAGGCCCATCTATCCCGGGTCGTGGACATCCGGGATAAAAGCCACCCCCCCTCTAGTCCCGACCATTTAATCCCGGTTGTAAAACCGGGACCAAAGGCCCTCTGGACCCGGGATTGTTGATGATGTTTCCAATAGTGACATATCTTGAACACTCACACTTTTTATATTTTTTTTGAAAATGTTTAAAATAATTTTTGCAATGGTAGTATAGGTGTACTTAATTACAAGGTTGTAGCACTAGATATTCTGTCACATATGCTGGTTAATGTTACCTGCAAAAACAGTACAACCATCAGGGGATAGTACCCCATAACTGCAAAGTTCAGATACTGCCGTATATTAGACTCAATTGGTAGCATCGGTATCAAACATTTTTATAGATGTGGAGACACAAAAATTGAATTGATTGTTTTACCAAGTAAGATAATGCTTGGCGACAATTTGTACATACACATGAATGGAAAAACAGGGTTGTATTTTGTGTACACAAATAGGGGTTCCTTGGTGTTACAAAGTCTAACATAATTGTCACATCCGACTCGACGTGACAGGTCCTATGATATCATGACTCCCCGCCAATGTTGGCGACGTCATGACTCGAGTACACTGTGGATGACGTCACATTCTCGGGATCACTATAGATGATGACTAGCTCGTCCTATAGGCTATATACCTACTAGGCTACTATGTACTTGTTGTACATGGTGATGAAGCACGGCTACAAGACAAGTCGACATGTCGGTTTCCTGACTCATCACTAACTCCGGGAGAAGCCGACTAAGCTGCCACGACCCTGAACAAGCTCCGGACTCGGGGAGGCGAACTCCTTCTCGACCCGGGACACTACCCGAGTCAGCACACTTGGTCAACTCCTTCGAGTCGGCCTGGAATACAATCATATTCCAACACATCACTAATGAGGAAGGCTAGAGACTCGAATGGTCCTGGCGCCTCTCATCCCCCAAAGAGCTACTCCGGTAACAAAGCTCATGTTTTAGCATCCTCTCTGTTTAAACACCAACCAGATAATCAGTTGCAATGTGCTTGAGCAAAGATTGATGAACAGTTCTAAGCAAGCTATCAAGTTAGGTAGAGTTCACTTTTTTTGAGGTTTAAGACGGTCGTATCCGTCATCCGATTAGATAGAATAGAGTGTTATGTACAGGAATTTGAGATAGGGAAAAAATCCCTTTACATGCAAACCAACAAAAAACTAGTCTCCAGGATCTTGTGTGTGGGCGAAAGCCCGCATCGACAACTCCTCCTGCACCAAAGCCGCCCAGTCGCTCATCATCTAGGCCTCCCCCGGCGGCATCTGCCGCTCCATCCTAGTCCCTGTCGTCGTCTTCTTCTTCTTGGTCTTGTTCATGGCGAGGACGAGGTCGTCGATGGCCGCCACCGCCTGGTCCGAGAAGGGTCCCGTACCATCTAACAGGGCCAAGAAGTCCTCCCGCTGGCGCCCCGAGGGGTGGGCCTCCTCGGTCAGCGAGCCGAGACGGCGCGCCACGGTCTCTTTGGCCAGCTGCACGATGTTGGCGCCTTTCGGGTGCAGCTTGGCGAGTCTCTCGCTCCTCCACACAGACGGTGCCTCCACATGGATGTAGTGTGTTGTGTGCAAGTCCCTTTTTAGCAAGTGATCCAAGGATAGGGCCGCAGTTTGCTAGTGATGGAGAAACTGCATGCGTATTCAATACACCAACTATCATTTATACACTGAACACATGCAACAATCTAAATGGAATGTGCCTTCCGGCAAAAACTTTATTATAAGAAGAAGAAGAAGAAGAAGAAGAAGAAGAAGAAGAAAATAAAATCTTTGTAGCACATGTATGCTGGTTAATCTTACTGTGTTGCTGAATACCGCTGAAACAATACAGCCATTAGGGGATAGTACCCCATCCCTGTAATGTTTAGATACTGCCGTAGTAGACTCGATCGATAGCATCTGTACCCAGCATTCTTATACGCGTGGAACTTAGAAATGGAATTGATTATTTTACTAAGTAAGATGATGCTCGACCATAGTTTTTGCATACACAAAATACAACCTATCTCACCATTTTCATTAGGAGAACCCATATAACAAAGATCAAAGCAACAATATTGTTCCATTTTATTAGTAGAACCCACATAGAAAAGATCAAATCAATGATGTAAAAAAATCTTCTGTTTTTTGATTGCTGATCAATCCTAACAGCTAAAGAATTGTAATCCTACTATGTGTTGAATTGTTTTGCTTTTGCAGTCTCTTGCTTCCTCTCCACTTCCTAAATTAATCATGGCCACTACGTGTTGCCCCACAACACGTGATTGCCTCTGTATCCTTTCCTTTACCACTCCACGATACGACCCGGAGCACTCGGAGCATAGGAGGAACCCCGTGCCGTCACATTGGTCAAATCCCCGCCCTCCCAACCATGTACATGGAGGCACTCCTTCCTCGTCAAGACACATCAATGTCTCCCATAAGATGTCAAGTGGGATCCCACCAGAGTCCCACTCACCAGAGTCCCACTTATAGTTCATTTTGTGATTTCTAGTGTAAAATTAAGTGGGACTTTGGTGGGATCCCACTTGCGTCTCTAGTCTCCCACGTGTTGGTCGTGCGCAAGCAACTAGTCAGATCTGCGAGAAAGAAGACTAGAAATTATGGGGTTTGGGAAAACAAATTAGAGGGAGAAAATCTCTTCAGGCTCCAAACTTAAAGCCAGACCATTCAGCTCCAGATTGAAACGTGCTATATCAGCAAAACCGGCTAAAAAATCAAGGTTAGAGGAGAGAATCACCCGGTTTAGTTAATTCAGAGGGTTAGAGCATCTCCAAGCGGCTCCCCCAAAGCCTCCCCAAACCGGTTTATTTGTGTCCGGACGGGCTCCGGACGGAAAATGAGCTAAAATAGCTACCCAACCGGGGTGGGCAAAGCCTCCCCAAACGCCCGGGCTGTCCGGCAGCCCACAAACTCACCCCATATGTGGGGAGGGTTTGGGGCTGCCGGACGCGCCCGGACAGCCGCCACATAGGACATGCACCACTTTATCTACTACTTTTCTCTTTCTTTTTCCTTTCTCTCTCCATCCCCACCAATCACATGCATCCGGACGGACAATCAGGGGTGTTTTTGGAGGCTGTGGTTGGATATGGCCATTTTTGGGGGCTGTCCGGTCGGTGTCCGCGGACACGTCCTATGGGGGCCGATTTTGGGGGCTCCGACTGGAGATGCTCTTAATTGTACATATAGTTAGGGGAAATGTGCCCCAAAAGTAACTGTGTATGGGGTTAAGCGTACTTACCTTTTTAGGGATATTAAGCATACTTACCTAGCACTAAGAGCATCGACATCGCGGCGCTTAAAAGCGGGCGCTAGGATTAGAAAACTGGTCAATCTGCAGTTATTGTCTTCGATCCTGGGCAGCAGGTGCAAATTGTGTCATCTGATCTACCTCTGTTTCTGGTGCTTGGGTACATATATTTTGTTTGTTTTATTTATTTTTATTACCTAAGTGACACGGTAAGCGTTCTGCCGCTAGGTTAGTGGGCGCTAAGGGCATAAACAATCATAAATTATGGAGGGACGTCTCAAACCCCAAATATCCGTAATGCGAGGAGAAAACTTATTCGTTTGGAATGAAAGATTGATCGAAAACACATCTCACATAGGTGAAATGTGATCCCTCTGTAACCACGTTGAATGGACGGTTGCGGATAAGGTTTTCCATAGTAGTGGATAGTATTCACTTTTTTTGGTATCTTGAGCTGTGAGTTGAATTTGGACGGAATTCTGCGACATGAGCAGTGGATTCGGAATTTTCAATACTGTAAAAAAACCCGGAATGTTTCAACATCATTTATAGCCCGGTCATTGGGTACAATAATACACATAACGTTCCTAGTGTATCGAGTAGTCCAATATTGTCGGTCTTATTGACGCTACAGGTGATCGGAGACGGCGAGAAAAATTGGCATCTTGACGTTCTGCAGCGACCTGCATGATGCTATAGTGTACGGCGTGCAACCTACAAGTTTCGTGAGCACCCATTCTTGAGACTCAAGAGTCAAGAGCAAGAGACTTAAATGGTCCTGGCGCCTCTCTTCCCCAATAGGCAAGTACTCCAGCAACATAGTTTCCGTTTTACAATTTAAACTGCAACCAGAACATAGGTTGCTGGTTGCGGCGTGCTTGAGCAACGAGCAGTTTTGGGTTTTGGCGGAACGTTGCTATCGAGTCATGATCGGTTTAATTGATTGTTCTTATGAGAACAGATAGATGTGGTGTGCATGCTTGCTCTTTTATAGTCAGTGATGCAAGAAAGGAGTCGCAGTTTTGTAGAGATAGGAAAAAGTTCATGTATGTTCAGTTCACCTACCATCCATTGCAAACAGTAATAAAGGGGGAAAAAAAGGAAGACATGAACACGTCTGGAATAGGGACTCGACGCTTTGACCCACAAGTCTATAGATACATCCGTTGTGTAAAAATTATTTTAAAATTTAAAAAAAGTTCTAAACAAAAATTCGAGTGTACATATGGACAGTCTATGTTTACACATAAAATTTCGTGAAAAAAAAGACATTTTACGTGTACCGTGTAAAAAGAAAAAGAAAATATCTCGTGAAAAGTCATTTTGGAGCACTAGAATTTGTCTTATTTACACGATAAAAATTGCCTTTTTTCAGAAAACTTTATGGGCTAACATACAATGTCCAATATACACCTGATATTTTTGTTTCCATTTTTTTTACATATTGAATATAATTTATAAAAATGAGTGCACCTACTTAAATCTATGATTCAAAACATCTTTTCCTTTGAAATAGTTGCTAGCTCGGAGTATAATTTCTTATACGTAACAGCACCACCACGTTGAACATGCAAATGCGAGCATTTCTTTTCACCATCATACAGTGTGGGATCTTGGGGAAATTGTGTAGGTCCATCGTTTCCAGCTGATGGAATCCTAGAACTTGGCCGGTCACGAGTTGACATCTGACAAGCGAACTTTTTTTTGTTTGAGAACGACAAGCGAACCTTCTGTCTCGTGTACGTGCAGGCACGGCTTACTTTTACCCACCGCCGTGTCGGCCGGCCCAAAGCCCAACTCATCATCAGAAGATTCGGCGGGGACGACACCTCAGCAGCCGCTGGGCAGATTCACACTCTGCACTTTCCCCCACGCGCCATCACCGTCGTCGACCCGTGAGAGCGATCCCCGCACCAGAAAACGCGTCGCCCTCAGCCGCAGGTGAGTTGCATCTTCTCTAGCTCCTTCCCGCACCTTCCCCTCTCCACTCACTGACACCGCCAAATCTTCCACCTTTTAGCCAGGCACCGACCTTGACCGGCCGGCCTGGTCTCGCCGGTGCGCATAGCGTCGATCGGCGGCCGATGGAGCCGCTGGAGGCCGCCATAGCGGTCATCTTCAACGCGCTGCTGCTGGTGTTCATGGTGAAGCTCTTCTTCGCCATGTTCAACATGAAGCTCGTCGTCATCCTCTTCTACCTCGTCGTCGTCCTCTTCGCCATGGCCTTCTCCGGCCGAGGCCCCAGCGGATTCTAGCGCATACTACTGATAGGAAGGTTAGGTGCCTGCTGCCGATCTTTTTGTTTTGGTTCGGTTCTTGTGGGCCGGATCGATCGTGGAACCTGTATAGTGCTTCATCTTTCAGCGGAATAGATCATATCTCGATGCTTTGTTCGGTATGTTTAACAGGGGAAATTAAGCTATATGAGTCCAAGGTGCAGATTGTGTGAACTTGGTGAATTGGGAAATAATACGAGCCTTAGTTGCAGATTATGTCGCTTACTTACTTTCTTCAATTGTTCGGAACTATTTCCATGTCAACTTATTTACTTTCTTCAATTCGGTACAATTTCAATGTTGATTCGTGATGTAGCCTTTGCGAGGGGTGCCCTTCTTGTTGAAAATTCTGGGTGCTGTTTCTCCTTTTCTTTTTTTCTGAAAAGGAGGCATTATGTCCCCGGCCTCTGCACTCACAGTATATTCGTGTGGGACAGCGATCATGAACAGAGTTATGAAAAATTGTAACGAGGAGTTAATGTTTTGCCATTAAGCTGCAAAAGGGTCGTTCTTGCCTCCGCCATAAAATATATTTTAATTTAGAACAGGAAACTCAAATTGGCAACATTTCAAATAATTCTGGAAAAAATTAGTGACGAACATATACATGTTTTATAAATACATGTCAAGTTTCGTGATGAAATGACATGTGTGGTGCTCTGTATAAAATAACAAAATCAGTGCTCGAACATTTGTATATGCTCGTCTCCAAATTTTTCATTATTTAGAAAACGTTTTACTATTTTTTTAATTTGTTTTACTATACTAGGACCATAGGAGGTCGGGAGTTAAAACTCCTTCCTCGAACACCCCATATTGTTTGACACAACTAACTAGTACCGGGAATGCCGAGGCCTTGCTATTAAACAATGGAATGTAAACCAGTAAAAGTATGGATGCAAGATACCTTCAGAACCACGACATCTATAACTTTGCACATAGAGATAGATCAAGTACACTTCGTTTCTATTTTCCGAGAGTAGTAATTTCTCCGGGGACGTGTTCAAACCTCAAAAACTACCTCGCAAAAGTAACCGGAGAAGCTCCCGGGAATGCGGAAATGACAGTCTACAAAGTGCCCACTGAGTTGTCCAAGATTTCCGTGGACTCATACTGAATGCCTTAAGGATTAGAGGTGATTTTAGTGCGCTCCTAGTTTTTGTTTTTCTAATTTTGAACTAAATACCAAGCTCACACCCTTTTTGACTCGGTTACAATTTTTTGTTATCATTTATCATGATTGTTGGCTTGTAATAAACTACTACCTCCGACTCATAATGAGTGTCACAGTTTTGAACTACGGTTAGTTCAAAGTTGTCGCGGTTTTAAACTGGGATTTTAATTTAAAACTGCAACACTTATTCTGAATCAGAGGGAGTATGAGTTTTATGCATTTGTCGATTCAGATACTGGGATAACAAAGCTTTCATTTGTAAAAAAAATCCATTCAAACAGGACCCTAGGAAAATATTTTGCCGGTAATGTTAGATTTTAACCGGTTTGAATTTTTCATATGCATATTTTCTTTCTAAGTTTCTCATACAATGATACAAAGTTACTATCATCTCATTATGTACCTGTATAGTTTTAACTGTATGTGAATGAGATCGAAAAGTGATGATCAGAGGTGTACAATGTGGATCCAATGTACATAACTAACGAAACGGCAAGTAAAATGAATAGAATTGATTTTATGATCGATGATCAGTGGAAGCTAATGGCTTGACGCCTTGACTGAAGTTAGATGGCATGTGCCCCCGCTGAGTCAGCCCGGTTGAGCCTCCAATATTTCTCTAGCGTTTGTAGCAAATGCACACTACGGGTTTGTATGTGTAGATTGCAGTATCGTGAAAAGAAATACAAACCAGGTTTGAAGACATACGGGCGTATTCGTCGAGAAGAGCCAAAATATTGTCTGTATGTATTGAACGAACTTCTCCCTGATATTGATAATTTTTATTTTATTCGACAAAAGAAATATATTAATATCAGAGAGAAACCATGATGTTAAGATTTAAGAACCAGTCAATATATTAAAAATGCACACAACGAAAAAGTAAAAATAAAAAGATAGGAAAAAAATAGGACCCGTCACAGTAAACGGGTTCCAGATTATTAATACAACACTCAGTAGGAAAAAAATAGGAATACAACACCTAGTAGGAAAAAATAGGACCTGCCACAGCGATCACTCGCAGCAACAGGATCCAAACTATCAATACATTACCGCATACGGAAGAGTTTCTCCAAAAGCGACGGCTCCAAGAAGGGAATGGTGCACAAGCCCCGTCACCCAATCTTATATTATATTGTAGATTTTCACTCAGGAGAAGATCCGAACTCTCTAGACAATACATTAAACATGGAAAATGCCACCGTCATGTACAACTAATGAATGACATATCTTGAGTTTCAACCTGAATATCGAGTATCGACAGTGAAAAAGCACCACCCGACCTGAAATCCCCGCTGCATGCCCCCATGGAAGCCGTCGCAGAAAAGCACCAATCTTAGGCTCACATCCACATGTATGGTACAGACAGGAACATCGTCCTGCAGCCATGTCTGTGCAACAGCCTATGAAGCAATGTCCTCGTCGCATCCAATATTCCGCACCCGTCAACATTGGTCATCTGATCATAGCCATCTAGACAGTCCTCGTCTCTGACTGACACCATGAAAATCGCAAGCGTCGACATGTCGCATGTTGTCAACGGAAAACGGAGCTTCGCGACACACCCACTTAAAGCTCCACGGGTTTGAATTTGTAGACGCGCACGACCGGATCTCATCCAAATCAGAGGTTCATGAGCACATACACAAATCCGTGAAGCTCTTTAGCACCGACATTCGAAACTCGTCGACAGCAGGCAGATCAGCGCGTTGGGTGGGAGAAGACCACTAAAACCACCACCGAAACACTTAATATTCGCTCTAAACCTATAGAACTTCACCGTCGCACACCAGATAAACGGGTCGCGGGCAGCCCCGCGAGAAGCCCCCAACTCGCTGCGGCCAAACCCAAACTCCGTTGTCACGTCCAACGACCGGAGGTCCCCCTGCCGGTGCCAGGAGCCGAGGCGCCACCAGGAGGAGGACGGATCAGCCATAACGCCTAGTCCAGGGCGGCACCGCCTGGCAGGGTCATGACTGAGATCCGCCTCGATGGGCACCGCGCCGCTGAAGCACCAGCTTACGGGGAGAGGAGACCACCCTCTGCAGCAGTCTGCGACACGGGCTTTGCTCAGCCCCATCTGCCAGCGGCGGCGAGAGGGAAGGCGAGAGATAGAAGGAACGGCAGTTAAGCGAGTTGGGGTTCCCCAGTATCGCCCTAAGAGCGATGCACGTGACCAGCTGGTTTATAGGAAAGAAGAACTTGCCTAAAATTTGGTTCCCGGGAAAAAGGAAATGATAATTTAGACATCCAATCTTCAATTAACTTTCATTCCATTCAAAAAAAAACTTGCATTCGCCTTTTGTTGGTCAGATTCTAAGCCTTGCAACGTCGAGTAGCACTGGGCAGTTACCCTTTTTCCAGTCTAAAAATTCTCAAATGATACCCGCTGTAGCAGTTCAGCCCGGCGCCAATCTTTCTTGTTTTTTTAGAAATGGGGAGAAGCCTTAGCCTCTGCATCACGAGGATGCACACAAATCTTTCAAGAAGCTGTGATCATTCTTTTGATGCAATAATCACATTAAGACTGCAAGATGAAAAATTTGGAAAAACAGAAAAGTTGCTGAATTTAACAAATTAAATTATCCTAAAATTAAAGTTATCATCTATGTGATGGGTGAACGTACAGTGTGATCGAAGTGCGGAGTGGGAATCGATGTTGCTGACGATGATACTGACTCAAGAATTGTAGGATGACCTATGGCTCGGGTGAGTTTTATTCCTTCTAAACATGCAAGTGCTTATATCCGTCTTCATGGGAGGCCCGTCTAAATAGACCGCCGTGACGATAGATCGAGAGTAGCATGACAATCCCTAACGTCGATTGGGATTAATTACGCTTGTCTAATCTACCACTAGACGAGCCATCATTATTCAATTCGAAGTATTAGATTCCAGTGTTGGCTTAAATTTGAGCTCCCCTAGACTAATAACCAACACTAACCAAGTTGTTTTTGTAATATTTTGGTCATGCATATTAACAATTTCAGTAGACCGGTGGGTACTTTAACCATGTTTAGAAGACGAACAAAGATGTCTAAGTAATGAAAACTTCTTACCCCCATAAACCTGCCTAGCAATATTTCCTCCTACGCTCTATTGTCGACATCAATACATCTTGCAATTTTCTTCTTCTTTATGTCAATAATGATAGGTGATGTTCACTGGTAATGTCTAGCTAATATTACTGCACCACACCTAACCATTTGGTCGAGTTATTACCCATTTTTCTACTTATTCTCATCTTGCTATGTGAACCTTATATGTATATGTGTGTGAATGTGTGGAGAAAGGAATACAAGGAGTGATAGGCAAGCCATACTGACTAACCTGAGGCCTGAGCCATGCGAGAGAGATTTGAGGCGGATGTAGCAGCTAGAAACATTAATTGTCATGATGACAAGGCAGTGCATCGGAATTCTCACGGATTGCAACGCCAACTGATTGTTTTTTACCTTGGTATATTGATGTATATCTCATATGTATAGTTCGACGCGGATTTTCTACCCGGGGTGGTAGCTGTGCATAGGGTGTGGGCCGTTGGATTTGCATCCTATCTACTCCCTTTATGAAAACTAGACGAATAGGACCGTGCATGCATGTGACGGAGTTGGTTCTCCGTTAGCTACTAGGGGCTGTCCTCTACTCTGTTTGTCACTTGTCAGTCTTGCTGGCATGCTTTTCAAAATTTGAACCTTCGCTCCGGACGTCTGTCGAAAGGAAAGGACGACCGGCACCGTGGTCCATTACTCCATTGTCCCATGGTTCCGTAGACCATTTGTCAAAAGTATATTGTTTCTATAAATAAAATACTACTACCGGAATGGATTTGTGCTCCTAGTTTGTGCCATGGTGGCTTTTTTTATTGTGGAGCGCAAAATGCATTTCATTAGCTGGCCGTATCTTTCAAAACGTTGACGAACCTTGGTGCAAATTTTATGCTACCGTGGCCATCCATGTGCAAATTTTATGCTACCATGGCAATCTCTGAATCACAACGGTTAATAATGCGGGGTTGACGAGCTACAGTTCATAATATCAGTACTCAAGAATTAACACAAACACGTTGTCGGCAACACACCACAACAGAACGCAAGCAGTAGAAAATGTCAATTAACCAAGAGAAAAGAGAAAGAGAAAAGCAATGGACATCAAATTACTTTCTCCTCCATCTTTGCACTGTGTCATTTCTAGTTGAACGAAAAATCAAGCAGTAACAGGCTCCATTAAATGCTTATCTCTTGTCACGAACTGGACCAAAGAAAAATGGTACTTTTTGCTCAATGGAAAGGTCGAGTGCACATTCATATTTTTCAATTTACATAGGGTGAACCGATGCAGCTCAAGAATTCATTACAGACAGCTGATCGAATCAGCTCAGCTCAAGAATCCACTGAAAACAACAAAAAACAGCCTGGGTCCCCCTGCCGAGCCTCATGGCCTGATGGTGAAGCGTGATCCATCACCAGCAACTACCGAAATTTCCAGCTCGGTAACCAATATTCTGTTCATTTTCAGACCATGAAGGAAATTAAACAGAATAGATCATGAACCGAATTCGATCCAAAACCAAAACATCAGTTCAGATCATGGATAAATCTTTGATCCTGAGATAGAGATAGCATGGAAGAAAAATGAAATCGCTCTAGCCTGTACCTCTCTGAATGCATGTAACACGATGTGCTTCTCCCTACTGCAAGAAACATGATACGGGAGGGACATTGATCTTAAGCATTACAGTCTGAAAATCGCAGCCGCTGACAGCAAGAATGCTCTTCAAACAAGTGGTTATTTTAGAAATAGAACCAACAAATTCTTAGGCATAAACACAAGAACTGTCCATCATCTTCATCCAGTTTCATCCAAACTATCCCCCAATCGAGATTTAAAAAAAAAAAACTATCCCCCAATCGACACAAGCTTTAGGTGAAAAAATGCAAAAGCCATGGGAAACCACAGCGAGAAAATAGCAAAGTTAGTGCAGTGTTTTTTTATTTCTTTGGAGATGTGATTGACAAATTGGATGTTGCCTTCCAGCAGCTCTAAACTGACCCGCTCGTGACTCCAAGAGAGAGGACGTAAAACAGATCAGCAAAGGGAAGGATAAATCCGGATTAATCCGGCCAGAGCGCAAGCAAAAGACAGACTTGTTAGAAGCAGAGAAAGAAAAAGAAGGGGAGTCTGTGCTCTAGGCTGGGGCCGGCGAGAGCAGGTCGATGGAGCCGGCGGGGCTAGGACTCACCTCTGCTTTGGATTAGGAGTACGCCGCAGCAGGACGCATGGCCAGGACGCCGGTGCTGGTGTGGCGGCGCCTGCGCCGTCGCGGCACTCGCCTCCTCCTCAGTGGCCGATGGCGCAAAATCGTGGTGGTCCACCGTGGTGAGGGCACGTGCGAGACCGCTCACGGGACAAGCTCGGGGCAGCGGGAGAGGGCAGCGTTGGTGGCCGAGGAGGCGCGTTGCTGCAGCGAACGAAGCGGCGGCCAAGGAGCGCTCTCGACGGAGCCGGTCCTGATGGCAGGGCCTTGTGCACTGGAACGGAGACCAAATCGCCAGAAAGAAACCCCACCGCGCCGCCCGCCCCTCTTCTTTCCTTCTCCATCAGGGGCGCTGCTGCCACCGCACCTACATCTCAGGAGGTTATTTTGGAAGGCACCTCCGGGCCAGATCCCAGCAGAGGTAGCGGTGAGGAAATCCAAGGGGCAAGTAGGAGACAACCGCGCCGGCGATGGCCACGGAAACAGAGGGAAGAGAGGGCACGCCGCCTCCCAGAGACGGCGACGCCGACGCCGACGCAACGGACGGTCGCCGCTGGAGCCGTCTGGTCTGCGGGAAGGGGCTCCGGGCCGCTCCCCACCGAAGACTGCCCCTGCGGCCACTCAACTCTCGATGGGATGCCGGTGACACGAGGATGAAATGCGGATGAAGATCACCGAGATCTAAGAATGGTGGACGGATCAAGTGTGGCTGTAGCGTTTTGAGGGAGGTGACGAGTGGAAGTGGTGGTGTTCGAGCTGAAAAGAGGTGTGGTATGGTGTTCTGTTTTGTACCACAGTGAAATTTTTGTCGCCCGAAGCGACAGGGCTGCCTAATGTTGACGTCGTTCCGTTGCTGTGATTTTGTAAATTTGAAATGCTGATGTGTATAATGTGTAGATCCACGGATATCCATGGATACCTGAGTACCCGACGAGTATGGGCAGTAATGTACATAGATACCTTCGCAGCCAAGCCACAGGTAGACTGATGGACATGGGTATGGAAGTGGATTTGATCTAACCAAGTCGGTAGGACTAGATATTTAGACTAGCCCTACAATGAGCATCTCGAATGACAATTCATAATCATGCTTTCACTAGGTTAGTAAAACTGTAGCAATGTTCAGCGATCAATTACGCATGTCTAATTTACCGCTAGAACGTGCAGTCATTGTTGTCCATTTCAAAATATTAGATTGCAGTGTAAGTTAAATTTTCTATGCTATTTTTATTTTATAATATGTTTCTCAAACATATTAACAGTTTAAGTAGACCGACCAGTATAACCGTAGTAGGATTGGGCTACAGGGTTTTATTTCAAACCGTTTGCATTAGCTAACTATCATATGTCATCTAAGTAATAAAGATGTCACATTTTACTCAAAACATGTAAACCAGCCGGTGCACTCGATTTTTATCATGTGTACTTCAACCATATTTGTCAACGCCCCGGTAATGGATATTTCTTCCCCCTAGCAATATTTCCTGTGCCGATACTCTATTAGCGACGTCATGCAAAATACTACTCCCTCCGTCCGAAAATATATGGTCAACGACTTACAATTTTAACTATGATTTTTATTTATAATGTATCCATAAAATTAGTATAAATATATAAGAACGTATGATAGATCTTCATTCTCATCTCTGAACACCCGAGCATTTTGTGCCTTTTCTGATGTTCCACTGGAGAGATTTTAGACGTTGCCTAACTAACTTTATTGCAGCTGCAGCTAGGCGCTAGCAAAATTGTCATGAAGAGAAGGAAGTGCATCCCCAGTTCCGCGGATTGTGCTGCCAACTGATTATTGTCACCCTAGATTGTAGGAATATTAGCTGATGGGAGTGTAAAAAACAGAATCAGCGTGTAAAATGATAAACCAAAGGAAAATGCTCTAATAGCTATTCTCAAAATACATACATTTCCGAAACGAATTCAGTAAAGTACATGACAGGCTGATTCTTGTGCTAATACCCCGCTTACGTTTTCTCCCCACTCGACTAAAACCTAATGTTGCAAAGAAAAACCAAATATGAGAAGTACTTTGTTCTACTTTCAGAATTATGTTAATGGACTATGCACCAGTAATCAATAAACCAAATTCGAGACTTGTTAGATTGGGGAGACATTAGATCAAGTGATAAGATGCAAACAAAGTCCTAGAGAAGAATTAACAAATCATCAAGCAAAAATGCTCTGATAGCAGTCCTCAAAAGGCTAGCCCCTCGGCAACGAGTTCTTGAAAATGTTTTATATGCTGGTTTATGTGCTAACAAAATTCATGCATGAAGCATTGTCAAGATAATCTTTCGCTTGTGAAAAAACTAATATATTTTTTAACATAAAGGAAGAAAACTATTGATTTTCGTCGCCGAATACGTCCGAGGGAAGCAATCAAGAGGTTATTTTCATTCTACTGCAAGTCTCCTGTATATTGTGTGAGCATACCGTTGATTAACCATAATTTTCAAAATTGAAAGATATTTCATATCACAGATTAAACAAGCATAGTATTTATCATAAATTAGTATGCTCAATTTCCTCTTCTCTCCGCACATGTCGCCACTTTAATATTTTTCCATTGTTGCTGCCCCTCTTCTTGCGCTTGACAGTTTCGTAAGCGATGTCGTGGGAATCAAGGAAGAGCATGAGCAACGATGTGTTGAAGACATCGTCAAGCGCACACCTTGTCGTCCCTTCGCAACAGCCTCCGGCGAAGTGGAACCACAATGTGATCACAAACGCCTTGAAGCTGAATAGGGACATGATGTTATAACTAAGGGCACAATGCCTCTAAGGCGAAGATTTGACCATTATTTTGACATGAATATTTAACTAAAAAGCACATAATTGTAAACATGTTTGATGACTAATTAAGTTCTATTATTTTGATTTGACCAATTTCAGTAATCTTTCGCAGTCCACCAAAGTTACTGAAGTTTAATTGCACACTTTTTAGGTCTTTAACTATTTTAAAGTGGTGAAAGTATCATTATGTGAACAACGGGGAATATGTTTACCCTGACTCTGGTACTAACTTCATGTAATGCACACATGCCATGCATTAATACACTTTTAAAAATGATGGGTGCAACTGATTGACATATTTTGTTTTGTAGACTATGGAGCATGAGTTACAAGCAACAAATGAGCGATCATTAACATTTAATGTGCATATGGGGGGGGGGGGGGGGCGCGGGGGTGCTGCTCTTACTGAAACTCTGATATCCATCCCTGAAGAAAAAACCTCCATTCTATTCATGCAAAATGCATTGTCTAATTTATCTTGCTCTGGAGAAAAAAATCCAAACAAAAAAACAGAAAAGAAAGGTAGCCTAGCTTGTAGTGCTGAATCTATGACATGATTCATGTGAAAAGATAGAAAAACCAATCAATGCTATCGTCATTCGGCCGCTGCAACATGAACAACTTGATAATTTGGAAAAGCTGAACTAGAATTATTATTTTTTACTGGAACAGCAGGCTCTCTGCTTTTGCATTAATAGGAGGGAGAAAAAGACAGTTACAGTTACATGAAAAAACTCGGATCCTACTTCCCAGGTTCTCACGAGAAAAACTCAGCCAAAACAGAACGAACAAACTCTAAAGGCCTAGCGCTGATCATTGGCATAAGCCAAGTTCAGCAACTCGATGTCATCGCTTATCAAGCTCGCAACAACATGTGCAGGTTTTGTGTCTTGCTGGAAAATCCTTCTCCCTCGCTCCTTCCAAACGTGCCAGAACACGTAGACTGAAAGTGAGATGTTCTTCTTCTGAAGATCATCAGGCTTTGTCCTACTGGCTTCGGCCCGCCAAGAGTTGATCGATGGGGCAGCCAAAGCTGCTTCAACTGCTGCAGGATAAGCGACGTCAAAATGCATCCACGCCTCCTTCGCAAACGGGCAGAGCAAGGCGAGGTGATTCGCCGTTTCCAACTGCTGGTCACAAAGACAGCAGGCGTCATCGTGAGGCCACCCCTGGCCAACAGCTGATCCGCGGTCCAATTTCTATTCTGGATAAGAAGCCAGAAGAAGAACTTGACCTTGCATTCCGCCCTAATCTTCCAAGCATTGTCGAGGGATGGCTGCTGCAATCTGCCCAAGAATTGGTTGTTGTAAGCCGAGCTCGCTGAGTATCTTTTGTCTGCTGTTAGATTCCAGGAGATCGCATCTCTATTCGGCGTCAGTGAACGTTCTGAATTTCGTTCTAGAGGGCAATGAATTGCCCCAGCTGTTCTTCGTTGTTAAGCCGATGCAGTCCGCGCATCCATCTGCCATCAGTTAAAGCCTCTTTGACAGTTAAAATTTTCCGAGACTCCAGCGCCACCAGGAGAGGAGCAAACTTGCCTGGGACCTGCCCATTGAGCAAACGGTCAGACCAGAACTTCGTTGTTTCACCATTCCTGATCGAGATCGTGGTACAAGCAGCGAACAGGTCCTTGTCAGATTGATCACACGGAGTTGCAGTGCCTTTCCATGGTCGATCTTGCTCTGCCCATCGGAACCACTCCCATCGCAAACGCAAAGCTCTACTGAATGCCTGGGGGTCTTTTACTCCGAGCCCACCACAAATTGTTGGCGCACAGATTTTCTTCCCACTTACTAAGCACTTGCCACCCCTTGCTTCCTCGTCCGGAGTCCAAAGGAAGTTTTTCATTAGCTTATTGAGTTTCTTGAGCATCCATTTTTCAGGGTTGAACACTAAGGAAATACGCCTCCCTTTCCTGTTCATCATCTTCCCCTTCCATCTTTTCATTCTTCCAATCTCACGATCAAACAAAGGTTGTACTTCAACTCGTCTTGGATTTCTGAACCCCAAACGCAGCCCAAGATATCTACAGGGGAATGAACCTTGCACTGAAAGGCCTGCCCTTCTCAAAATGCACTAAACAGAAGTTCTGAAAAGAGTTCTCTATAACGCTTGACATTGCTGATTCTTGTGATTCTTCACTCGCCCAAAATCTGTAAACAGAGATACATTGTACTTGTATTTGAATGTTCATATATGATGCATCTTCTGATTAATCTGGCTAGGTGGAACAATAGCGGCTACTGTCACATTCATACAGAAAAAACGCTGGAGGAATCAAACTGCTGCAATTCTCACGTTAAGACTGCAACATAAACATGGTGATGATTTGGAAAAAATTAAACAGCAAAGTAAAAATGGAAAACCATTGGCATTCACAAATTAAACAAAGTCTAAAATCAATCAGAAATAACTCTGCTTTCTTTGTGCACATCGTCACTCTGCTTTTTTCCCATTATTACTGTTGCTCCTCTTCTTGCCCTTGGCGGCGGCGTAGGCGGCGCCGTGGAAATCGAGGAAGAGCGCGAGCAGCGACGCGTTGAAGACCGCATTGAACGCCCACCCGGCCATCCCCTCGCACCCTCCACCGGCGAAGTGGAACCACAGCATGACCACGGACGCGGCGAAGCTGAAGAGGAACTGCACGATCTGCAGCTCGGTGACGGCGCGCTTCCACCGCGGCGGCCATCGGAGGCCCAGGCTGCAGCAGAGGTAGTACGCGTACATGACGACGTGGACAGTGGCGTTGGTGATGAGCGCGACGGGCATGAGCGACTGGCTGGTGGCGAGCCAGAGGTAGCACATGACGATGACGACGGCGTGGTGGTAGACGTGGAGCAGGGTGAGGGGGCGGCGGCCGAGGAGGATGAGCAGCGTGTCGCCGAGCTCGTAGATCTTGGAGAGGTAGAAGACGTGCGCCCAGTAGAAGACCGGGCCCGACGGCGGCGTGGCGCCCGGCGGGAAGCAGAAGACCCACCGCGGCGAGGGCGCCGTGGCCGCGGCGGAGAGCACGCAGCCCGCGGCCATCGCGGCGGAGATGGAGAGGAGGACGACGTTGTGGAGTGCGGAGACGACGCGGAGCACGCGCGGCGGGAGGGTCGGGAGGGGCACGACGCGGCGGTGGAGGAGGAATACGGCGGCGAGGTAGGCGCAGACCGCCGCGGCGGCGAATGACGGAGACGCGGCGAGCGTGGTGCCTGGGCGCCAGTGGAAGGAGGCGACGGCGGGGCGGTCGACGAGGAGCCACCGGGCGTGGCGCAGCAGAGCGGCCGCCATCGGTGGAGTGGAGTGGCTTCCTCCAACGCAACGGCGCTGGCGATTGTGGGCGGCTTTCCTGACTCGTGCGGTGGTCGGCGAGACACGTCGGGCGATCGGAATATACGGATGGAGAAGTTGTTGGCCGTGCAGTGCCTATAATGGGCTTTTTACTCGCGTGTGCTAAGTAAGCAAGATGGGCTGGAGTAGTAGTAATTATCAAAGCGTTTCGTGACAAACGGGAGGAGGCTGTAAGTGGATACGGGTTGTCCACGGCGCCCCAAACCCGTGCGCACTTAATCAGTCCGTGTCACTCAGTGATGGGAGTGTTCCTTGGTGCGTCCGCGACAGTATACGATGGTATCTCTCATCCGGGGACCTGAAAGCTTTGTCACGTAGGGAAGCCTTTGATGTTGCAGATGATCTACTCTTGGGTCGTCTACATGTGGCGTCTGACTGTATGGAAGTCGTTAATGGCCTACGAGGTGTTAACCTAGACATTTTTGGGAGTGTTATGTTGGAAGTGAAGGAGAAAGCCCGACAGAGAGATGGTACCTTTTCCGTCCACGAAAGGAGGGAGTCGAATGAGGAAGCACATAGGCTAGCAAGGTTTGCATCCTCATTGCCGTCGGGCCGGCATGTTTGGCTCGGTGAGCCACTTGTAGGTTTAAACATCCATGTAACTTTTGTTGAAGCTTGAATAAAGGGGGTAAATTCTCAACAAAAAAACTTAAGTATGTGGACGCCCATGTATAGACTGTGTTAATTGGTGGGCATCCACGGCTAACCCACCTACCCAATTAAGCCCAGTTCTCTCCTACCCTCTCTCACCAAACGATCCCCTCCTTCTAAGAAGAAGGAAACAAATCGCTCCACTTTCCTCCTCCCTCCCCAACTGACGGGCAGACACGGTTGCCGTCTTGCCGCCGAGAACAAGGCGATGGCGGCACCGGCGGCACCGGCGGACATGTGTGGGCCACGAAAGATCTTCCCCGTGTGTTGCTAGATGTTGAGCGCGCTGCCGGATCGGCCCTGCACGCGTTGGCGGCGCTGACGGGTGACCGATGCAGATGTGCGCTGGACCGGCCCTCGAGTTGGCCGCAACGCCTGCTAATCCGTCGGTGACTGATTGGGTTCCTGGGAGCGCAGGTGTAGCCGGCGGCGGCGTGACGACAAACATCATCCAATTCATGGACTTCTGTTTGGCGGGTTTAAGCGGGCCACATGGACGTGGCACTAAAAGGGAATTTATTTGGCAAAAACGTAGTCCCGGTTAATTAAATGAGCACAAGCAGCAAGTCGGCGGACAGCCCGTGGGCCTGCCCACCTACAGGCCTAGGGAGGATGGGCTGGGGATTATCCACGTACACGATGATAGATGGGCATGTGAGCTTCGCCGCACCGTTAATCCATGACCCTATGTTTTGTCAGCGTCATTAATTTTCTAATGGCAGGTTAGTGTGTCTTAGTTAGGCGTGTGCGTGTGTGAGTGTCGGCCTCAAAATTTCGATTATCAACACCCTTTTCTATGCACGAAAAAAGACATTCTTTATGTTCTTCTGAAGCTCATAATTAAGAAGCAGAGGTACTCGTGTTGTTTCAACTATGGAACTCAATCTCTCATGTGTCCATTTTCTGTTCTTGTGAAAAAGAATCAACTCTGAGGATAAAGAAAGAATCAGCGCCGGAAAATCAAAATGAAGGCTGAACTACATGTAGCCCACTCGGGCATCAAAAACCTCCACTCGGCACTTAGATCTGAGAAACACGATGCACCTCACTGGGGGCTTGGTGACGCCTATTTCCGATCGCGAAATACTCGGGGGCTACTGATGAGGTCATGTATCCTGGGTAGGCACAGCCTAAGAAGCAGGCCACTCGGTCAGAGTGTATAAAAGGAGGGTCGAGACCCGAGCACATCATTTTGGCGTACAAGCCATGCCGAAATCGTCGAACGTCGTCTTCTCTGGGATACTCAACATCAAACCTGCTCAGATCACATCCGTCATATATAATTAGGGTTTTTGTAATCACTACTACCAAAATAGGCCCGTCCGGTACCTTATAACCCTAATCCTAGTACTATATAAAGAATGGGGGAACCACCGAATGAGGCACGATCATTCGCACACTATCACACAGCTCCATCCACCATAGGCGATCTCGAGCTTTATCTTGAGATTGTCAAGCATACAATAGATAATACAAGCCGCTACACAAACAGGAGTAGGGTTTCAACCGAGTGCTGTGCACCGGGGTCTGAACATGTATACATCGTTGTCTCGCGTGTGCTACACTTCCGATTTACGAGCGTGACCTCTTCGAACAAAATATACCGTCGTAAAATGTCTCGACATTATGCACAAGAAAAAGGACACGTATGCAAAAGGGAAAAAATCAAAACGTAAACAAATAGGGAGAGATTAGTGGGCTCCACTTTATAAAGGACGTGTTGATGTTTCATTGGAAGACTTTGAGAAGCAAGGAGAGTAAAGGATTTTTAAGGAGATTAGAGTTTGGAAGGTTTATGTAAAGATGGAAGCAATGACGCTGAAACATTCCAACCGTGTATAGACTAAAGGCGGCTATGTGGGTGACAAGTGATCTATCAATGATATTTAATGTGCATACATGTGCTTGTTTGTTATGATAGTGATTGGATGCTACTATATATTTTGACTATACTTTGATGTGCTCTATTTCTTTGCGTATCATTCCTCATTTCCTCCTCCTTTTAGGAGCCCTATCCCCTCTCTTTACAAGCCATGATACTTCATGCAAACTAGAAGGCATAATGAGGAAAGCAAAATTGATCTAGTGGGATTGGAATGCGTAGGGAAAGATTATCCACGGGCCATATGTCATATCTGGTTTGGTTCATGTAGTCTCTCCACCATATTCACGCCATGCGGGTCGACGTGACACGAAGGACCTGTGGTCTGCGATGGCCCTCATGTGCTGGTCATTGTGGAACCACCGTAACGATGTGGTCTTGGAGGGACCTTCGCCCTCCACAGAAGTAGTTTTGCGAGTGATTCTGGACGAAGCCGAGGTGCGGCGGATTGCCAGTGTGTTTAGAGAACACCTTCTAGAGGCGGAGCGGTGGAGGTTAGGCGAGTAATCCGTAAGGAGTGTCTGCTGATGTGGTAGTGTGTGGGTTGTGTTTCGTCATCTGTGCCAACCTGCGATGTAATATTGACCTCGATGTAATATTGTCCTTCTGGCCCTTCTTCTATGAACCCGATATACCTCCCAGGGTATATCCTTGAATAAATAGTGTGGTTTGTTGTCATGATGATAAATAATTATTGGTATCAAGTCTCGTATACTAAACAAGGAGGTAGAAGGCCGCTGGTATTCCTAAGGAAGTTAACGAGCATTGGGGGCATAGCCCCTATTGAATTTGTCCCCCCTTGGTTCTGTCCTGTTGATATTCAAGAATTGTGATATCTTGATATATTAGATCATATAGTGCTCTCTGGAGAAGAATATGGTGTATCTGCATTTGCTAATAGTGGAACAAAATTTGGATGACTTTGACCTGTGGTTTTTCCTTCAAGCTGAGAGGTTTTCCAAGTGAAATCTGGTTTATCAGTTAGTAATTGCACTCCATGTAAGTTGTTTCTGTTTGCATCCGGCACTTGTCCTAGCTAGGTTCAGATTGCATCTAGTATCTCTGTATATGTTGGATGCATATACCTCCTTGGTAAATACTACAGTACACATCTGAGGCCGATGTGAAACAAGTCCGCGAACCACTACCAAGCCGTCAATCTCGTCTGCATCGAACGGTCATGGTTTACTTTCTTTTTCGCCGTTTGACCACGCGAATAGCTGTTTTGGCGGAGCAGTTACCAAATATCCCAAAATCCCTCCCTCCCTATTAACGCAACCAACAGCCGCTCCTCACCGCCACGACTCACCTCTCCTTCGATTTTCGACCACGACTAGCTCATGGCCGATGTGAAATTCAAAAAAAAAAAAAAAGCTCATGGCCGATGTGCGCTGCCACATTTGTCGTCGCTCCGGTCTCCCCGCTGACTCTCTGACCCTCTGTCTCTGACACATCCGCCTCCACCTGGTTCGATTCGTTCACCGACACGTACGCATGAAGCTCCACCACGGGGAGGTGTCGCCGGCGCTTCACTGACCGGCCGCCAGCGCTGTTCATATATGTAGCAGCAAATGCAACCGATGGTCATGATCATTGTGTGTGCAACGCGATCTCACTTGTAGGAGCTAGCTCCCACCTCCCACCCCCATCCACCCCGGCGGCCTCCTCGGCCGCCGCCACCACCGTGCCGGACATGGCCACCCCCAGCCCTTCCACTGCTCTGGGTAGCCCTCTCGCTGCCCACCCGTGCTCCCGGTGCCCTGCAACGCCGGACCATGTCAACCTCTCGGGCAGTTCTGGATCTAGCTCGTCCCCTTCGACCGCAGGATCCCGCTCATTTGCTGCTACTGTGAGCTCCTCCCCGCCGGAAAGCCGGCCGGCCATTACTCTCCTCTCCCATCCCGGGAAGTGCGGTGAAAACTTCACCGCGCCGTTGCGCCAGGTTGCTGAGTCTTGTCCCGAAGATGCTGCTGCTGCTGATCCCTGCTGGGAGGTGTACCGCTCGCGCAAGCAAAAGCAGAAGGAGCGGCGTGCTGCCGCTGCCACGAATCCTGGCCGTGCCCATGCGGCTCGTCGTCCTAGGGCCGGCGCCAGGCCCCCCACCCTACGAAGCTCCCCAACCACCACTAACCTCACCGCATTCAATGCCCCGCGGCCGGCTCCTCTCCTTAAATTGGACATCCAGGGAAGGTGTTTCCGTTGTCTATCGCCTTTCCACTTCCGAGCTTAGTGCAACCAACCCATCCGCTGCCACCACTGCTACATCGCCGGCCACACGGCCAAGGATTGCCGCGCCAGTGAGCTGCCCCAGAAATCCTTCCTCCCACCCACCAACACCCGCCGCCCAGCTTAGGCTCGCCCATCATCAAGCAAAAGCCTCCGGCATCATCTCGCCTCTCCGCCCACGCACGTATCACCCTGCCACTAGCCTTCTCTGCAGCGGCGGCCACCCTATCCCCACCACCACAAGCCGGAGCCACCCGTCCTCCTAACCCGGCCGCAATCCAATAGCGCCTGAGCTACCCCTCCAAGACTGTGTCGGCCCACCCGCAGTCCGCCTCGCCGCCGCCACCACCACCGCCCCCGCCTCCTGCAGGGATGCAGCACCACGACGACGCCATGGAGCCGATGCGCGCGGACACCTCGGATCTGCCGCTGGCCCACTTCTACGCCCCGGGAGCCGCCATGCGACGCGTGGAGCGCGTCCAGTGCTTCGTGGAGAAATCCGCGGAGATGGTGGCTGATGAGCACCACCTCGTCAGGCATGCGGCCATCGTCATCGTCGCCGGCTCCGACCCCATTTTCTGGCCGGCCAAGATCAGGATGGCGATCCACCAGGAGATGCCGCAGCTGCCCGACAACGCCATCACCGTGGACCTGCTCTGCCGCGACGCGTACCTCGCACGCTTCACAGCGGCGCGCTGGAGGGCGGATCTGGAGGACGCCATCACCCGTAGCCTCCGATCTCTTGGCGGTGGCAGCGTCTTCTCCAGGCTTGGGCGCTCCGGGAACAGCCGCCAGTGGCGCCGCCGCTGCTCCTCTCTCCCACCTGCTGAGCGGACATCTCCGCCTGGGCTAACGGTTGCCCTAACGGCGACGGACGGCGGCCAAGATACTGCTCACCCATTGGCCTCTACAACAACTCTGGCAGTGGGTGACCTAGTTGACGGCGACTCCCCCAACGCCGTGATCTCTGCTGCGCCGGTAGGGCCGGAGGAGTGCCCTGCCACGCACCACGCTGCTGCTCACGAGGGGCCTCGCATGGCGTACGAGGTTTCCCCCAGTAGGGAACTGTCTGCCCTGCTGCCGCAGCCGGGACAGCTCGATTTGCCGCAAGGGCATGTCACTGCCTCTGGTCCCACTGCTGCTGCTCCCGAGGCGCTGACCATGGTGGTCGACAACGACAAAGATGAGGCCCACCAGCACGCAACGCTTCCGGGGCCGCCTGGTTCTGTTAGACCGTTCGGGCCTGATGGGTCGGCCCAAGAGATGCAAGCCACTCCACCGCCCAACCTGAAGGACTTCTTGAGCACCATCTCGGCTGAGGTTCAGACAGGCCTGCTTCCGGCTCCTGGGCCCCAAGTGCCTGGGCCAACAAGGCGCGGGAAGAAGAAGAAGGAGCTCGACCCCGACACCATTCTCCGCCGCAGCGACCGCCTTGCGGGAAAGCCGTGCACTGGAACGGTGCTCTCCATGGCGCAAAAGAACATCTGCCGCAAGCTGGGAGAGGAGTTCGAAGAGCCAATGCCAGACCCTGAAGCCATGCTTGCTCGATACACAGGCTACTTCTCTGGAGGACCGCTCACCGAGCTGGACCTCAAAGCTCTGACCGACCTTGTGCTGTATGCCACTGCTGGAAGGAGGAGCGCCATTGCCATCTGATCGCCTGCTCGGCTCGCCCCGTCAAACGCCGTACCTGTTTCAATGGATGCATGCACCTTTCTTATTTGGAACCCAAGAGGGCTTAACTCCCTTGCTCGTAGATCTGTTGTCTGTAGCTTTGTTCGTGATCATGCCGCATCTGTAGTCTGTCTCCAAGAGTGCAAAATCCAAGTGTTCACCCCGCAGCTTGTCTCTGAAACTTGTGGCTCTGCTTGTTCTGAGTTTGTGTTCTCCCCCTCGATTGGTGTCAGTGGTGGCCTGTTGTTAGCTTGGAACCCCGATATCATCTCTGTCAGAAGTTCAAATTGTACCCGCTCCTTCATCGTCCCCAACTGTACAAACAAGATCTCAGGGCTTTGCTGGACTATGGTCAACGTCTATGGACCGCAGGACAGAGCTGAGAAGCTGCAGTTTCTTACGGACCTGAAGCTGATTGTCGACAGTGCACCTGGCCCTATTGCACTGATGGGTGATTTCAATTTGATCTCACAAGCGGCAGATAAAAGCTCCTCCAATCTAGACCGTGGTTTGATGAATGCCTTTCGCCGTTTTCTGAACTCGGCCAAGCTAAAGGATATGTACCTCCATGGAAGAAGATACACTTGGTGTAATGAGCAACAAAGGAGTGTGCTTGTTCGGCTCGACCGTGTTCTGTATAATGAGTCTTGGAACTCCATCTTCCCCAACTCCATGCTGCAAGCTATCTCAAGCTCTGCCTCTGACCATTGCCCTCTTGTGCTCTCTGTGGATCACAAGTTCCCTCACTGCCGCCGGTTCAAATTTGAGAATCATTGGCCCAAGCTGGAAGGGTTTAATGATATTGTTGCCGCTGCTTGGAACAAAGAGCAGACGACAATGGATCCATTTCTACGCTTCCACCACAAGCTGACTAATACCGCTAGGGAGCTCAAGTCCTGGAGTGCCAAGAAGGCAAGTGACATCAAGCTCAGAACCGAGATCGTCAATGAGCTCATCTTCCAGTTTGACAAAGCTCTTGATTCCCGCCAACTATCCCCTGAAGAACATGTCTTCCGGAAGTTCCTAAAGATCCAGTGCCTCGGCCTTGCTGCTCTAGAGAGATGTAGATGGAGGCAACGCTCTCGATTCCTCTGGCTAAAGGAAGGGGATTGCAATTCCCGCTTCTTCCATGTCAAGGCTACTGCTAGAAGAAGAAAGAATTTCATACCGCCACTTCTGCTTGATGATGGATCAGTTGCTGCAGATCAGAACCAGAAAGTGCAGGCTTTATGGTCACACTTCCAGAATTTGCTTGGAACTGCAAAATCGAGATCAAGAACTCTGAATTTGGATGCGCTGCATTTCGACGACGCGCCTGATCTGACAGCCTTGGCAGGCCCAGTAACTGAAGAAGAAGTTAAAGAGGCCATATTCAGCATACACCCTGAAAAGGCCCCTGGGCCTGATGGGTTCACCGGCCTATTCTTCAGAAGCTGCTGGGATTTAATCAAGAATGACCTGTTAGCTGCGATTCACAAGCTACAGACCTCAAATTGCCAGCACCTCAACAAGCTCAACTCAGCAACAATGATCCTTATCCCAAAGTTCAATGGGGCAAACAAGCCTAAGGATTTCAGACCTATAAGCTTGATTCATAGCTTTGCAAAGATCATCTCCAAGATCCTTGCAACTAGGCTTCAACCCCTGATGCCATCTCTTGTGCTGCCATGCCAAAATGCATTCATTAAAGGACGCAACATTCATGATAATTTTGTTTATGTGCAAAGCCTAGACAAGGCCCTGAAGCAAAAGAAGATACCATCTCTGCTGCTGAAACTAGATATCTCGAAGGCTTTCGACACCGTCTCTTGGGAGTTCCTCCTGCAGCTACTACGGCACAGAGGCTTTCCGCAAGATTGCTGCAACCTGCTTTCAATTCTGCTGCACACAAGATCCACTCAAATCCTAGTAAATGGTGAGCTCTCAGAAAATCTGCATCACCGGCGTGGGCTACGCCAAGGGGACCCTCTCTCTCCTTTGCTCTTCGTGCTAGTGATGGACTGCCTAGCTCGCCTACTCTCTCGTGCTCATGACAGTGGTATCTTGGCCCCGCTTGGCAATCAGCAATTGAGATTCCGCACCTCACTTTATGCTGATGATGTGATGATATTCCTGAAGCCAACTGAAGATGATCTGCTCGCGGCCAACAGTGTCCTTTCTCTGTTTGGTGAAGCTACATGCTTGCACCCCAATTTCAGCAAAAGCACAGCACAGGATCCAGACTTTGTGTGAGTGAGGCTTGTGAAGATGCTAAGTGGATACGGTGCATCACGCAAAACCCCTCTGTCCAGGTGCTCACGGAGTACCTTCGACTCGCCGCCTTGCTCAATGACCTGCATCTGAACCCTGCAACTCCTGACACAATCAAGTGGAAATGGACCGCCAACGGTGTCTACAGTGCACGATCGGCATACCAATTCCAATTCCTCATCTGCACCCTCTCGAACTACAAGAAGATGATCTGGCAGATCAACATCCCCCCTAAAAACAAATTCTTTGCCTGGCTTGCTATTCAGGGAAGATGCTCCACGGCCGACATTCTGCTCAAGAAACACATCCAGTGCAACCCCATCTGTTCGCTGTGCCACATCCACCCTGAATCAGCGCTGCATATGCTCGGACAGTGCTCTTACTCCATCAGCATATGGACTGTGATCTTTGGCCGTTTTGCCATTGCTACCCGCCTGCCTTCTATGACTGAACCAAGCCTAGAGCGTTGGTGGTGGGAAGCTATCAGCAAGGAGACCAAGTCTAATGCAACTAAGATCAGCTCTGTGATCATGTGCACTTGGTGGAGAATATGGAAAGAGAGGAACAACCGCATCTTCAACGCAAAAGCTTGCAATGCTCCAAGGATTTGTGATCTAATCTCTGAAGACCTCCGCGAGTGGAAGCGGGCTAGGCTGAAAGGAGCCCTTTGGTTGCCTCCGGACTAATTGTCTCACCTTGTATAGACTAATTAGCTGCTAACTAAGAACTTAACCTAACCCATTTGTAACACTATTCTTTCTCCTTCTTAAAAAATAGAAAATGGCGCTGCCTTTTTCGTCAAAAAGCGCTGTTCATATCAGAGGCGGCTCGGTCGGGTCATCAAGGATCCTCTCCGGCCTGCTAGGAATCGGTTGCTTCCACCCCTCACGGTCACTGGCTGACCGGCAGCAGCGCCTGAACATGCCATGGGAGGGTGTTACAGTGTCTTACCAACATGGCGCTATATCCTGTTGCTGGAGTGCCTCCAGACGCACGGCAGGGAGAGCGGCGATACGACGGCCGCAATGTCACGGGGTCCTCCCATGCTTCGAGTGCTCCAGGCCTGTGGCAGCCAATGAATGCTATGGTGTCTTCATGTCGTGGAGTTGTAGATGAAGGAATGCGGAAGTATGTGCGTGGTGCGGGGAGTCCAACAAGATTCCCGAGCCCCTTATGGTTCTGATTAATTAGGAAGTGGAGAGGAAGCAACAAACTGCAAAAGCAAAAGAAATCAAAAGATAGACTAGGATTACAATGCTTTTAGCTGTTAGGACAACAAGCAAAAAAACAGAGGAATTTTGACATTATGAATGTGATCTTTCCTGTGTGTTTTTACTACTCCTCCGATCCGAAAAGATGGACGCAAGTCTGTACAATAATTTGCCTAAACTAGTGATCTTTTCACGACATTTAATACGGACCGGAGGTAGTAATACAATGGATGAATGGAACATATAGTGTTGCTTTGGTCTTTGTAATAGGGTTGTGATAACGAAACGAACTGATACTAAAATGGGGTTGTATATTGTTTATGTAAAAATTGTCACAGAGAATTATCTTACTTAGTAAAATAGTCAGTTTCATTTCTGTGACTGCACATCTATAAAATTGTTAGGTACTGATGCTACCGTATCTGAACATTGAAGCGATGGGGTACTATCCCCCAATGGTTGTACTGTTTCACCCCTCAATTTTTCCTTACATATTTTTTTGTGATCCTCCATATTAAAGTGCATGTGTTGAGTCTATGAATGATGGTTTTGTGCTTAATGTACTGTACACAATCACTTTTCTCCTTCCCTAGCAAAATGCGGCCCTATTTTTGGTCACTGGCTATAAAAGAGCCAACACTCTGCATCCATGTGTTTTCATATCAACAAGCAAGTGAACTGTGCATAACTCGATAGCTAGCTCTCCCACCCGCATCGCCGTCCGCTGCCACGCTCTCCCCACCCGCATCACGCCGCCGTCCCCGAGCTCTCCCCACCCGCCGTCCCGCTCCCTCGCCTCGCCGTCCACGATCCCGCCCTGCGCCGCCGTACCCCTCCCTTGCCTCGCCGTCTGCCGCCACGCCGTCCCTCGCCGTCACGCGCCTCACCGTCCTCCGCGTCGGTGAGTGAGTGGCCACCATCCTTTGCACTTTATTTAGATGATTTAGATGTGTAGTTTATTTAGTGCATTTAGTTGATTTAGATGTGTAGTATTAGTTCATTTAGATGTGTAGTTTTACATGATTAACATGTGTAGATTTAGATGATTAACATGTGTAGTTTTAGATGATTAACATATAGTCTACAATTTGTTTAGTTTTGTCTATTTAGAATGCCAATGATTAATTACTGTGGCACTATCCAGGGTGGTGCTAGTGAGCCTTGTGATATGTACGAATATACTACCTGTGCATCCCACTTGGCTCACTTGCACCATCCCTAAAATTTGTGTGTCCAATCTAACTACGAGGCATATGTTCTAATCATTTTTGTTGTTTTATCTCTTTTGAGTTGGCCCAGCTTGATTTTTAGTTGTGTAGTTCAGATTATTTCTAGTTGTTTATATTGTAAAATTTATGTTATTTTACATCATGATGTATTTTTAATATATGCAACGTTCAACTTCTCGTATTAGGTTGTTTGAATGGATCGCATGTGCGCCAAGTGTGGCGACAAGAGGCTTAGTGCATGCCGGCGGGTGGTTCGGCACCCTGAGTTCACCATTCCAAAGGGTCCCTCCAAGTTATTCTACATAGAGCTTTCACAAAGCTTCTTATCTAAGACGGTATATATCTAATCCAACAATGTGCCTAGTTTAGTTGTTCTTATTTCATCTCAACTATAGAAGTGACTAATTCTGTTTTCAATTTTGCTCAGCGCATCCCCTGCCTCGCAAGGCGTGAAGTCCTAAAGCATGTCAATATAGGCATAGACGAGGAGACCACATCTGTGGTCGAGCTAACTATGTACTCAACTGGACATGCCTACAACGTTCCTATCAGAAATGAAGGAGATGGTACTTTTTTCAAGGGCCCTCACTGGAGAGAAATGGCGGAGGCGGAAGGGTTTCAAGGTGGCCATGGAGAGCGAATTTGGCTGTGTTTTGATGCGGCTTATAAGTTCACGGTGAGGGGGTACACCATCGGTGAACCGTAGTAGTGCTATTTTATACTAGCTAGTACATGGTAAATGGAACACTAATATAAGTAGTACTGTACTAGTGTTGGCACACTAATATGTGGTACTATTATTGCTGCTACTATCGTTATTTCATATATTATTGTTGATGTGGCTGCTATTAATTCAATAACAGCTTTTCAAAAAAAAAAGTAATATAATCACTGGCGTGGCGTCCCTCGCCGGTGATCCCAAGTGTGTCACTAGCATGGCCACACACACACCGGTGATCCCAAACTGTCACTGGCGTGGTCGCGCACGCGCCGGTGATTCCAAAAGATCACCGGCGTGGCCTCGTACACGCCGGTGATACAAAATAGCACTGGTGTGAGGTTACCGGCGTGGGCGTTTCTCGCCGGTGAACACAAAAACGTCACGCCGGTGATTAGCTGTTTCCTTGTAGTGGCACCTGCTCGTTCGCTTATCGACGGTCCAGGTTGCTGCGTCGAGTTATGCCCCGTGTAAGACGCGTGCTATTTAGATTTTCCGTAAAAAGAATGCTTCTGTCGATAAACAGAATATGCTTCCACTAGCAATATTCATGTACATATAAAAATGCAATTTATTCGTTTTATTTTTTTGGAAATAAGTTATAATTTGCCTTAATTTTATTAGGAAGATATAAGGTCTGACGTGATTCTCGGAAGCAGTCATTAGGTATTTAAATGCAGGAATTCAATTTGGCACTCAGGTGCATATGCTCCTATTGTAGTTTTCAAAATTAAAACTATGAAAACACTTCGAAAAAATCTGAAAAAATTGGACACAAACATATACAAGTGTTCAACATCCGTGCAAAATTTCGGAAGGAAACGATACTTTATGTGGTCTGTGTAAAAAAGACAAAATCTGTGGCCAAAATGAGATTTCAAAATATATTTTTCAAATTACAGATTTTGTCTTTTTTGCACAGAGCGCAGAAAATGTTATCTCCTTCCGAAATTTTGCACGAATGTTCAACACTTGTATATCTTTGTGTCCAAAAAATTTCAGATTGTTTGAAGTGTTTTCATATTTTTTTTAATTTTGAAACATATATCAGGAGCATATGCTCCCAGGAGTCAAAACGTCTCTCCCAAATGACTCAAATTTAATGCCACCACCGGACCTATCCATAGTTCCATACTCGCCCGCTCAGTGAATCAGACTCTCGGAAGCAGTGCCATCGTATGGCAGCATTATAACTTATTCATTGATGAACCGGGCGGTATGAAAAAACTAAGATTCTCATGAGAGACGACCCTACCTAGCAGGTCGGCAATGAATCAAGAATGCATGAGTACATTTCGCTGAAGAGAGTGGAGCAGTGACATTGAAGCACTCGATTGTGTGGTACCAGGAGGATGTAAATAGCACAAGAGCTATCAATAACATTGAATATTCGAAACCGTGATTGATATCGAGAGTGTAGTGTATATATTCTTCTTATATAAGTTCCATGTATTCTATTCTACCTCTTATCCTATTATATTTCTTCACGAACTAATTCTTTGCCAACCCAAGAGCACACTGACAAGCGAAAAGCAGAAATGAGCTAATAGGGCTGGGAACTGGGATGTATAGGGAAATCTTCTACCTCTTGCTCTCTTGCGAGCATATCACGAGAGACTTGTTGCGAGCCAATGGTATGGTACGACACCAGAGCGCAGTTCCTTACCCGTACATCCCTAGATATATGCGGCGCTAGAATTTGTTCAATTAGACAGTCGTCACTAGGTATTTGTTCCAGGAGGACAATATCAAGTGGTTCCACAGAGCTAAAAGCATGGACTTAAAAATGGGGCAGAGCTGCACTAGGTATTTCACTATTTCATGGTAAAGCAAGCGGTAGAAGGAGTAAAAAATAAAAAAAGTCAGCTACAAAATAATGATAGAACCATTCAAGGTGATCATGATCTTTTGGATCATGCCACTGAATTCTATAGAAAGCTTTTCGGACACTCTGTGCGTGCAAAGTGTGAAACCTAATATGCACTTTCCTTATGTGCTTGGTGCTGAGGAAAATGATGTGCTTACTAGGTTTTTCACTATGGAAGAAATCAAAGAAATAATGTTTTCCATGGCTCATAATAAAAGTCCGGGACTAGATGGCTTCCCTATTGAATTCTATCAATTCTTTTGGGATTGCATTAAAGGGCCATTGAAGAAAATGTTTCATGATTTCATAAACAAAAAACTTGATATAGGTCGTTTAAATTTTTGTACAATTACTTGCTGCCTAAATGTGATGACGCTGTTGTCATTACTAAATTTAGGCCTATTTGCTTAATGAATGAGAGCTTGAAAATTATAACCAATGGTTTGAATACACAATCTGTGAGTTTAGCGACAAACTAATTGATAAGACCCAAACTGCTTTTATGAAAACCAGGTTCATAATGGAGAGTGTTGTCATTTTACATGAAGTAATGCATGAGGTTAAAAGGAAAAAATTATCGGGGGTCCTTTTCTAAGTGGATTTTGAAAAGGCCTAGAATAATGTGAACTGTGCTTTTTTTATAACATAATGGCAAAGAAAGGCTTCTCTGATAAATGGAATGATTTTATTTTAAGTATTATGTCTAGTGGTAAGGTTAATATAAAAATGAATGATCAGTTGGGCGAGTTTATCAGTACATATCGTGGGGTGAGGCAGGGGATCCCATGTCCCCCATTTTGCTAGACAGTGGCAACACACCTACCATGTGGTCGAGTTATTACCCATTTTCTACTTCTTCTCATCCTACTATGTGAAAATTATACTCCCTCCGTTCCAAATTAGATGACTTCCATTTGTCTACATGCGGATGTATCTAGATGTGTAACAAGTCTAGATACACCCGTATCTAGACAAATGGAAGTCATCTATTTTGGAACGGAGGGAGTATGTATGTGTGTGTGAATGTGTCAAGAAAGGAATACAAGGAGTGATAGGCAAGCCATACTGAGCATGATGGCCTGAGCGTTGTTGTACTTCCTATTGAGTCTTATGTTTAATTTCCTTTCCGTTTGATGAGCTTTAGAGCAACCAGAACGCTACGAATCCGATCATATGTCCCACGTACATGCACATGATAGAAACCACACGTAGGAGCTTGGGAGGCATCGGGAAAAGAAAATTAAAAAACGAAGACAAAGTATTAAGGAGGTCAAGCAAGGGATGAAAACGGAGCGGAAACTTTCCGACTTTTTCGCGGAAAAACAGAAACGGAACGGAAATACGGAAATGGAAACGGAATTTTGCAAAACGGAAACGGAAACGGAAACTTTTATGCGGAAACGGAAACGGAACAGCATATTTCGGCGGAACGACCACGGGCAATACGGAACTTTCCTTTTTTGCTACGCGGTGCTATCAGAATGCAACATGCCTAACAATTTCAATGGGAACACTGAGACACAACCCAAGATCTCAACAAAAAAGAAAAATATATGAAGTGACCACGTTTAGGCCCTACGTACTTGCATATTATCTCCCTCTCGAGCCATTGCCAGTTCGGCTTTTCAGTGTTGCACTAGGTTTACGTACAATGTTAGGTATTTTTTTGCCAAAGTTGATAATTTAGAAACACTGTATTATACTTTAATTTATTTCTTCTTATTAAATTGATAAGTTTGTTGGTTTTCTTGAGTTTTCCTGCATTATTCAAGGGATCGCTTGGTTCCGGCAAACATCTGCTTCTGTTCCGTGTCCGCACCGTATTCGGTCTATATCTGTTTTCGACAATATTTGTTTCTGTATTTGTTTCCGGGGTTTCTGTATTCGTTTCCGCTTCCGCAAAAATATATGAAAACAAATGTGGCACCACCCAGTTCCGTCCGTATCCGCTCCGTTTTCATCCCTAGTCCAAGCTTTGTCATGCACGGACAAATGAGAAAACATGACTCTCAAATCATGGAGCAATAGTTTATTGGATGGGTGGGAACATCTGTTGGACCACAAAAAGTTCGACTAGCCATTCACGTACGAGTAAAATACATCGGTACTCCCTCTGTCCCAAATTATCCTGCGTTCTGGGTTTAGTCAAAGTCAAAGTTTGTAAACTTTGACTAAATATATGTCGAAAAATATTAATATTTATAATATAAAATAATTATTATTTAAATCGTCATAAAATTTATAACCGTATTGTATCCATTTCATATTATAGATGTTAATATTTTTCTCTATATGTTTGGTCAAACTTTGAAATTTTTGGCTTTGACCAAACCTAAAACACAGGGTAATTTGGGACAGAGGGAGTAGTACCTGAACTTGTCGAGGGGGGTCGTTTTGGTCATCGTACTCGTACTCAGAGAATACCATTTTACGGTCACTAAATACTGTTGGATATTTTGATCTAGGCTAAACCTAGGTCAAGAACTTCGGCTGCTACAGTACAGTAACAGTGTTACAACTGTAGCACGCAACAGTAAGTCGGTTTGCCCTGATTGGGGCACACACTCTATCCAGCTGATAGGTGGGTCCTCCTGTGGTACTGTGCATGTTTATAAATAAGGGGTGCTCCTTCAGGAGAAATTAAGAGAAAGAAAAATGAAGAGAAACCTAGAACTCTCTCTCACCCCTGTTGCCCAATCCAGCCTAGCACAGGAACCATGGGAAGGGCTTTCCTGCACCTTCCTCAAGCTCTATCAGCTACAGTGAAGGTGAAGATGAGATGGGTTTCCTCTGTGAAGCCCTAGATGTTGTATCCAGCTAATTTCTACAATCTTGAGGTGTGTTTGTTCCTACTTTATCTCAGTTGTGGCTCAATTCTTGAGCTAGTTGATCTTGAGGTATTACAACAATGGTATCAGAGCTCCTAGGTTCAAGATTGAGCCCTCTTATGCTCAAGTTCATGTTTGATTTATTAAGTTTATGTTAAGTGTCAAGCTATTCTCCCTGTCTTGGCTTGTTCTAATTTATTTAGCTCTTAAATACTAAAGTTTTCTAGCCCTAACAGATCATTTGAGGTTCTAGGGTTTCAGTTATGCAATTAATTAAAAGGGGACTGATGTATATATAGAAAATCCCCAATTTCTAAAAACCCTAGAACACAAATTCCTCTGTTTATCCCCTATTTTGGATCAAGGGTTTCGGTTTATGTAATGAATTGATGGGAAAGAAGCAAAGAATGCATGAATTCTAATGTTTTCCCCAAATCCGAGACCCTAGCTTAAGTAATTATGTGATTCCCTCCTGCAATAAAGTTTGTGGTTTCGGTTCAAGTCAAAAATTAAAGGGGGTGGATTGTTTTATGCAATTATGAAGTATTCACCCCAAATTCCGAAACTCTGGATGCTGAACTCCCTGAAATTTCTCAAATCAAGGTAGGGTTTTCGGAGTTAAGCAATTAAGAGGAAAGGGGAACGAGTTTGACTCGTCCAAATCCTATTCCTTAGTGGGAAATCCCCAAAATCCGAAACCCCAAGTTATGAAATCCCCAAATTCTCTGAGATAAAGAAGAACCCTAACCCTAGGGATGAGAGGCCGGCGGAATTTTACCTTAGGGCCATGGCGTCCCTCGCCTGCTTGTCTTCGAAAAGGGAGCACGCCATCAAGCTGGGGTTGACGAGGGTCGTCGTCGCCGATGCGGGCCTGCCCGCTTGCACGCTGCCGACGAGCGCCGCTCGACGGAGCCGCGCGCCAGTCGAGGCAGCACGCGGTTCCGGCGAAAGGTACTTGCCGGTGCCGCTATCCTCGCACGCGGCAGTACGCCGTCGCCGCCTCGTCTCGCTCGGTTGTCGCCGTTGCGGGCGAGAGGAAGAGGAATAATGAGGGCTAGGGTTCGCGGGGCCGTGGCGGTGCGCTGGTGTTGACCAGGCGCGTGATCCCAGCCGTCGGATCGGTATCCGACGGTTCGCGGTGGCTGCCGCAGTTAGATGGGCTGAGGCCCAGGAGGGAGTTGGGGAGTAAGCTGGGCTGGGCCAGTTTCATCCCAGCTCAAAGGTTTATGACCCAAAAAAAATGATAATAACATTATGATTTTTGGGCTTAAATTTTCTGTTATGGCAGAATTAATTCAGGAAAATAATGAATATCTCCTGATAATGATTATTTTTTGTGCAACAATTAAGTTTGAGGGCTAAATTGAAAAGGTTTTAAGGATAATGTTTATGTTTTAAAATATTATGTTTTTAGTGCCAAGTTATTATTTAGTGTTTTATTTTATCATCATGCAATTTTGTGCAATATTAAGTTACTTTAATGAATTTTTATTATGCTTAGTAAATTATTTTATGGTATTAGAATTATCATGATGTCCATAATGTTTCTGCTGCAAAATTAAAATTGGTAAATCTCTAATTAAGTATGGCTTATGTCCGTCATTCTGGCTAAAGCTGTTTGGCGGGCATTTCGACCATGACTTTTTTGTTGGTCTGGTTCGCTTCTGGCCAAAGCTGATGCGAGCCAGATTAATGAAAAAGGTATTTTTATGTGAGGATGTAATTAAGTGTGGTTATTTTGACCACAATTTTTATTGATTCTTACCCATCTCTGGCTAAAGCTTTTTGGGTTCGGTCAGTAAATAAAGTTCATAATGTTGATGCTTGTTAAAGCATCTAATTTATTTTGCAGCACTTGATGTCTCTTATTGACGGAAGAATTAAAGGCATAGAGTAACTAAATGATAGCAATTATGTTTTATGGAAGGAGAAGTTTTTTTTTTGAATATTAATTGTGCTCTCCTTTATGATCCTCCTAAAGCACCTAAAGAAGGTATTGAAAATTACGATGCCCTGAAAAGGGATTATGACGATGTGAGAAAACTAAGTGGGAGGATTTAAATTAAGTCTTTTGATCTCACATATACTTAAGTTTTGGGCATAAATATACCTAAAGTTGACTATTCATGGATACATTTCATTAAACCATGGATTGCCATGTTTAAGTGCCCATCAATAAGGTTTTTGTCCTTAAGCCATGCATGTTCAATAAAGTTGTCTCGATTATGTGTCTCTAATTTAAATAAAATGTGGTTTATGTTTATTATTCTAGCCAAAGCTGATTGGTGAACACATGACTACAAAATTTTATTGTTCTAGTCCACAGACTAGTTTGATAAAAGAAGTGCATAGAGACATGATTTTAGTCAAGCGTGGTTGATACTTGTCATTCTGGCCAAAGCTGATTGATAAGTATCTAATCACAATATTTTTGCTGGTCTTGTCCATTTCTGGCCAAAGCTGATGTGGGCTAGATCGGTGAAAGAAGTTTAAGAGGGTATAAAGTGTGACATCTATTTGTTATTCTGGCCAAAGCTGATTAACGAATATTTGCTCACAAAAGTTTGTTGTTCTGGTCCATTTCTGGCCAAAGCTGATGTGGATCAGATCGACAAAATAAGTTTATGATATGGGAAAGATTTCATGCATAAGGCTTATGGACATAATGCAATATGCCACAAATATTTAAGTACCTTCGGGGAATTAAGGTAAAAGACGTCAATTGTTTTAAAATACGCTTCTGCTATTAAGTGCCTCTGTTTTATTCCCAGATAAATCAACTGATGAAGTTTTCAACATTTATGATCATTAAGTTATCCCTAACTAAGTAATCTCCAATTATGATGGAACCAAAGGAAATTTTAGTTGGGGATTTAATGATTATTTTGGGATAGGTTATGACACGTGAATTCATTCTGACCAAAGTTGATTGGATACATGTGTTATTCCCTAAAGATTAATGTTTACATGAGGAATTATGTTCTACATGATCACTATAAAATATTTGTGATCATGAATTTTATCCCTATTGCTAATCTTTTTCAATTCAGCCATAATGTTTTCGGCTGATTTAATGCTTCTTATGAGAAATGAGTTAAGCTTATGTATATATTATTGTTTCATGAGGTCATAAATAATGAAGTATATATAAAAATAATGAGCTCTCATTAAAGAAATTTTGATTATTAGAGTATTGACGAGAATCCAATGGATTTCTTGTCTATTAATGTTTATTGGGAGCAAAACCCAATAAGAATCTGGGGGAGTGTGCCAGTAAGGATCTAGGAAAATAATTTCCTAGTTCTTTCATAATAAAGTTTTCTGGCATTAATGGAGAAGTAATTTGAAGAAGCTTCTCAAAATTTTATAAGATTATGTTGATCATGAAAAATTCTCATGATTTAATTAGGAAGAAGTATTTTATCAGGTATGTTTAGATTCCACCAATAAGGTATTTAAGTTTGATATTAAGTTGGCTTTTTTAAGCAAGCCTAATTTGAGCTAAGTACCACTTTTAGTCAGATTTATGAAAGACTCCATCTCCTAAGGGCATCATTATGACTAAGAATTATTAGATTGCCCTTCAATGCTAAATGGTTGTGCCATGTTTCTTAAGTAAGATACAATTTGGTTCTGCTCTCTATACAATAGTTCTCCTATGAAATTTAAGAGAGAACAGTCAAATATTGCATGGCAATTAAGAACTCCATCATGGATACCACTCCCAGATTGTCAAGCACCTTGACAAAATTATGGACCATTATTTTCTCAATTGGTCTCTAAAATTTAAGCAACGGGTCTTGACGAAAGACTTGTTGATATAATGATATGACTGGGAGTTAGTGAGAATTCACCGAATTTTAAAATTTTGGAGATGGAAACCATCCTTTATGTAATAAAGAATTAATGATGATGATCAATTGTCCTTGAGACAATAAGCATCTTATAATGGTACAAAGTTCAATAATAATTTTCTGATGAATCAATCTGATGTTAATTATGAGCAATAGGGATATGGCATAAGACCCGGGAGTTTTCTCTCAGGATTGATAAGTTCATCTTGGTGATGTACTTTAAGTTATTAAGACTCACTAAGATTGGTCCATTAAAGGTAGTATTAAGTTCACCCTAAAGTTTATGTTTACTCCCTCAAGGGCATTAAGTTTTCCTCATGTTGCCACTAATGCTTAAGTTATTATGTGCCCTAAAGATCTTGTGTCCGGGATATTTTGGCAGACATAAGTCCGGGTTTGGACCTCCCAGAAAATACTTAAGAAAAGCTTTGCCTAGTTGGCACAAGCACTAAAATAATTGTGTGATAATATATCACATTAAGGGATTACATGCTCATATTCAAGAAACAATAATGATCACCAAGCTGTGGATTTTTAAAAGTATTCTGCAAGGAGTGAAAATCTTTTTAAGTTCTATCCACAAAAGTTTCACTCTTGCAGGGGGAGCCATATTGTGGAATGGCTTCACTCAAATTCTTAAAGGCATCGTTAAGATGCAAATTAAATTGGGGCATGTTTCGATCCCTATGTTTTAAGATATGGACTTGTGTCCCTGATCCATAATAATTTAAGGGATTATCTTAAGAAATTTTATCCCAGGACATATTATGTAAGAGTGCAGTCAATTCGAGTAGCATGTCAAGAGGTTACTGCCAGACCTAAGACATTGTGAAAGTTTGAATACAGAGTCAATTATGTTCAAGGCCTTGATGAATTAAGTTTTTGGTGTTCAACAAATAAGTATTAGATTTACGACATAAGGGTTGAACACATATAAAGTAAATTTTGGGTGCTTGTATGTAAGCATTACATAAGATATTAAGTTCTAAGCACCATATTTAAGAGGCTTGCCTTCTAACGTTGCCGGCATTAAGTTTATGTGGCAGCCTATTATTAAGGGACTAATTATGACTCTGAAAACATATTGTTCTCGTTTCAAGTGCGCGCATAATTATGAGTATATATATTCATAAAAGAACAAATTGCACTCTTGGGACCATTGCAACACCATCTCCCCACAAATCTAAAGAGAGTTCATTTATTTGCTGGAATGATGTACTGTAGTCAATTAGTTCAGCGATACTTAATTGACCGTTGTAATTTATTCCCTCTGTATAAGTTTCAACAAAGAGATGAGCTCATAAGTTTTTTACTTAAGTTTGAATTTATGGAGCTCATAAGTTAAAGAAGTTCTATTTTGAGATGGGTGGTATATTGTAGTAATTGGGTTTCTGTGGTACTAAACAACTGACCGCAGTAATCTTTTTATCTCGTATGCCATTTCATTGATAAGTGGGCTTATAAAGTTTAGCCTTACGATCAAGGGGGAGAATGTTGGATATTTTGATCTAGGCTAAACCTAGGTCAAGAATTTCGGCTGCTACAGTATAGTAACAGTGTTACAACTGTAGCACGCAACAGTAAGTCGGTTTGCCCTGATTGGGGGCACACACTCTATCCAGCTGACAGGTGGGTCCCCTGTGGTACTGTGCATGTTTATAAATAAGGGGTGCTCCTTCAGGAGAAATTAAGAGAAAGAAAAATGAAGAGAAACCTAGAACTCTCTCTCACCCTGCTGCCCAATCCAGCCTAGCACAGGAACCATGGGAAGGGCTTTCCTGCACCTTCCTCAAGCTCTAGCAGCTACAGTGAAGGTGAAGATGAGATGGGTTTCCTCTGTGAAGCCCTAGATGTTTGTATGCAGCTAATTTCTACAATCTTGAGGTGTGTTTATTCCTACTTTATCTCAGTTGTGGCTCAATTGTTGAGCTAGTTGATCTTGAGGTATTACAACAAATACGACTTAGGGGCACACCTACGGTAACTGGAGCTGATGACACGTCGTATTCGATGACATGGCAGTGGTTGACCGGTCAATTTTTTGCAAAATGGCCCCTTAACGCAATGGTGAGGTACGGGAGGCCGGCGCCGCTCCGCTGCCCTGCAAATTCCACCGTCGACTAGGCAGAGGATAGGGGCCACGCCACGGTCAGGGAGGCGGTCCAGCGCACAAGCGGAGGCTGTGGCCGTCCGTACGGAGGGAGACCTTGGTCGGCCATGGCGAGCGCGTCGGGATGACGTCGCCACGGTCGCTCGCGCGTACGCTCCGCTCTCGGTGCGTCCATGGAGCTCCGGTGGCCTCGGCGCGTCCATGGAACTTGCGCGCGCCCGGGTAGAGCGCGACGGCATGTCCGCGCGCCTCCGAGCCGTTCTCGCCGCGACGCCCTGCTCTGGTTTCCACGAAAGCTCACCGCCAGCGCGCCCTCTTTTGGCCTCGCCGTCTCGTTGAGCTGGCCGCTGGAGAAACGAGGCTACGGAAATGTGTACGTTCAATGCGTGCACGGGGAAGTGAACTGGCGGAGGAGGTGAAGAGCCGGACAAACTGCAACTCGCACGCGAGCATCCGTCGGAAGGACCAGACTGCGTCTCGCCGTGGCAAGCGTACGCCGCCTGCGTCACCGCGTCCCGCGAGGGCGGCTGGCTGCAAAATTCTCCTTCCTCTGCAGCGTTCGATTGCTCTGGACAGATAGTTATCTCTTGCTATGGAATTTTTAGATCCGTTCAACCATCAGCTAGTGCACGCACGCGCTCTTCCTTCTGCCCATTTTGTATCTCTGGTTTTTTATCGATTCAGCCAGCAGCTAAGGAAAGATCTTACCCACGGCCTCCTGGAGGAGCTCGCGGATGCGGTTCGGCCGGCTACTTCTCCGCCTGGAGCGTGACGGCGACCACGGTGGCTGCTGCTGGAGGCGCGCCAAAGCAGGAGGTTGCGCGGCGAGAGACGCGCTGGGGACGTGGGGTGTTGGGATGGATGGCGCATATGAGTTGGGTCAGGGGCCTTTTCGCAAAATAATGACCGGTCAACCAGTGCCATGTCATGGAATACAACGCGCCATCAGCTCCGGTGACCGTAGATGAGCCCTGAAGTTGTATTTAGTGACCGTAAAATGGTATTCACTGAGTACGATGACCAAAGCGAGCCGCCTCGATAAGTTCAGGTACTATCGATGCATTTTACTCTTCACGTAGACCATATATTATGGATTCTTGGTCTCATCTATGAACATCTTAGCACTACACCTATTCTAGATAATGGAGAGACATTTGATGCGGATGTAGCAGCTAGCAACATGAATTGTCATGATGACAAGGCAGTGCATCGCAACATGAATTGTCATGATGATAGATGGGCATGTGCGCTTCGCCGCGCCGGGAATCCATGGCCCTATGTTTTGTCAGCGTCATTAATTTTCTAATGGCAGGTTAGTGTGTCTTAATCAGGCGTGTGTACCCTATAAAACAAAAATTAGGCGTGTGCGTGTGTGAGTGTCGGCCTCACAATTTCGATTGTCGGGCATTCATCAGATTGCTGCAAACAGCTCTCTTCCTTATCCCCTCGTTCTCTCTCCTCTCTCCAGTTTCTGAGTCGCCCTCCTCCGCTTCCGGGCCAATCCAAGGCCGCTCCCGCCGGCGATGCCGGCCGGGGATGGCTAAGGAGAGGCGCCGGTCTTCCTCCTGTAGATAGTAGTTGTAGGTTTCCTGGCTGGTTGCCGGTTAGGGGCTTTTTGCCCGTAGTTTGGGCCGGTGCTCTGGGTCATGGCGGCCGGTTCTGGAGCTTTGGGCTTCTCTGCTTGGCTCTGATGCTCCTCTGGTTGGAGCTCGGAGTGGAGGAGAAGGCCACCGTTGCCTTCAATAAGGCCTTGGCTTGTGGCTATTGCGTGGTGATGTGGCCTCGATTTGCTTGGAATCCTCTTCTGGCCGGCCTCGGTGGCGAGGGGAAGGGGTGCACGAGCGTCGTGGCTTCTTGCCGGCATGGTGACGAGCGTGTTGCAGCGAAGGGCGATGGATTTCTTCCTCTGGCCGGCCTTGGTGGCGAGGGGGGGGGGGGAATGGATTCGTTGCCTCTCCGTTTGCATCTGCTGCGAGTTGGTTTCGACGCCGCTGCAATCATCTACTCCTGTCTCCTCTGGTCCGTGGCAGGTACTGGAGTTTTGATGGCGGGACAGTTTTCTTCGGCCGGCGGCGACGATTCCTTGCTGCTCCGGTCTCCTTTGTTGTGTCCTTGCTCGTCCTGTTGGTCGCCGTGGTGGCGACAGGGGGATGCGCGGGAGCAGCTGACGGTGACTCGTGGTGGCCTAGGAGTGACGAAGCCTTCAGTTGTTCGAGCTCATCTTCGTCGGTCCATGGCGACCTCAAGATATGGCTGGTATGCTCCAGCACTTGTTCAACCTCCGATGGGAGGCCCGTTTCCAAGTCAGTTGTTGCTGTGGTTTCAGTTGGCACTGAAGCAAGTGGCGTAGTCCCCGTGACGGTGTTCAGCGACGGCAAGCTTGACTTCCTGCTTTGCTCGGCGGTGGGGAAAGAGAAGGGCTTGATTGTTTTTCTATATCTTTTAGTAGGGTCCTTTCTACACTTAACGGGGACCTATGTGTTATTTCTTAGTCTTATGGGGTCCTTTGTAATATGTTTGTACACCCACCATATGGAATGAATGAGGCTTCTGCCCCTTCGGGGGCCCTCCAGTTCAAAAAAAAACAATTTCGATTGTCAACGTCATTTTCTATGCACGAAACAGGACATTCTTTATGTTCTTCTGAAGCTCATAATTAAGAAGTAGAGGTACTCGTGTCGATTCAACTGTGGAACTCAATCTCTCATGTGTCCATTTCCTGTTCTTGTGAAGAAGAACAACTCTGAGGATAAAGAAAGAATCAGCGCTGGAAAATCAGAATGACGGCCGAAATACATGTAGCCCACTCGGCGCGCCAAAAACCTCCACTCGGCACTCATATCTGAGAAACACGACGAACCTCACTGGGGACTTGGTAATGCCTACTTCCGATCGCGAAATACTCGGGGGCTACTGACGAGGTCATGTATCCTGGGTAGGCCCATAACCTAGGAAGCAGGCCACTCGATGAGAGTGTATAAAAGGAGGGCCGATGCCCGAGCACATCATTTTAGCTTACAAGCCATGCCGAAATCGCCAAACGTCGTCTTCTCTGGGATACTGAACATCAAACCTGCTCAGATCACATCCGGCATATATAATTAGGGTTTTTGTAATCACTACCACCAAAATAGGCCCATTCGGTACCTTATAACCCTAATCCTAGTACTATATAAAGGATGGGGAACCACCGAATGAGGCACGGTTATTCGCACATCATCACACAACTCCATCCACCATAGGCGATCTCGAGTTTTACCTTGAGATTGACGAGCATGCAACAGATAATACAAGCCGCTACACAAACAGGAGTAAGGTTTCAACCGAGTGTTGTGCACTGGGGTCTGAACATGTATACATCGTCGTCTCCCGTGTGCTACACTTCCAGTTTACGAGCATGACATCTCCGAACAAAATATATCGTCGTAAAATATCTCGATAGTATGCACAAGAAAAAAAGACACGTATGCACAAGGGAAAAAATCAAAACGTAAACACATGGGGAGAGATTAGTGGCTCCACCTTATAAAGGATGTGTCGATGTTTCATTAGAAGGATGTGAGAAGCAAGGAGAGTAAAGGATTTCTATGGAGATTACACTTTGGAAGGATTCTGTAAAGATAGAAGCGATGACGCCGAAACATTCCAACCGTGTATAGACTCAAGGGCGGCTATGCGGGTGACAATTGAGTTATCAATTCATGTAGTCTCTCCACCAAATTCACGCCATGCGGGTCGAGGAGACGTGAAGGAACTATGGTCTATGGTGGCCCTCATGTGATGGTCATTGTGGAACCACCGTAAAGATGTGGTCTTCGAGGGACCTTCGCCCTCCACGGAAGTAGTTTTGCGAGTGATTTTGGACGAAGCCGAGGTGTGGTGGATTGCTAGTGTGTTTAGAGGGCGCCTTTAGAGGCGGAGCGGTGGAGGTTAGGCGGGTATTCCGCCAGGAGTGTCTGCTGATGTGGTATTGTGTGGGGTGTGTTTCACTGTCTGTGCCAACCTGCGATGTAATATTGACCTCGATGTAATATTGTCCTTCTGGCGCTTCTTCGATGAACCCAATACACCTCCCAGGGTATATCCTTGAATAAATAGTGTGGTTTGTTGTCCTGATGATAAATAATTATTGGTATCAAGTCTCGTATACTAAACAAGGAGGTAGAAGCCGGCTGGTATTCCTAAGGAAGTTAACGAGTATTGGGAGCGTAGCCCCTATTGAATTCGTCCCCCTTGGTTTTGTCCCTGTTGATATCCAAGATTTGTGATATGTTATATTAGATCATATAGTGCTCTCGCTAATAGTGAAACAAGATGTGGATGGTTTTGGCCCATGTTATTTCCTTCAAGTTGAGGGTTTTCCACGTAAAATCTGCTTTATTTGTGTTCATGCTTGCCACTGTACTTTTGCGCTTAGAGTAACTAGTAGTCTAGTACTTGCACTACTAACTTGTTGAAAACAGTTAGTAATTGTACTCCATGTAAGTTGTTTGCATCCAGCACTTGTCCTAGGTTCAGATTGTATCTAGCATCTCCATACATGTTGGATGCGTATACTTTCTTTCGTGGCTGAGCAACAATCGTTGGAGTTAGGGCGTGTTCGGAAACGGTTCAGCTTCAGGAAATCCGTCGATCCAGCTTCTGTTTGCCCAATTCTGCGTCGTTACCAGAGCACGTAACGTTCGGTGCTGCTCCTCGTTTCTCTTCGACTCTTGTTGGGCTGGAAGCCCATCTGTCCAAGCTAGCCCATATGAAACCCAGTTCGGAACGGAGTGCGGTGCAGAGCGATGAGCTCGGGAATCTCCTCAGGTCGCAGATGGTGCTCGGTCAAGGCAGCGGCGGTCAGATCTGTAGTCGGAGGACATCGATCTGGGAGCTGCTGGGGCGCGGAACAGCCAGCCATGGAGCTTCTCAGGCCGGGCATCGATCTGGGAGCTGCTAGGGCGCGGAACAGCCAGCCATGGAGCTTCTCAGGCCGGGCATCGATCTGGGAGCTGCTGGGGCGCGGAGCAGCCAGCCATGGAGCTTCTCAGGCCAGGGTCGGGGTGGCGACCGGACTCGAGGAAGATGGCGCAGAGGGATCCCTGCCCATCGGCTAGGGTTGTGGTATCGTGCTGGTGACGGGGACGGTACAGAGGATGGTCTCGCTCGGGATGTTGACTCGTTTGGCGGCGGACGCACGGGAGCCACCGGCGGGTCTAGAGGCCGGCGGGAATCAGGTGCGGCGGCGGCCGGACTCGAGGGCGGCGGCGGCTTGTTCACGCGGCCGAGGGGAGAAAAGATGACCGCTCGGGAGAGGGAAGACCAGGTTGGCTCGGTCGGGGGATAATTAGAAAGGAACGAACAGTTTTTCACTTGGCGGTGGCAGTATCGTCGTAAATACGTGCTGCTCCGCGGTTTGGTGCTCCGCGGATCGCCGAAAGTGGTGCTCCGCGATTTGTACAGCCAAACCGTCCCGCTCCGAGGATCTGGCTCCACGGATCTCGCATGTTCGGTGCTGCTCCGGGACGGAGCACCGCGAAGCTGGGAGCCGGACCACTTCCGAACACGCCCTTAGTGCATGAGTGATGCTGAAGTTTTTGATTCTGGTGCGTACTTTTTAAATCAAGTAACAAGTGTGCTAATGCCCAACACGCTTCTGCTCCTTTATCGTTGCTGCATCTCGCTCCTCCGCTGCTTCATGGGTTTTTGAGGTTGTGTTGAATAATGAATATTGTTCACCTTTCTAACAATTTGTGGCGGTTTGAAAATGTGCACTATTCAAAGTTCTTCCATACTTTTGAGATTTTCTTGTAACATAGAGTATAAGATTTTTTGTATTGTAATTTTACACACTTGTAGGATACCTCCTTATGGACAATAAGATTTGTGTTCCGAAAAAAATTGAACTTGAAATATTGTTATTGATTGTTCCAAAAAAAAGGGCTACATGGAGCCTGAGCCCACAAACGCCGCACTTGAAAAATCTATACCTAATAATAAAAGCATTAAGGTTTCTTGTGGTACGTCATTTTATTTCTAATTGTACCCCTATCCTACACTAAATAATTACCCACCTGTGCCACCCGTAAGTCAGAATGACGTTTCGCGTCAACACCGATCGCTATTGGGCCCAGCCCATGAATCTTGCTCTCTCAGCCTCCGGCCGTCAACTACTCGCTCCTAAAGCAGCAACCTAGAGTTGGGTACGAACTCTTATGCCAAATCGATTTCTTGCCTCCTGATCCACGAATCCAGCCGTATATAGCCCTCTCTTCCTCGCGTGATTTCTCAGCAAATTTTATTGCACGAACTCGCCGAATAAATCGCTAAACCGAGGTTTCCGTCAGCGGCAGATGTCGGCAAGTCGCCGCCGGCGCTTGTCCCTCAGACGAGGCCTACGCAGGTGGCGAGCTTCCGCTCTACTTCATCAACAGCACCGCCTCTGTTGGCGTCTATGTCGACTTCATCCAAGTGTTTACCGTGTCCTCCGGTCCTCCCTTGTGGGCAGCGGTGACCAGGTGGACGTGATGCGCGAGTGCGCGACGTTTCCGCGAGGGCGCTGGTGCCCAATACCCTGCTGTTGGGCGCATCATGGGGCCGTTCTCAGGAGACGTCGTGGTGAACTATACCGGCGAAGAGGTCTGGTTCGTGGAGGCCGTTTTGAGTTGTTTGCTCGCCGACGTCAACGAACTCGAGCGCCCGCTGCTCATCCCCAAGGCCGATCTGATGAAGCTCGATGTCCTCATCCTCATTGCCTAGATTGGCACGTGATTTACAACTCAGCTCGTTGGTCGTCATCTCCCGATCCAATCCAACAATGAGGGAACGCGGTGATTGACAAAACCGAACACTGCAGCTCTACTGTATGTCATGAAATTCAGCGGCGCTGGATTCGCCGATTTCCGGCCGTCTTCCTCTGCACCGAAGTTCTTCCCCTCCCCGCTCTGGGCTCCTGTGCCGGCGGCGCGGCTGCGTTTCCCGGCCCCTCCCTGTCATTGCAACAACCACCGGTCATCCCTGTTACAGTGGCTGACCTCACGCCGCGCCGCTTCATCCTGGCAGCGTCAGAAGGCAGAGTGCGCCTGCACAGCTGTGGTGAAGCTCTGCCGGCACGGCAACCACTGCTTTACATACATAGAGCGGTCCTTTCTTTGCTTTGGCTTGGCTTCGGATGCATCAAGATCGAAAACCTATGGAGAAGAGAGAGAATATGTGCTGACCAGAAACTAAGATGGCTACACGAAGAAACGTGTGGTGGAAAAAGACAACCTTTTACGGTAAAAAAGTCTCATCCAATTTTCTATCTATTCAAAAGCACACAGTGCACTCATTTCATGGCCGTGTCATCTATATTTATCTCTGGAATCTATGTTGTTTGATTTCTTGCCCGAAACTGCTATATGTACAACTTTTCATGTACAAGATTTGTACAAATCTCAATCCGACGGTCTTTGAGAGGTTGCCGGCCATCTCTAACGGTTTAGGATTGAAATCGTATGTTGCCTTCACATGAAAATCCGACATATATTATAACCGCCAACCTAGACAAATTTCTACCAAATCAATCACATTAAGCAGAGTATAAAATAGTAGATTAATAAAAACAAAAAATAAATATAAAAGAATATATCAAATACTCCCTCTGTTCCAAATTACATGACTTTCATTTGTATAAAAGTGGATGTATCTATACTTGTAACATGTCTAAATACATACACATATGAGCAAATGAAAGTCATCTAATTTGGAACGGAGGGAGTAAAGGTTTATAAATTAAGACGAAAGGGCGAAGTGAGACTAGGGTTACACGGGCCGACTAAAAGTTAAATTTTTTCACACCCGTTGCAACGCACGGGCATGTGTGCTAGTTACACAAAAAGAAGCAATTCAGTGGAAAAGTCCTAAGAAACTGAACGAATCACTACTCTTCGCAAAAGCAGAAAGAAGCACTTACAACTAACTCTTCCATCAACACTCCAGGAAAACCTTGTTACTTAAAGTATTTTTACTTTCGTGCATCTTGCTTTACATTTCTTTACCTATACAGAGCCGCCTACCATGCAAATGAAATAAGGATGAAAAGGAATAGAACATTTTCCCAACAACGAACTAGAGATCATCCACGGTTCTAACAGCACAGCATAAAACTACAGTGGCTGATCAAATGCAGTTCTACACTCCATAGGGCAAAAGAATTCTGAGCATGATCTGCATACAGGAGAAAGAAGCAGATTCAATAATAGGCTACACCTTGACACGGCAAACCTAGTAAAACCATATGTTACAACATTTTAGATACATAATCCAGCACACTATTCGATTGTCCCGTTTCTGGTAGACGTGAAAACTAGAAAAAACAGAGAAAATATATAATCTTCTTCCTTGAATGAGAAATAAGCCACTGATGAGCCCACCGCCCCGCGGCAAGAAGAGAGAGACCGCGGAGAAGATAACCATGGGGAGCATGCCGTACCCGACGAGGCTGACGCACTTGTAGAAGTCGAGATCGCCATGGCGTTCGGACGAGAGCTTGGAGAAGACGTAGTAGAGGAAGAGGGACGCGACGATGACCGACCCGAGGACGAAGTGGAACTTCCCAGCGAGGAGCTGGAAGAGGCCGAAGGAGAGTATGAATAGGAAGGGTCCGGAGAGGTCGGCGTCGGCGTGGAGGGACGGGTCGGCGGAGCGGAGCGGGTGGAGGATCGAGAGCGCCTTCCGCCAGATCAGACGCGGGTTGATGCCGAACTCGTCGAGGAGCGGCCGCTCGTGATCGAATAACATGGAGGAGGCGGGTGGTTGGACGGCGGCGGTCCCGGGAATAGGGTGGCGCCGGTAGGTCGGGGTGTAGTCGTTGAAGACCACCGGCGGCAGGCTGCGGAACTCGTTCGCCATGATCACGGGGACGGTGAGGGTTTCGAGATGGCGGAGTTGGGGTTTTTCGACTCGGCGATTCCTTCCGGCAGGGGTGACCAAAGCAACGCTGTGTGATTTCGTTTGGTTTTCGGCGTGTTCGTTTTTGGCTTTGATGACTCTGTTTATTCCTTAATCCTTAGTAGAGGTCGATCGGTAGTCCGATCCTGAACTTGGGTCGGACATACGTTCTATGTTCTGGTCCAGGACCGCTGATGTGTTCCCAATCGCCCCCGACAAGGAAACAACAAATCACGCAACTTTAGTTATAGTTCAATCAATTAGGGTTTAAGCACGGTTCATCAAAAATTGGATAGATTTGTAAGAGGCACCTTCGTGGATATTTGTGGATATTTATCAGGTGAAACAAATTGATGATGGTTTTTTCGAAAAAAGGGATCGAGTACTTCTTTCCAACATAAAGTGGAACCATGTAGGCGGTTGCCCCAGGCGGTTATAAGCATCTCATCGAACCACCCAAAGGGGCTCAGAACTGTCGTGGTGCTTCTCACTTGGGACATTTGGAATGAGGATAACGCTAGGGTTTTCATCAATAATTTCACTGCTCCGCTGGCCCTATTCCAGAAGATCAAAGACGTTGGTAAAGACTGGATCCTGGCAGGCGCTAGGCACTTGGCGGAGATTATCTCTTAAGTTGCTTTTAATGGCCTGTATGGCCTTTTTTCTTTTGGCCTCGGCCACCACCTGTTTGCTCCTTCTATATCAATATAAAAGGCAAATATTTTGCCTGTTTCAAAAAACAAAATAAAGTGGAACCGTAAATGCTAATATTTGTGGATGTTCCCGCATCTTCCTCCCTTTTTTCGAAGAAACCATCGTCGATTTGTAGTTGGCTAGAGAAACACCGATATTCATGATTATTTCCACATCATGTGGCCCATGAAAACTCAGAAGCAGCAGTTGCAATCTAAGGGGTAGAGCGTGGTGCCGTCAGCCTCAGGTCACCTTGCTAAATCTGAGTTCATCGCCGGAGTATATGGTGAGCCCGTCATTCATGGGACGCGGCGGCTGCTTTACCTCAACTTCCTCGTCTCCCAACTCCATTTTTTGTCCTGCTCTCTATCTTACTCTTCTAACCCCTTCTGACATGTACTTATTGGGCTTCTTGCACCCCTCGGGCTCCTCCTATTGCTGCCAGGGACTGCGTTTCTTGTCGGACTTGGTGGCCGGGAGATCTCGTTGCTTCCCTTCTGGTTCTTCAGCTTCTTGACCGTCGCCGTATCTCGCTCCTCCGACGCTCACCGGGGTTTTGAGGATTAATAAGCTTGTGCTGAATAATGAGTATTATTCACTTTTCTGACAATTCTTGGGGGTTTAAAAATGTACTATTCACAAACCTTCCACAGTTTTGACATATTTTTTGCAACCTAGAGTAAAAGATATTTTGTATTGCGATTTTACACACTTGTAGGATACCTCATATGAACATCTAGTGTGTTTTCATAAATTTGTTAAATGTAAAATATTGTTATCGATTATTTTAAAAAATGGGCTACATGGAGCCTGAGCTCACACACGCCGATACTCGAGAAATAACACAAAAATAAGCAATGTCAGCAACGGATGTGCATATGTATATCATATTTCCTAGACAATCATGCTCATGCATGTATGTAAACATGTGTATAAAAGTTTTATTTTGCTACTTTTTGTCACCTTTAGTCTACTTTCTAAATTATTAGGTGCTAAGTCTAAAATTAAGATGCCCGCAAAGTATACAACCATAACATAGCTAAAAATTTACTACCTCCGTTTCGAAATATAAGATGTTTTAGATTTTTTTTCTTCACGCGTTTTAATGTTTAGATTCACTCATTTCAATCCGTGTACTATATTGAGTAATTAAAACATTTTATAATTTCAAACGGGGGATTAGTTGTTAGAACTGCTTGTTTAAATATTCTAACCATGGTGAAGGGAATCGTTTCACGTCCAACAAGTTTTTCTTTCAGTTTTCTTCATTAAGTCGCCACCGAATATCTCGATCATGTTAGCATTATTTCCCAGACGTGGCCTAAATTTCATCTACAACATATTTTTGTTATCATTGATTACCCGGCGGGTAAGAGAAAACTAAGATTCCCATGAGAGACGGCCCTACCTAGCAGGACGGCAATGAATCAAGAATGCATGAGTACATTTCGCTGAAGAGAGGGGAGAAGTGACATTGAAGCACTCGATTGTGTGGTACGTGGAGGAGGATGTAAACAGCACAGGAGCTATCAATAACATTGAATATTCGTAACCGTGATTGCTATCGAGAGTGTGGTGTATACGTCCTTCTTATATAAGTTCCATGTATTCTATTCTACCTCTTATCCTATTGTATTTCTTCACGAACTAATTCTTTGCCAACCTAAGAGCACACTGACAAGAGAAAAACAGCAATGAGCTAATAAGGATGGGATGCATAGGGAAATCGTCTACCTCCTGCTACCTTGCGAGCATGTCACGAGAGACTTATGGCGAGCCAATGGTAATGCATAACACCAGAACGAAGTACTGTCCTCGTACATCCCTATCTTGATGCGGCGCTTGAAGTTCTTCAATTACGCACTCGTTACTAAAGGAAAGGAAACCATGCTCACCGGAATATTCTCGTACCAGATCTCATTGCCACAACTAGCCATCAACCGTAGTACTATTAGAGGAACATCGCAACTAAGGCCATAGAAAATCATGTTCTGCAGCAAAAATCGATAGCTCCCCGTTGCCACCTACTCGTAGTGCCGTGCATATGTGTATTGTAAATTTTTAAGTGGTGATTTCACTGCAAAAATATGGACCATGGAGAATGCATACACGACTGTGGTCCTCTGAGACTGCCTTGGTCGACAGAAACATGATACAACTTGTTGGAAGGAATAGAGTTGGCAGGATAAAGAGATTCATAATGCATGATATCCTGCGTGAATTGGCAGTTGATTTGTGCCAAAAGGATGGCTTTGGGTTTAAATATGAGGAGGATAAATGCGGAGGATTTCTTCAGAGGGATGGGAGGAGATTAGTAGTGCACGAACTAGAAAAGGATACTCGGCAGTCATTGTCTGGTGTATATGGACTTCGAACTTTCATTACATTGGACAAAAACATGTCATCATTCACTTTGAAACCTCTACTATCAGAGAAGTCAAGATATATGACGGTGCTAGAATTGTGGCGCCCTGACCCGACTGTTATACAGTGATGCTGTGTGTCACCGGTTAAGCGATACAACCGGAGGTTACGGGTTTACCAATCCCCGGCCAAAACCTTTGGCAGGCGTTGCTCGGAATGGATCATCGGCAACGCAACACCCCGATTGATGCCTTAACACAGGCACAACCCTCAATGTATAATAGAGAGATCAAAACTTGTGGAACAACTGGCACATCACAGACTCTACGACACAAAGCATTATAGTTCAACTCTTATAATAGAGAAAGATAGCAAATGACAACCAGAGGTCACGGACCCAACATTACAACAAGCGGAAGCAATTTAGGTTGTTCTAAACAACAAGATCCAAAATATGGCCTAAGAGGCCTACACATAACCATCCAAGCGCCAGCTGTTCCGGGATGTCCCAAGCTGCCACCTGGAAACCCCAGACTACTCGTCGACGTCCACAAAGAACCCACCTTCGAGATCGGTGAAGTCCTCCTCTGAAACAAAGCAAACGATGTTGAGTTCGACGAACTCGCAAGATTATATATAGAGCTTTAGCTCGACGAGGCTTTCAAGGTTTTATGGCTGTTTTGCATAAAGCTGATTTTATTTATGAAAACATATTTTTGTTATCATTGATTACCCGGCGGGTAAGAGAAAACTAAGATTCCCATGAGAGACGGCCCTACCTAGCAGGACGGCAATGAATCAAGAATGCATGAGTACATTTCGCTGAAGAGAGGGGAGAAGTGACATTGAAGCACTCGATTGTGTGGTACGTGGAGGAGGATGTAAACAGCACAGGAGCTATCAATAACATTGAATATTCGTAACCGTGATTGCTATCGAGAGTGTGGTGTATACGTCCTTCTTATATAAGTTCCATGTATTCTATTCTACCTCTTATCCTATTGTATTTCTTCACGAACTAATTCTTTGCCAATCTAAGAGCACACTGACAAGAGAAAAACAGCAATGAGCTAATAAGGATGGGATGCATAGGGAAATCGTCTACCTCCTGCTACCTTGCGAGCATGTCACGAGAGACTTATGGCGAGCCAATGGTAATGCATAACACCAGAACGAAGTACTGTCCTCGTACATCCCTATCTTGATGCGGCGCTTGAAGTTCTTCAATTACGCACTCGTTACTAAAGGAAAGGAAACCATGCTCACCGGAATATTCTCGTACCAGATCTCATTGCCACAACTAGCCATCAACCGTAGTACTATTAGAGGAACATCGCAACTAAGGCCATAGAAAATCATGTTCTGCAGCAAAAATCGATAGCTCCCCGTTGCCACCTACTCGTAGTGCCGTGCATATGTGTATTGTAAATTTTTAAGTGGTGATTTCACTGCAAAAATATGGACCATGGAGAATGCATACACGACTGTGGTCCTCTGAGACTGCCTTTTCCAGTAAGAAACGCAGAACCTCTCATTTCGTATATTTCCACATTAAAGCAGCAATATACAAGATGGCATGCTCAATATTAGCATCCAAATTTTGGCATGGCGTAACAAGGTTTGGGCTCACAACACAACAGTTGCGTAATTTGTGGATGCAGGCTAGCAAAGCAGAATTCTTTTTGTCTGTAGTTTTTCAGCTTTGTTTTATAACTCCAATGTTACCTTAATGCCGTGCATGAGCATCGTATTGACTTAGCAGTTACCGTCGCTCCCTCTTCCAACATCTACTGAGTCCCACTTACCCACTTTGAGAAACAAAACGCTTTCTGAACCCTCATCCCACTCATATAGTACAAGTGTATACAAAACTGACAGTGCGCTGCTGACCATCTCCAAATTACAAAATGCATAGCACATGAAAATGAGCAATGGCAAGAATCATATCATGAGATGATTGTAAATCCTATTACATAGTATCAATAGAAACGAATAAAAGTTCATTACTATGTGCTGAAGTAACCAGATAAAATGAGTGATTAAACTTTCTTGCAAGAAAAATGGGTTATTAAACTGGAATGTGGATGTTAGCAAGTCAAATTCACCTTCAAATAATTACAATGTTTTTTTAATTGAACAGCACCAAACTGTGTGTCTTTGTATATTAGAGGAAAGCCATTAAGATAACAAACAAAGTACAGTGAAAAACAAAAGGAATGAAAAGCAGAAGCACAAACGAACTAAAAAATAAAATTATACAAAAGGCTAGCACATGCCTTCACCCCTTCAGCTGTCTGGTGGTCTAGCATGAAGAGGGAGACGGCAGACTTCCTTTGCTTCAAGGATTCTTCCACAACCCAGCTTCCTCAAAGATGGAATCGAAAAGCTCAACACGGTAGGGGACGTGTCTCCGAAAACACAATTATTACGCAGTTTCAAAGGCTCCAGATAGTGAGAATGATGATAGATTTCACACCCTTCTCGAGGCTGGGCTCTCCAATTAGCAAGGCTAACTCAAACCAAGAGCTGAATTCATAGTGTTGTGGCATGCAGGACTGGATCGCAAGGTGGGAGAATATCGTGCAAAATCTGGCCGGCGAAGGAGCAATGCAAGAGGTGAGAGATGGACTCACTTTCCTGATCACAAAGAGTGCAAGTGTCCTGATCAGCCAGAGATCCTCGCTGCATCTATCGCAGCGGCCAACCATGCCAAGATCTTGAAACGAAGAGGCGCCCAACATTCCCAGGTAGACCGCCAGTGTGGGGATTCGACCATGCCTCCGAACAGTTTCTCATGGGCTGACTTGGCGGTGTAGGATCCAGACTGAGGCAGAGATGTTCCAGCTCAGCTGATCTTCAGAACCCGGAGTCAGCAATTGAGCATCAATGATGTCAACAAGGTGCAGAAGTACAATGATGCCCTGGACATTGGGAGTCCCAGATACTATATCGCTGCTCCAGTGCCAGGCATCAGCGACAAGCCGCTGAGCACGCAGCACCGAGGGCATCTTTTTTAGGCCCTTCACACCGAGGCCACCATATTTGATAGGACGACAAACATCTCGCCACGCAATTGCAGAGCTGTCTTTATGCCCATTGCGACGAGAGGACCAGAAGAACGATCATTGACATTTGAGAAGGCTTCCCGGACAAATTTTGGCATATCAGTGGCAAGCAGGATGTGAACTGGGACTGCAGTCACTAGCCAGCGCTGATTTGGCAAGAACTAGTATGTCACCCTTGGAAAGCAGAGCAGAACGTCATCTAGAGTATTTATCATGCAATTAGTCCAGACGGCTGGAGATCCTCTTGGTGAAGTTGCTACTGTCCCGGTATTTTGAAGTCTTAATGCCAAGATAAACAACTGGAAATTCTTTTATTGGGCATAGCAGATGTTGGGCGATGGTTGACAATAAGTTAATAACAATGTTTTGTCAATGACCTTTAGTTACCTCTTCTAAACCTGAAAAACTAACATATCACAGTACCACTGTCCCGGTATTTTGAAGTCTTAATGCCAAGTTAACCATTCAACCTAAAGCATGACCCAGTACTACAGCCCAAGCTAAAAATATTGATCAGCCTTTGTTCGATAATGAACAGTACCGTTACTACCATTAGAGATGGACCTACCTAGCGTCAACAATACATCAGTAAAGTTTGTTGAAGATAGGGAGCAAGTGACATTAAAGCACTTGATTGTGTAGTACTAGGAGAGGAGGATGTAAACATCGAATGATACTACATTGAAGTGTTTACATGCTCTTAGTATTTAAGTACCATGCATTCTACCGCTTCTCCTATGCGCTTAGTTCACGAACTAGTAGGCTACAGCCTACAAACACTGACATGCAGATTTTAGCTAGTAGGTTTGGGATGCATAGGGACATCTTCTACCTCCTGTTCTTTGGCGAGCATACCACAAGACAGCTGGACGAGCCATTGGTCTTGTGCAACAGTAGGCATCAATTGACCTTTAAGCACACTCTCGGGTTCAGACTGCACGCTAACCATGGAGGGCAGTTCCACGCGTCTCTCCTTCGTGGCACGTGTTCTCACGGGCATTATTCTAATTTCCGTAGAAAATGAAGTGATTAAACTTCTGAGAATGTGGAAGCTGGCGAGTTAAATACCTTGCAAATGATCACAATATTTGATCAATGACCTCTAGTTGCGTCATCTAAACCAACAAACTAGACCTAGACTATTACCTCACCTGCTCTAGGCTCTAATATCTTAAATTCTAAATGTCAAGTTGATCAGTCAAGCTAAAGCATCGCTGATTACTACAGGAAAGCATCAGCCCAGGCTATAAATGCAGGTCCCCCTTTGCTCAACACTTACAAAACGAAAACCATGCTTCCAGTTTGAGATGTAACTTGCAGGGTAAGAGATCTATTGAAAACGAGGTCAGCGAGCACCTTTAGTATTCACCATGAGGCACAAGTTCTTCAGGTAATGTAGAAGAAAGCCCCAATTGCTTCTCTTGAGAAAAGACTTGGGTTTCCACAGACATGCAGTAAAAGGGTTTTCTTATTTCATTCAGGCATTCAGCTAATGTATTGCTATGAAAGACTCTTGATGGCATGATATTGATGATACCAAAACGTATGTATTTTAGCCATGGCTCAATAGGCATATCAGAAAGTGATCAACTGAGCTCCAGTATACACTGTTGGGCAGGTTCTTGATGCTCCAGCCAGTGAGCAGTGAGTTTACCAATGCACAACAGTCACCACAAGTCCACAACTAGGCAGCATCGCGAAATCACCCCTAAGTAACTGGTTGCACTAGAAAGATCTATCATCTGATGCTCTTGTAAAATTGTGAACAGCAGAGAACGAAAACTCCATTTCATCTGATCACAAACTAAGCACATAGTTACGAGTCAACCGAGCATTACAATGAACACCACAACGATTTAAACTGATCGCATCACCTCTGGCCTTCCGTGGCCCCATGAAAGCTCAGAAGCAGCAGTCACAGTCGAAGGGGAAGAGCGCGGTGCCGCCGGCATCAGCCTTGCTGAACCCGAACTCATCGCCCGCTCACCCCAGCGACATTAAAGCACTGGATTGTGTAGTACTAGGAGCAAGAGGATGTAAACAACAAATGATACTAGCATTGGACATTCGAGCCCGTGGTTGTTAGCGAGTGTAATGTTTACATGCTTCTTATTTAGGTACCATGTATTCCAACTCTTCTCCTATGCTCTTTGTTCATGAACTAGTCCTTCGCTGAGCTACAAGCACCATGGCAAGCAGAAACTAGCTAGTAGGGCTGGGATGCATAGGGAGATCTTCTACCTCTTCCTCCCTTGCGAGCATATCACGTGGCACTTGGGAGAGCCAATGCTATTGTGCACCATTAGACATCTGATGACCTATCAGCACACTTTTCAAGCTTCAGACGCCATGCTGACCACGTAGCGTTGGACCATGGAGCCTGTTTCGACGGTGGTCCTTTGAGTTGACGTGCTCCCTCACACATGCCCCTCAGATTCTTGGTGGCAAGTAGACTCAGGGAAATGTAGTTTTCCATTTGACCAGGATGTATTGTGCATGTTTTATATTATTGACTCGCCTTTAAATCATAAAATCAGATGCCCCTACAGTATTTCATTACAAAAAAATGCATATTTTAAGGGTGGCCTTTTTAAAAGCTTGGAAACTATGCATGTGACGGGTCATCCTAGTTACAAGTGACACTAGGTATTCAGTTGAGCATCCTCATGACGTCGGCCACCTCTAGGAAGAAAAGAACTGTGAGGTTGTGACAACCATAGTACTATTGGAGGAACATCATAACCAACACCGTAACACGATCGAAAACCCGTTATTACTACAGCAAAAATCAGTCAACTAAAGCATCACTCATTACTATATCGAGGTACAAACAAAACCATGCTTCCAGGTTGACACACTTGCAAGGTAAAGATGTTGTGAAGCCGTGGGTAATTTGCAACTCATAAAGATAGAAGTTCTTCGGATAATGGAGAAGAAAGCCTCATTTGTTGTTAAGATAAAAAAAATGGGTTTATCCACAGACATGTAAGAGGGCATTCTTGTTTCATGCCAGCATTTAGCTAATGTATCGCTATGGGATACACTTGATGGCATTATACTGATATACCAGAACATAAGTATTTTAGCTACAGATCAATATGCATAGCAAGTAACAAGAGGTGATCAACTGACCTCCAGTATATAATGTTGAACAAGTTCTCTCCTGTGAGTGAGCAATTAGTTACCAATTCACTAAAGTTACGAGAACAACTAGGTAGCATCATGAAATTAGCGCAAGTTACTGGTTGAACTAGAAATATCTATCATCTGGAGCTCTTGTAAAATTGTGAACAGCAGAGAACCAAAATTCCATTTCATCTGATAACAAATCTAAGCACATAGTTACGAGTCCACTGAGCATTATACAACACACCACAACGATTAAACTGATCACATCACCTCGGTCCTTCCGCGGCCCCCTGAAAGCTCAGAAGCAGCAGTCACAATCGAAGGGGCAGAGCGCGGTGCCGCCGGCGTCGGCCTTGCCGAACCCGAGCTCATCAGCAGAGTAAATGGTGAGCCCGTCATTCGTGCGCCGCCGCGGCCGCTTCTGCACAACCTCCTCGTGGCCCGGCTCGCTGCCCTTGCCCCTACTCTCCTTCTTACCCTTCTTGCTAGCCCCATCGGCCCTGCTCTTCTTGGCCCCCTCCTCCTCTTCCCCCTCCTGCTCCGGCTTGCGCTTCTTGTCGGACTTGGTGGCCTGGAAGATGTCGTCGATCTCGTTGGTCACCTTCTGCTTCTTCGGCTTCTTCGTTGTCGCATGCTCCGCCGCGGGTTTCGGAGGGTGAGGCTTTTGTTTGGGGGTGGGGGGCTTGGCCTCGATGGAGGGGTTGGGGGCGGAAAGCTTCTTCTTCTTTTGGGATTTGGTAGCCATTGGAGAGTGTGGCGTGGGGAATCGGGTGTCTCCGCCGCCGCAGGGAGGAGATTGGACCGGAGCCGACGAGGTTCTTGGTGGTGGCGGCGCGGGGAGAAGGGTTTCAGCAAGTAAACGGCGACCGGGTAAGGCCTCGATGGGCTCGCTCAGCCCAAAGAGCACCCGAACAAGGAATTTAGGCCCATTGGTGACTGGGGAGCGAGAGTCTTCCCGGGAGCGATCGACGACCCGAGCGCCTCGACGGCTCGCCTCCTTGACTCCTCGAGTCCTCGTTCTCCATGTTTCCTTCCTCCCCAATCACGGCGATAATGGGGCGTTGCTCTCTCATTGCGATTCTAGCCGTTTGGGCGGAATAAATGGAGGAAAAGATCCTGGATTTCACCAACACTCTGCAACGGTCAGTACTTTCTAATCCCCTTCTATAAATCGCTCTAGGTCTTCTCGTTCTTCTTCACTCGATCTTTCCCTGCCCGGCCTTATTCGAGTCGCTCCTGCGGTCTACCCTAGAAGAAAGCGAGGAGAGAAATTGGACGGTACTGCTGCTGGACGGTGTTGCGCGAGCACGAGGCGGCGGCGGCAAGGGGGATTGAGGGGAGACGGTGTATAGGGCCCATTATTTTGTCTCGCACCGGGGCCCCAGATGCTCAGGGCCGGCCCTGACCTCACCACCGTTCTAAGATCGTATACAGGCCATTACAACTCGGGTGTGTGAGGTTTTATTCCTGGCATATATTCTTGCTATCTTACCTTGCCCCCCTAATTAACAGTCTCCTTTCGATGCAGAAGCTGTATTGCTGATTATCCCAGCACCAAGTGAACAAGATTAAGGGATTATTCAGGGGAAAGAACGACCCGTGACAGAGGGTTACTTTGAGAGGTCATGCTTATTTCACTTTTCAGCTTGTACTAGGGAAACTTTCGGGTACTAGCGTGTTGTCTGAATAGTTTAACTAACGCATCACTTCATTCATTTTGCAGATGGTAATGCAGGAGATATTGAGGGAAATGTGGAACTAGGAAACAAACCAACAGTGAGGCGTTAGTAACTCTTGAGAAATAATGGCTGAAATGGTGCTTCTTCTAGTCATTAAAAAGATTGGAGTCGCTTTGGTTAAAGGAGCGGCACAGGAGACCAGTGCTGTGTTTTCCAAGTTTGTGACACAACAGATAGAGCTGCAAGGCAGCATGGGTCGTGTTGTCAGGGAGCTTCGTGTAATGCATGATGCTCTCAGCCAAATGGACATTCGAAACCACAACAATCAAGTGTATGAGGGGTGGTTGGATGAGGTGCGGAAGGTAGCACATGTGATGGAGGATATGGTGGATGAGTACTTGTATCTAGTTGGTCGGCAACATGATATAGGGTGCTGCTTTTACCTCAATAAAGGGTTTAGAAAACCAAGATCTTTGATTTCTTTGAACCAGATAGCTTCCAAAGTGAAGGAAATAGAGAAAGATCTAACACACCTATCGGAGACAAAGAACCGTTGGGTTCCCATGATAAACAATGGAGATAGCAACTCGAATTACATTGTCAAACGGTCCCAAGATCTAGCAAACATTCACGTTCCCTCGATGAAGAAGATCTAGTTGGGGTGGAAAAAAACAGAGAAAATCTTGAGCAATTGTTGGGAGGTGAAAATGGGGAATGCTCTGTGATAATCCTGCATGGAATGGGAGGGCTTGGAAAAACAGCTTTAGCTGCAAATGTCTATAGGAAGGAGAAAGGGAAATTTCAGTGCCACGCATGGGTCTCCATATCTCAAACATATTCTAGAGAAGATGTCTTCAGGAGCATAATCATGGAACTCTTCAAAGATAAAGTTGACGTTCCACCTAACATCGCCACGATGGACATCACATTCCTTGAAGATACACTCAAGAGATTTCTAGAGCAAAAGAAGTATTTGATCGTATTGGATGATGTTTGGACTCCAGAAGCCTTTGATGAATTGTCTAAGGTACTTTTTTGTAATGACAAGGGCAGTAGGTTGTTAATAACAACACGCGCAGGGGATGTTGCTGCACTTACTTCTCAAGGACATAAATTAACACTTGAAGCTTTACCGGAAGACAAGGCATGGGAGCTCTTTTGTAAGAAATCATTTCCAAGGGAAACAGGTCATGAATTTCCCGAGGATCTGAAGCCCTTGTCCAAGGAAATAGTTAGCAAGTGCAAAGGTTTGCCTCTTGCTATAGTGTCAGTTGGTAGCCTCTTGCATGTACGTGAGAAAACTGTGGAAGAATGGAGAAGAATAAATGACCAATTGAGTTGGGAGATGATTAATAATTCGAGGCTCGACCACGTAAGGAATGTTCTGTATCTGAGCTTCATCTACCTTCCAACATACTTGAAAAGTTGTTTCTTGTACTGCAGCTTATTTCCGGAAGACTACCTTTTCTATAGAAAAAAGCTTGTACGGTTATGGATGGCAGAGGGGTTCATCGTGGAGAAAGGTGCAAGCACGTTAGAAGAAGTGGGAGAAGGTTATCTGAAGGAGTTGGTCGACAGAAACATGATACAACTTGTTGGAAGGAATAGAGTTGGCAGGATAAAGAGATTCATAATGCATGATATCCTGCGTGAATTGGCAGTTGATTTGTGCCAAAAGGATGGCTTTGGGTTTAAATATGAGGAGGATAAATGCGGAGGATTTCTTCAGAGGGATGGGAGGAGATTAGTAGTGCACGAACTAGAAAAGGATACTCGGCAGTCATTGTCTGGTGTATATGGACTTCGAACTTTCATTACATTGGACAAAAACATGTCATCATTCACTTTGAAACCTCTACTATCAGAGAAGTCAAGATATATGACGGTGCTAGAATTGTGGCGCCCTGACCCGACTGTTATACAGTGATGCTGTGTGTCACCGGTTAAGCGATACAACCGGAGGTTACGGGTTTACCAATCCCCGGCCAAAACCTTTGGCAGGCGTTGCTCGGAATGGATCATCGGCAACGCAACACCCCGATTGATGCCTTAGCACAGGCACAACCCTCAATGTATAATAGAGAGATCAAAACTTGTGGAACAACTGGCACATCACAGACTCTACGACACAAAGCATTATAGTTCAACTCTTATAATAGAGAAAGATAGCAAATGACAACCAGAGGTCACGGACCCAACATTACAACAAGCGGAAGCAATTTAGGTTGTTCTAAACAACAAGATCCAAAATATGGCCTAAGAGGCCTACACATAACCATCCAAGTGCCAGCTGTTCCGGGATGTCCCAAGCTGCCACCTGGGAACCCCAGACTACTCGTCGACGTCCACAAAGAACCCACCTTCGAGGTCGGTGAAGTCCTCCTCTGAAACAAAGCAAACGACGTTGAGTTCGACGAACTCGCAAGATTATATATAGAGCTTTAGCTCGATGAGGCTTTCAAGGTTTTATGGCTGTTTTGTATAAAGCTGATTTTATTTATGAAAACCTAACTCAATGGCATCGACTATTCAGAGTATTTTCAAAAAGGGGTAAGAAGTGACTCTTTTCTTTGATCACTTTCCTCATCATCAACCAATGTACCTGTTCATCAAAGGCACCTCCCCGAATCACCCTCGAGGAAGTCAACCTTGCATTATTGAGTGGTACCTTTAGTACCCAGTTTTTAGCTAATTTTTTTTTAATAATACGTTTTTTAAATTAAATTCGAAAAATATTACGCAAAATCACAAAATTTCAGAAATAATACGGCCTCGGCCCAGGCTAAGCCGACAGGCACTAATCAGCCCAGGCCTGGCCGATTAGTACTAATCGGCCCAGGCCTGGCCGATAAGTGCCCACTGGGCTAGCCCAGCCGTACCCTGATTAGTACGGCCTGGGCCGATTAGTACTAATCGGCCAGGCCTGGGCCGATTAGTGCCTGTCGGCTTAGCCTGGGCCGAGGCCGTATTATTTGTGTAATTTATGCAAAATGCGTAATATTTATCAAATTTCTGTAAAAAAATGTATTATTAAAAAAAAATAGCCAGTTTTTAATCATTCCGTTCAAGTTATTCTATGATCTTACCTTCACTTCCCAAGTCGTCTGTAACTGTGGACACGGCTTTTCGAAAAGATTTACCCTGCAGGGGTGTACAATGTTTGCCACGCGTACCGTCCGGCCCATTGCCTGTGCAATTAGCTATCTTCCTTGGAAAGCCGGCTGGGTGGGAGCGGTGTCGACTTCTCCCTCGTTAAGGACTAACCCAGGATCATCAGTGAGGACGGAGCAGCGGATCACAACACCCTGCCCCGTGGCCACTCATTTTCCTAACACCACCATCCTCATCTCAGTTCATCCCACCATCATCACGCACGCGCAAATGGAAGCCCGAACTAGAGGACCCTGGCTAGTCCCGCCCGAGTTATTTAGTCTATGAGGGTTCCTGCACTGCGAATGCATAGGCCTCACGCATGGTTGCACGCTCAGTCTTGGTTCAAGAGGTAAAGAACTCGCACCTAGGCGGCGAGAACGAGACAAAGCACCACAACCACAGTGGCCTCTCATCCCCACCTTTAAGCATTTTATTACCTGTCACCACACTTTCTCCACCATCAACCCCATCTCATCACCTGTTTCCAACATGGAGTAACCATCGAACGGCTATGCATTTACTAAGCATGGCTAAGCATCAACATAGCATAATTAAGTATCTCAGGCCAACAATACAAACCTATGGATAATAGGAGGGAAACAGGTATTGGCAACGGAAACTAAATGCAACTATAGGATACTCTAATCCAATAAATTGACATTTGGAACCGCATGCAATATTATAGTGGAGAAAATATTTGCGGAAAATAGGATAAGACATGCTCAGAGGGGGGATTACGCTTGCCTTGCTCAACGTGCTGGTAGTACGGGTCGTCACGATACTGTGGGGGCACTTCCACTCCTTGATCTACCGATGTACAAACAATACCGGAGAGGAACAATCAAAACCACGGATAACACCGGTGCAATGCGCAAACACATGATGACATGACATTTTAATGCACCGACTTATTATCAGCTATCCGACAAATTAAATGGGGTGTGAAAAACAATTACTTTAACTAGACAAGGAAGCACCCCATATTTAACTTAGTGATTCTACGAATTTGTAACAAGTGCCGTTCTTTAGTGGTGCTCAAATATGCATGATATCATTTCAACATGTTAGTTCCCGAATTTCCGGACATTTGGGTATATTACACGCATTTTCTGATGCTCCAAAGGAATACTAGTTATTACATTTTATTACCTCTTTTAATTATGTCCTTTTATAAGTTAATTTCAACTCAGTACAATCATTTAACTAAATTAGAAAAAGAGGAGTTGAAACAGGATAACTTTTGGTGCTGGGCAATTTCGGAATATCCGAAATTTACAAATTCGGAATATCCGATCGAACTGCTCAACCGAAAATTTGGCTAAGGACTAGGGATTTGGAGGTACTGGCTTATTTCGGATAATCCGAAGTTTGTACAAATCAGAAAATCCGACCGATTCGAACGGGCTGAAAATTCTAAGGACTGAAAGCTGGGACGCACTGGAAATACTCGGATTATCCGATGTACTGGCTTCGGAATATCCGAGCCAAAGGAAGGGCTCGGCGGCGCACTGCGTCTTGCGGGCGCCGGAGACACAGCGGGGGAGGGGAGGAACGGAGGGAACCAACAAGGCCAGGAGCTCACCCTGAGGTCGTGGATGCGCTCGGGAGGACCGGAGGTGGACGGAATCGACGGCAAATCGCGGGGGCGGAGCTTCGGCCGGAGTCCAGGAAGAAGAGCACGGCGACGGCAACTCCTTGCGCCTCGGCTCGATTCCGTTGGCAGGGGGCTTGAGGACGACGCGGCGAAGCCTCTGGTGGTCGTGGCTGGGCTTGGGGAGCCCTCAATCGTCGGCGATGCGGCGGCGGAGCTCGTGCTTCGGTGCGGCTCGTGGGGAGAGAAAATGGGGAGCAGGTGAGAGAGGAGCGAGGCGATGCGGGATGGGGAGCACGCGCGGTGGGGGCATCCTCATCACCTCGTCGCGGCAGGAGGGAGCGGGGGCCCCACGGCGAGCTCGGCGTCGAGCTGGTGCGGCGGAGCGAGCTCCTCGGTCGCTACAGAGGAAGAAGAAAGGAATTTTGTAAAAAACCCTGCATCTTTTTCGTTCATCACCGATTGGTCCTTTTCCGATTTAAATTTAAAACCCTTTAAACCAGCAGCTCTTTGAAGATTTATTTGTGGCACTTATACATTTTAGAAAATTATGAAATAATTTGTGTAGCCTTTTCATATCATGGGGAAGCTCCACAAAAATTGGCGCCTCCAAATAAAATGTTTTGGACAACATTTGTTTAGAGAGGTTGGATATGGCATTTTGCTAAATTTCAAAATGTTGTTCCTTTATTATTTTGGAGCAAGTGCAAAATTTTATTTTGGAACTCTTGAAACTTCCTTGACAAATATAAGTTGTCAAGCATTTTTGTTTTGCAAGTTTGAGTGCCTTCACTGTTTTGAAATTTGTTGAAGCAAATTTGGCATTTGGTTTTAAGTGGTGCCAAACCATTTGTGTGTTGTTTAGCAAGTTAAATTTGGATGCCATGATGCAATGCAACACAAAAGCGAAAATTTTACTCGGGTTTTTAGGTTCTCAAACTTCGGGCTGTTACAAGAAATTAAGTGGTCTACATATTGAGAAGATTCCATATGCTATTGGAGATCTTTTTAATCTCCGCCATTTGGGTTTGCGGGATACGAAAGTGAAGTTTCTCCCGAAATCCATCGAGAAGCTTTCAAATTTGTTGACACTAGACCTATGTAGATCTGACATACAAGAGCTGCCTGCAGGTATTGTCAAGCTGAAGAATCTTAGACACTTATTTGCTGAGAAATGGAATGATACATATTGTAGATCTTTCCAATGGTCAAATGGTGTATGCATTACTAAGGGTCTCGATAATCTAACAAATTTGCAGACTCTACAAACATTGGAAGTTCAGCATGAGTCGGTCAGACAACTAGGGGAGCTGAGGCAATTAAGAAGCTTGAGGATCTGGAATGTGAAGGAAATCTACTGTGAACGCCTCTGCGAGTCTCTAGGTCATATGCCATTTTTGTCCCGCTTATATGTCGGTGCAAGTGATGAGAACGAGTTTCTCGTGTTGAGTGCCCTCCCACCTAACCTACGAAAGCTGGGTTTGAGTGGAAGATTAGCGGAAGGGACATTGCTGAGAGAGAATCCTCTGCTCCAAGCTGTGGAGCAGAACTTGTATGAACTGCATCTATTTTGGTCCCAGCTGATAGCAGATCCACTGCCATCCCTTTCCCGGTTAGCTAATTTGTCAGTTCTAAACTTCATCAGAGCATAGAACGGAGAAAAGCTGGTGTTTCTCTCGGGGTGGTTCCCCAAGATGAAGATGCTCTACCTGGGGATCTTCCTAATCTTAAGCGGCTGGAGATAAAGCAAGGTTCCATGGTGGCTATGGAAAGATTAGGACTATTTAATCTCAGCAGCATGGCGGAGGTTCCACCTGGCATTGAGTTCCTCTTGCCCCTCCAATATCTAGGCTTCGGTGAAATCACCAGTGACTTCTTGACGTTGGTGCGCCACTGTCCTCGACTTGTTGGCCAGCAATTTCGGTATTCCCTCCGAGATTGATTGACCATTGTTGATCCCTGGATTTGTACGTAAGTCCCTTTGAATTACCAAACACTACTATTTGGGTCACTTCCAAGATGTTAGTATGCAGGTCACCACAAGGAAAACAAGACAATGTAAAACAGAGATATCCAATTCTAGTACATGTGTTGCTTCACTACAGTCATGTGAAGTGCGAGGTTCAGATTGTTGCTTGTGTTGTAATACGATATGGTCACTTTACAACTTTGCGTGTCTCTTCTTTCAACTACGGTTTGTGTTCTATTTGTGTGAGCTTGTGAACTATGTTTGATATTGCCTATTCCGGTTGTGCTTGTCGAATAAATCACCAGTTTTCTATATTTTTCCTCATTTGTCTGAGCTTTCAAGCAACTAGTCCATTTTGCATATATGCCATATATCCATATACTCGGTGAAAAGCGCGCTACGCCCCGCCAGTAATTTGGCGCCTGACTCAGTGTAGAGAGTGGTCAGGAACCAATGAGCGTGCGTGTTTCTTCCCTTCTGTCTTGCTGCTGTTCGTATACCAAACTTGATACTCTGCATTGGTGGGCCTAGGGCGTGAGCGGTGTATGTGAGGAGTTTGTCCAGCTCTTATCGTGTGGGGTGCTAATTTTGTTCTCCTAGTAGGAATTCTTAAACATGAGTACAATATGAAAACACCTAGAGAGAGCCACTCGGACTATATGCTGAATTCACAGTTAAATGCCTAATGTAGTTTGATGAAATTTTGACAACATCCATGCACATGTCATTGTTTACACAGATATCGTACATGTCTAAGCACAACATTAGCAATACTTGCGCTAATAAAAAATGGTAAACATAACAGATAGTGTGCCAAACATAACCGATGTCATTCCCATTTAGGTTTGATTCAGATCCCTCTCTTGTTTCCCTTTCCCCTATAACCTTCTCCTCTAAATGATAAGATCAAGTTCTCGGGCCTAACTTTAACAGCCGATCTAAAAATAAAAATAGCTCTCTAAATGTCAACTTCTTTACTATCTATCTATCCAAAAGCCACCAGTTGATCCTACAACCATCAAAGCAGATGAAGTACATGTTGTTGAACGCATGCATCACACAAGAAACACGATAGATATTTATCTCATGAACCAATTACCTTTAGGAAATGAAAGACCATATGCTTAACCGAGAATCATGAGCATGCAAGCAATCCATGTACTTGGAACAATATCTTTAAGCATTCCCTCCCCTAAATATCTTGGCTGAGCATTCCTCTTAATCAAGTCCAAATATGAAAATTGTGAGTAAGTTTCAACAAGATTTAATACTAAACGTTGTAAGTTTAAGATTTCTAGCCTAATATCTTATGTTCCAAAATCTCAAATTCAAGTCTCAAATATCAATGATAGCTTTTATATCACCATGATCGTTAGTTTACGGAATTTGTTTTAAAACAAAATTTCTATATGATTCAGCCCTACGAATCAAGCACTGCACCTCATCTCACACCATGCACCATCAATTCAAGAACCAAAGCATAAGCAAAATGATGAGCAGCTACTTCGGCAACCAAGCTTAAATAATGCCATCACTTGAATTTCTCTTAACTAGTGTGTTTCCATAGAAAAACAACCACCCTTCATTCCAATTGTAAATATTGCTCATTTCGTTTTTCCTGTGAACTAGACAGGTGGCCCTCGCAAATGTGAGGGCATCATCTTAATTAAGCCCACTAAATGTGTCCGAAAATGGTTCTAGAGACATTAAACGTACTATTTTTTAAATGATACCATTTGCTCGCTTAAATCATAAAAAAATTACAAACCATCGAACTTAAAAAGTGTATTTGACTAGATCATGAAAACTGGATTTGATTACATCATGTAAAATACATTCACCAGAGAAAGGTCTAGATTATGTTTTGTTTTAAGATAAATTCACCGTTTTTAAGTGGTTCATTTTAATCTATGGGTGAATTTATTGTTTTAAATTCCCCAAAACATCATGTCGTCCTAGTCATCAACTCGTGCACCTGCATGAGCTAGTGATGTATAAAGAAACGAAGTGCTTTGCGTATGATGTTTTTGGTCCGATTTCCGTACGACTCTGCGTGGGTTAATCATGTTCCCTGAATTCCTCTTGCATTGGGAGCACCAAGGCCATCGATGCATGAGAGATGCATGTGTGACTGCAGGTCGTATGGAAATCAGACGCAAAACGTCGTGCGTGTAGCATCACTCAAAAGAAATCAACTATTGTTATGTTTTGGGTAACAATCATTTATGTGAACCTATAACCATTTGCAAGGGCATCATCTTTACCATATTGAACATGTTCATGGATTTTGTTTCAGTAAACTAATACCTATTTCAAAAAAATTAGAACATATTTAACTTGTTGACTTTGCGACCTTTCCAAACATTGTCACCATTTTTGTAACGTAGAGAAGTGGTTCCCGACTCTTCAATCCATGTGATCTATAAGCTCACTCACATGTACATATTGTATGCAGTCACGTGACTACGCCGACGCATATTGCTCTCTTTTTTTAATATTGTCACCGATTTACTACATTTTTCTTGACATAATTAATCCCTAATATTGCCAAGTCACCACAAAATTATTCTCAATAAATCATCAACACTCCTTGTAGTGTCATAATTATGCCCAATACCTTACATCAATTATTTGACTCACCCAGTAACTTAAGAAACATACTTACGAGACATTGATCGTAATTGTACAAATACATCCACTAAAATTTTGGAGAAAGATTTAAAAAATAACACCTAAAGAATGTTTTAGAACAAAGATAAAACGATACTATGGAAGTGCGGGTCTTCACAGCTAAATTCATATGAAACTCGTATTTGAACCTTCACAGCTAAATTCATATGAAACTCGTATTTGAACTTTGTCATGAGGGGCGGTATAGCGGACAGCAACCCCACTAAGTTATTAAGAAAAGACGGCTGACACTAAAGGAAATCAGTAGCGAGAGTCAACGAACAACCCTATAGCAATTAGCAACTGAGGCACGTCAAGCAGGCACATGTCCCATTATTCATTCCAGGTGAGATCATTATCACTTTTTAAATTACAGGCTTACAGCACATCTGAACAACGAATAGTTCACAGATGAACCATATCACACATCACAATATGTACAGTTGGCATAGCGAGTTTGTATTTACAGCTTGCAGATCATTGCCATGATTACAATGCCACTATTTCATTGGCACCTCACATTGCCTTCATGATAAATTTGGTGGACACGACAGCTCCTTTCGCTGCCATTTTCAGGACAGCACGACTCCTGTACAGCCTGCATCCAATCGAAAAGAAACAATTAAAATAACTGTGTTTTTGCCTGCAAGTTGTAATAGCGCGTGCATGGAAATTTCACAAAGTGGGAACTTTACCCTGCTATTGTGATCCCCCAAGTTGCCAATATGTAAATCACCTTTCCAGCCTCCCAGAAACTTATCCATTTCTTCCGGTCTGTCATGGTACTCAATGCCGTTGCAACAGCTGCTTATATAAATTAGAAGTTAGAATACATATCAAATAAAACCTGCAAGTCAGATGAGTACTAATATACAAGTAATCTAGTGTCAGAGAATCATTTGTTTCCACTCTGAAATAAAGAATGTCGGGGAACAAGGCAGAACAAACTAACAGACAACCTCAATAAAGTAAAGGAGAACCATCACATTATGGCTAACTAATTGTCTGAGTCTCTAAGATTGGACTAGATGTTCTAGTTAATCATCCCTATGATTCCCTGACCCAAGAGATCCTCCGTAATCAAGTAGACAAATATATACGACAATCATACTATATACAGTGAGCTGTTAATGTCCACAATGTAGCATGTTACATGTGAAATCCGAAACAAGAAGCATTATTAGAACTTCAAAACACTAGGTCTCCATTGCGTAGACTTTCCCAATAGAAAACATCCTATCCTTCCATCCCGAAATAAGTGTCATGGTTTTAGTTTGTTTGTCAAGAGTACATGTCTCCATTATGGTGAACTTTCTCATAGCTATTACTAGATAGACCTGATTAATCAAACACATTGTGTTTATTCTTTTGCAGGAATGATTTGAGAAACAAAGCAACATTTAGAATATTATAAATTTGAACTTTTAAGAGCAAAAGCATGGAGGATGGTCATACCCTTTTGCAGCTCATTCGATGATAATGACTGGCGAAAAAACAACGAACAGTTAGATGATGAAGTAGTTTCGAAGAGGATGTATGAACTATTGAAAATAAACTACCTTGGACTTTGGATCTTCCAGAATGCACCTAGCAACAAAGGTAGCAATAGCATCGACGATGTCATCTTCATTAACCATTACATAATTTTCGTCATCAATTCCACTAATTTCCTCCAAATTGCCCCCAGCTATATCACAGGAAACCAAGATCCAGGAACCACTCTTCCCTTCACCTTTTGCGTATGTAGTATCTCCAACTTCAACCTCTGGTTTGATTTTATGAGAAAGCAGAAAGACGTTAAATTCATAAGAATTGTAGAATATAAAAGAATGCACAATTGCTATGAAAAGCATAGTACAGCAAACTTCACAAGGTATAACAAGGATGAACCTGTCATACCGCCAGATAGTTTGGTATGTGGATGCATTGGCTCGCCTCGTGCTTTCTCAAGCTGAGCAAGGAAGCTAGCGTTGTTGACTGACGCTACAAGACGATTATGTAACTGCATCGCAAAATCACATCACCAAAAATGTCAGTCAACTTACAAATGGATTGAGTAACTATAAGCTGAATAACTTGTCATTACAGCAAAATTAATTCATAACTTTATATGATTGACATTCAGTTCAAATCATGGAGATATTAAACAATAAAAAATCACGCATTAAACTTCATCTATCCTAACACCCTCTTTAATATAGAACAGAATGATTAGAACTTAGAAGTAACATAACTGTATGGTTATGGCTCAAAGCCACCCAGAACTGTGATGATATTTCTCACTGTTATGCCGAAACTGCGGATGCACTGTTTCTACAACACAAGTATGATGATATATCTAATTGTAAGTAAACATGTGTTTCTAACAACAAAACTACAATGCTATATCTCATTGTGATGCCGATTTGTACCGAATTGCAGATAAATATGTGTTTCTTCTAACTACTAAGCATTCACGGTCGTGCCAATTTCAGGGGAAAAAGGTGAAAACAGTCTGTGAGTTGGTCAAAGAGGAGGTGAGAGGGGCTCACGTCGGGAGGGCACTCCTGGGAGACAAAGGGAGCGCCCTGCAGCTCTCGAAGGAGCACGAGGTCGTCGGCAAGGCGGGCCCGGAGGATGGCGTTCTCCGCCCGCAGCTGCTCGGTGGCCGCCCCATCAGCGGTCACCGAAGGCGGGGTCGTGTCGCCGTCGTGGGCGGGGATGTGGCTGGAACGGTGCTCGTAGGCGTAGCGCGCGACCTCGGCGATCTCGACGAGGGTGTGGGCGACCTCCAGGGGATCTTGTGCGCCATCACCGCCTGGATCGACCGACTGGCCGCTCGGCTGTTCGTCTGCTCTCTCCGGCGGAATCGGGAGGATGACGGCGAAGCAAACTCTAGGCACGCACGCGACCTCACGACAGTCGTGGAGGTGTGTTCGATTGGGATTTGGTGCCGTGCTCCGAACTATAGAACGGAATTGAGGGATTAAGTCACGTTCAGGTGGGCCACATTTAAGAATTTGATAATCACTGCTTTTTCATAATATGTGGCGTATAAATTTTGTCTTGGATCAAAGTTCTCTATACTTGACAGAATTTATAAGAATATTTATAATACCAAATCACTGGATTCATCATAAAAATATGTTATATTCCTCGTTTTAGTTTAATTCAATACATCAACATTATTTGATTTGTTGCGGAAAATCTCATGCTAGAACTCATGGAAGAACACACATTTATGTGACCTTTTACTTCAAATTTCGCATAAATTTGACGATTTTTTCTTTGGTTTTTTTTGTATTGGCCTCACTTGTTTTGGTAAGCTTAAGTTGTCATAGTAATTCGAAATCAACAAAGGAACACTTATTTGAATATACTAGGGCTATTTAGGGCGGAACCAAAACACACAAATTGGAACAACATGGTCCTTGAGTCCATTTTATCGAAACTATATGTTCTCATACAAATTGGCCAGGAGGCCTAGGAGTATATTGACAAATGAATAAGTCACCGTTGTTTGTCTCCCTTATACAGGCCATCAATATCTGAAGAAGAAGAAAGTGCGGGCCAGGCTATGAATTACTAGGAAAGAGTTAGTGGAACCATTATCCATTCTATATTATTTTTTCTTGCATCTCTCCGAATAACATGAGCTTGATTTTGAGAATTCGTAGTTAACTTTTACACACGGTTTCCGCGGAGAGGATAGTTTCAACATGATATAACCAACCAGGCCATGACGAGCCACTCCGAATACGCAAATCCGCTGACAGTACGCTACTGAACGCAGCAAGTTAGTGTTGTACCCAGGAACATACCTCCAGGCTCCAGTCCGCAGTCCCATTTGCTATACACATTACTTGTACAATATACGCCAAGACTAAGCACAAAATTAGAGGAGCAAAACTAGCTACTACTCCCTACTTGCTGCCGCGCCGTCAATCATTTACACTATAGCTCATATGCTTCTCTGGTAACGAGGTTTCAGAGAAGACGGCCTCCTCTCTCGTGGAGAGCCTTTGGACCGGTAGAATCAGCATCTCCACTGCTCGGCCAACCTTGAGGGATCAGCTGCTGGTATGGGTTTGTGTCGTCGGATACGCCGAGCCTGATGATAAATGTAGCTGTGCAGCCTCTTCCTGCCCCTTGACTTTCCAACCAGATGTGCCCTCCCATCAGAGTAACAAACCTGCATAGGATGTTTCAGAATGGTTTCCCAAGTTTTAGAATGAGTGATTCACTAGGTAATGAACCCCTGCATGACAGAGTAAATATATCTTTGTATGCTGCTTAAGAGAAGCTGAGTTACCCAACATAATAAATGATCTAGGTAAGATAGTGAATCACCTCCTGCAGATGGCAAGGCCAAGGCCACTACCACTGTATCCTCGGTTACCTCCAGGCTGGGTTTGAGCAAATTTTGTAAATACATGAGGTAGATCCTGAGGGCTAATGCCACAACCTGTATCCTTTAGCTGCAATAGAAAAATAACAGAGGATGTAAATAATCAACAAACTGGCTAACTAATAATTACCTCTTCCCTCCGATCCATAATAAGTGTACTAGCGACACATATTAGGGATCGGAGGAAGTAATATACATAAACTTTATGGTTAGATAATAATTTGATCAAGTCACATTTCACAATCTGTAACCATAAAACCTTTTATTCCAGTTCTAATATCAGGAACACTGGTATCAGCTAAATCAGAGTTTTCTTAATCTTGTCAGCATGTGTACTTTTCTGATGAAATGTTATGTTGTTATATCCTAACGTCTTCCCTGAATAGTTAAGAAGATGATGGGTTGGTTTGTGTTTCTCATCCCATGCGCTTCTGTTATATGTTTCAATTTAATGCTGTGTGGTTCTCGGCTAATTCAATTTCGGTCTCTATTTGCTATCCAGTGTTCAGGCAATATGCAATAAAAGGTACTCCATCCGATCCCTAATTAGTGTCGCTAGCTGTACAGAATGTGTACTATCGCAGTATCCGCGACAACTTTTGCGGACCGGAGGTAGTAGCATCAATGGTATAGCCATATAGGAAGAACTGGAAAAACATTGAATTGGACATAGCCTGAAGTGAAGCAGCAAGTCATATGGACAACGTCAGGACAATCTGGCTTAAGGAGCCCTCCAGCCAAGATTTCCGATGCACCAGGTGCCAATAGCCCAACAACTATCAGCAATGGTCACAAGTGGGTAATTTCATGCATGCACATGTTGAGCCAAGGCTTCTCCAATGACTGTGTTAGGTGTTCCCTCTCTGTTCTCTCTAGCAAATGAAGAAAACAGGGGACTAGCACTACAGAGGAGCACACCAGTTTCAGGCAACACATGCCTTCCTTTTCTATTAGATATTGCAGCACCGAATGCTACACCACAGCAACGAATGCCTACAAACTTGGCAACCAAAGCCTGCCCTCAGCAACCTATGCTAGGATCTTACAGGAGAGATGGGACAGCAACTAATGCCTCTCCAGCTCTATTGTTTTCATACATATGGGTGCCTCTCTTTATATAGAGGTTTTAGGTCGGTGCTACAGTAACCGACCTAGACATGTCTAGAGGCCTCCATTCCTGCTGCTAGCAAAATCAAACTTGGACTACTGCTTCCACTAATGTCGAGAGCTTCCATAACTTATAAACCAAATAAAAGCAAACAGACCTGTTCCACTATTACCTAGTAAAAAAACAACACAAGGATTGTAGCTAACACTATGAAGATGTGCGGTGAATGACTACGAATGAGTGGTGTATTTAAGTTGTATTTAGACCTTGATCTCTGAATCCTATGTTGAGAACATGAGCTCATAGCCTTAACAAGACAAATCATTCACCAAGTCTCGTTACCTGAACTTTCAAGTAGAAATGACCATCACTTGCAGCTGGATGAAAATCTGTGGTTCTGAACTCTCTTAAAGAATCAGGCTTGAGAACGGAAGCTAAAAGTGTGATGTGGCCTTCCTTGGTGAACTTAACAGCATTGCCGGAGATATTCAGAATAGTTTGCATTAGCCTCTTTTCATCGCCAATAGCACATAATGGCAAATCCGGCGCTAACATGACCGACATAGACAGACTCTTGATTGCTGCAATTGGTCTGATAAAACCCATCACCTGTAAGATCAACGAAACTTTCAGGCAATTGAAATACGCATATATACATACAAAAGCAGAAAGGATAATATTGCGACCTCTTTGAAAACAGCATGAAGATTGAATGCTTTTATCTCCAATTCAAGACTGCCATCCTCAAGTTTGGATAGATCTAACACATCATTGATAAGTGTTGCTAAAAGATTACTGCTTTTCAATACTGTTTCCACCATTAGACGTTGCTCAGGAGTGAGTTCAGTTTCCAAAAGTAAGGAGGAGAGAGCTATAATAGCATTCATTGGTGTTCGCATTTCATGATTCATAACAGCTAGGAAATCGTTCCGAGCACGGATGGCCATTTCAGCATCTCGCCGAGCTAAATCCAGGGCAACATTTTGCTCCATTAGTAAATCACGTGCACGCATGGACTCTTCAAGAATTGCTGCATGAGAGAGTGCAACAGCTACCTGAACAAAACCAAAAACCAAAATCAGCTCACAGTATCATTTCATAATGTATTAATGTTAGACCGGCATTATTAATCTTACTATCGTTTGGCTTCAAGAAAATGAAAAAAATTGGGGTGCTCTGATGATATTTGCAGAAGTCCATGAACAATTGTCACTAATGTACTTGTGGATTAACATTTCCATTTAAAGAGTCTCTATCAACTGAAACATCACAAGCATATGAGTTTACTTGTGGATTACATAAAGGATTTCCCAGTTAAAGAGTCTCTTTTGACTGTAATATCACGAGCATACAAGTTTCAAAACATATTAGAAACCATTCACTCATATGGAATTATGGATTTTATAAATAACTATGGGAAAAAAGGCAGCATTAACCTGATCGGCGACGACCTCAACAAGCTCCAACTCATGCACATGCCAGTTCCTTGCACTATCAGATGGAAGCATCAGAACCATAGCATAGCTTTTTGCTGAAAGCTCTGGCCAATCATTTATTTGGAAGTTTGAAAGATTCAGAAGAGGTACTCGCACTGCAGCTACTTCTGGTGGAACATATCGTCCTGCAAGAGGTCGAATCCGTGCCAAAGGACATGTGTGGGGTATTATAATTGCTCGGTTGCTACTGAAAACTTGGTTGATGACAGGAAGATTAATCGGTATAGATGACCCAACAGTAATTTGGTGGCGCAGAGTATGTGAAAGCTGGAGACTCGAACCACTTCGCGACGGCATCCACAGGCACATTCTTCCAGGCCCAAGGTCCTCCCTAGCTCAACAATAGTGGTCTTCAAAATTGTATGCCTATCTAGCGTGCTCCTGATTTCATGAGTTAGCATCCTAACATGTCTCCCGGTCTCCTCCTGCGTCCTTATCAACCCATCTCCCAGTCAAGCTCCTCAGCTTTATTCTTCAGAAACAGCTCCCTCGTTTTCACGCTCAGCAGTCAGGGATGATATGAACGAGCATCAAAGCCGTTGCACAGGAAACGACAGCCGTCGAAACCTTGGCAACCGTCATGACTATAGCGACTGTCTTCGTATGGTTGTGAAAGTCCACAGGTTTATGAGATGGGTCGCTCCACAGAGGACTATGAAAGCACCGAACTGGATCAGAACCCATCTGTACGGGAAGAAGGACGACTTCTTGACGAAGTAGATGAGCTCCAACGGGATGGAGAAGTAGGCGAGGGCTATGAAGAAGTCGGAGATGTACTGGTACTTGATGAGAAGCTCGTCGGTCGGCCACAGCGGCTCGATGCAGTCACATCTGTCCATCCCTCGAGGTTTAGCACCGCATCAGTTGTCACAACATTTTCTGCAGAAGGAGTATATAAATGAGTTGGCATGAACCCACACTCACACGCATCCCCTCGACCGATCTAAAACAAGTTTGTATTGTTGCTCATTTCACATAACAGGAACTACTACATAACAGTAACAAAAATAGCAGTAGAAGCTCATGAACACACATTGAATACGAACAGAACTTAAGCCCTACGGGGTACACAACAAGTGGTAAATCTACGTATTCGTAAGTGGTTGTCAGCCCACGATCATGGCTGCCTTCCATTGCCACCTCTAAATTTTGAGGCACCCAATTTCAGCTACTCCCACCACATTTAGCACACACAGCATGTCACTCGAACAACTTCCCCTTTCCCCATTCACCAGCAACACGCAGCAGCACAATCCAGCAAGCAATCGAGCCAAGCACGCTGAGCGACGCGGCAGGAAGGTGCCGGTCCTAGCACCGATGCGCGGCTACACCTAAGAATCAATCCCTCCCTGCAGCCCTTGACCACAAGCCCCAACCGCTGCTGCCTCCGACCAGCACGAGAGACGAACCCCAGATCCACCGAGCCTAGCAGGGGGAGGAAGAGCACGGGCAGTACCTCAGTCGGCGGCGACGACGGGGGGGCGGGGCAGCGGCCGGGAGGTTGCGGGGAATGGAAGGGAGGAAGCGGCGCCGAAAAGGAAAGGGAGCCAGATGCGCAGACAGACGGACGGACAGTGAAGTCGTCCCACACGGCAATGCACGGGGGAAAAGAAAGGGAACGGAAAGCCAACAGAAACGCGGCTGCTGCTGCTGCTGCATTCACCCGTGTGGGCCGTGGTCTTTCTTTTTGTCCCCGCGCTAAGCCGACACACGTCGGCGGCCACGGCTACAGGCAGGCTGCAGGCCGGCAGCGAGTAGCGCGTTCGTTCACGCGTGTGCTACGGCGGGAACGGTCGCCGTTGTTGCCTTGCCGGCGGCAAGGGGTGGCCGTGGCCGGATCGAAGCATGGAACGGGCGTCCCCCAAATCGTGTCATCTATCCGCTTGGTAGGGCATCCGCAATGCCAAGGTGAATTTAGCTTTTAGAGATTTCTTCCACCCGAGTTCCGTTGCTCCCACCAGTTAAAAAGTTCTAAAAATATATTTAAAGTTTTAAAAAATCTGAAAAAAGTCGTGTATGTTCTAGATTATGTATCCTAGACGTGCAAAATTACAATGCGAAATATTTTGTATTTCCACACGCACAAAAATGACAAAAATTGTAGATTTCAAACTGTGCATTGTTTGAACCCACATATCCCAACGGTGCCTTCTAAACTGACTGACCGGTCATTCCCCCAAATCTTTTTCTCTCCATGTTCGATTACTCTCTCTTTCGACTGTCATCGTCGGCCGCCACTGGATTTTCTCTCCGCTTCTGCCACCGCGGCCTGGCCGTTGGTTGAGTCTCTTTCTAGCTTCAGATGAGATGGGGCGGCGTAAGAAAATGGCTGCAATCGTGTCGCGCATCTCGCCATCACCGTCGTTATCGGAGACCGAGTGGCGTCGAGGTGAAACCGAGGGGTGGTTGTGCCTCCAGCCATGGCAACTTGCCCTTCCACGGCCTCGAGCTCCACCCTGGTCTTCTCCGCCCACATGATTGCGATCACCGTTTTGGTGATCATGCATGACATGATTGTGGAGAATGAGTGTGATGATGTAATTTATGATCAAGCATGGTAGGACTTTCAGACCCTTTGATTGAGCCCAAGCATGCAGCCACCAAGTTCAAATATTAACTCCCGATGCATCATAAAAACACGTAACCAGATTGTTCATGTTCAACTTCGAAATGATTTGGTTGAGCACATTTGAATCGCAAAGGAAACCGAGTAGTTTTCATTTGATGTCTTATGTTGGACAATTTATTGAAGTTTAGGATTATCAAAATTTAAATTTGAATTATTGTGTGAACTATGCCATTTTAATTATTTTATACTTTATTTATGTTCAATTTAGGTAGCAATAATTTGAAAAGTCAATTTGGCTCCCGAAACACAATTGCGGACGTAATTTGAGGAACACTTTTGGAGTTGCCCTGATGTGGGAAGATGATTTTTATTAGATCTAGGAGGAAAATGGATGTAGCTTTTGTCTTTTTTTCAGATGGATGTAGCTTTTGTCACGGAGGGGAGAGGAGAGTTTGCAACGCGGCAGATAGCGCCGAAGAGCAGGTGATTAGCTTCACTTTTCAGGGTGATAGACTAGGCACATCAAGTTTGACCTGGAATTTAAGGTTTTGTGGTGCGTAATCACTACCGAGTGCACATGACACACACGACAGCTACTGCCTACTGTTATCTTCGTCTCTTTTCCCCCGTGATAATCATGGTGCTTCCTCCGTTTGACCATACCTCAAGAGTTCCATTGAGTGCTGGTGGAAATTTTCTTTATTTATGGGACAGCTGTACCATTGCACTTAACTTGTATTGAAAAAAATCTTGTGTTTTTTTTGTAATATAGCTAACACCTCTCCCAACAGCAGTTTATGCACTTTCAATTCATACAGAATATTATTTTTAGAAAAGGGAAGCCCAGCCTCTGCATCGATTGATGCATGCGGTTTTATATTTTTAAAACTCAGTTATTCTTACATCCGAAAAACATCAGGGTCGCACAAAGTGGCATCATGGGATGCATGTAACATATATATATATATATCAATTGATATCTCATATCTCATATTCCATATGCGAAGTCAAAAATGGTACAATTTCACAAAAAATATAAGATGATGGCTAACATAGGAGAACCGGAAGCCACTAGTACTGCAACGACATGTTGTTGTCCCACAACATGTCACTTAATCTAACTAATTCACCAACAATAAACAACATGGGTGACATCAAACATGACAACATTTTGAAAACGAATAGTTACATATGTACGTAAATTGACATTGCCAAACTAGTGATTAAAGATCAGAACAGATGTCCCTACTATGTAGTTCACCATATCATCTTTGGCGTAAACCGAGAAATCCGAAGAAAAAAAAAAGGATCATGGTCGAAGTGCAACATAATTTTGTGATTGGCCTTAGACGGACTTATTTTATAGTTTCCTTTTATGCATATATGGAGAGGGTAGGGTTGGGCATTCGGTTAGACTTAACCGGTCGGTTCGGTTTCTCAATTTAATAAAAACGTTTTTTACAAATCAATGACATGCCGGTTTCCTAAAATTCTCCTAACCGGGGATTGGGTGCACCAATTTTCTCATTAACTACTACAAACAACCCCTTGCACTTGTGGGTATCATCTATGCATCAAAGCTAGTTATAAAAATCAAAATCATGGTTTCTCTAAGCATGAACAGTGGCACCAAAGGATGCACATTTCTCATGATTGAAACGATGTTTTATAAAATCAAATGGGTTAGTGGAGGCGGTACATAACGATGACCAAATCCACAAAAGGAATCGAAATTTGGATGACCAAACAAGGAGATCGACCTAGGGCTTGACAGAGTTTGTGATTTTCTTTTTCAAAAATACCTTGTCGGATTTGGAAAGAACATGGAGCAAGGAGACGCTTGCACCACACTTGAAGCCCCCGTGGGCTTCACGAGGGGTGGTCGGCGTGTCGATAGGCCTTCTTGGTGGCCTGTTAGGCCCCCCTACCAAATTCTTCGGCCCATCTTATTTATTTGCATAAAAACTAACTCATGATTTTTCGTAAATTTTCTGAGAATATTTCCTGTGTAAAAAATTCAGAAACTTAAAAAGCAATCTTTTGACTTGGATTAATTTTTAAATGAAAATTTATTCAACAAAAAGCAATAAAAATAAGAAAACAGTAGAACATAATAAGTTTATCACCTTCATGTTTTTACCAAAAAATAATGAGGTTCATCAAGTCACATTAATATTTTGATAAAATGAAAAGATGAATTCACTATCTACTAAACAAACAATAACTCAAATTACCTCCACCTTGAGAAGGAAATGGTATATGATAAATAGGTGAATTCCCAATCATTATTGTTTGATAAATAGGTTCTGGAGAAGGAAATGGTATTTCGATGCTTCCAATGGTGATAATCAACATTTATGGAGCTGGCATCTTTCACTAGTGGTACATTTTCTTTTGGAAATGAATTGTATGGTTTATCCCCTTGATATTGAAGGCAATGATATGTGCCAAACGTATTCATAATTTTTTATTTATCCATACTATAAATTTTTATTTATCCAACTGACTTTAGAGCAGTCATCTTCAACTACATTTACAGTGAGGTAGAGACTAAGTGTTCGTGAGCACCCAAAAACTACCAAGAGGAGGAGGAGGAGTAAGTGATTCA